>JAVJAQ010004525.1:0-417612 GCA_032362365.1 Zygogramma bicolorata | reverse complement strand
GATGTATGTTGATCGAGTCACCTCATTCATTTTGGGCAGAAGCAATTGCTACATCTTGTTTCATACGAAATAGATGTCCTCCGAAAATCCCGAAGAATGATGTTCCTTATAAACTATGGACCGGAAAAGCACCGTCAATTGAACATCTGAGAACATTTGGAAGTGGGGGATACGCTCTGAACAAGAATCCTTACAAAAATAAGCTTGATCTTCGTTCACTCCATTGTAGATTTTTGGGTACAGAGTTTAGATGACAGAACAAAAGAAAGTTTGTGTCACAAAAAACTTCAAACTGATGAAAGAAAATTCGTCCGAAATTTTTATACCTGAAACTCCACTGATTGAAAACGACATTATAGAATTTTCAATGAAGAAGTTTGAGGAGCCAATTGTCGAGATAGCGAACGAAAATGGAACCCGTTCTATGGAAATGTCACCTGTGGAAGTTGAAGAGTTGAATTTGAACCCATATGATCTCGAACCATCAACCTCAGTAAATGAGATAGATAGACATTTACTCATCATTTTTCCAACATGTACATCGGATTGATAAGTCAAAAAGTGTAGAAATAGCCCAATTGGTGAGCGAAAATATTCGAATTCATATAAAGCACAGAAAAGGAAAAAACATATTAAAATACATTTTGTAGACATATTAAAATCATCAGAAACATCACAATTTTAAATTGGATTGACTATGCCAATTGCCAATGCAAGAGTCAAAAGGCATTGCAAAGTGTATATATTACAAGTATGGGTATAAATACAAAATAATCGTTGGTCACAGTTATGACAGTTATTATAATTCATCTAGGAGTGTTGACAGTGGGATATAATAGTTATTTATGTAATAAGGATCATAAAGACGATCATTATGGTACAAGTCGTGAATGTTATCGGGCGAGGCGTAGCCGAGTCCGATAACACGGCGTGTGCCATAATGATTGTTTATGATTCGTATTACATACAAAATTTTATCTGATGGCATTTATATCAATACATTTTCGAAAAATTAAAAACTGCATTTTCGACATGTCACAATGACAACTATTTTTAAAGGAGTAAGTATTGTGTAGTTTCAAATATTAGTAGGTGAGTGAGCTGTGCTTTGCCATTTCCTTGACAACGTCATCAGGTTGTAACGGCAATATTTATTTATCGCTGTCAAACTCAATAATTATTGTCAGGTAGAATTTAATATAATTTAAAAAATGAGTGATTCTGAAGCTGATAGTTTACCTTCTGATTTAGAAGAAATGTCGAGAAATATCGTGGACTCCCTTTTGCCGGAAAAATCACGGAGTGTATATGAAATGGTGTTTAATCGGTACGAAGAATGGTGTTCTGCTAAAAGAATCAAGAATATCACTCATGAAATCTTCTCTTTGGTCGTATTATTCGATGATAAGAAGTATTTTATCAACAAGAAAAAACGTCGATATTAGTAAGTACCTACAGCTGGTTGCATTACTAAAACGTAAATCAGAAGGTTACAGAGCTAAAAAATCCAAAATTTTTACTAAACAAGATGTTACAAAGTTTTTAACGGAAGCATCAGATGATACATACTTATTTAATGAAGTTGCCATGATAATTGGACTAAGTGGAGCATGCAGAAGAGAGGAATTGACAAATATGCTTGTTGAAAATGTAATAGATGAAGGATCCGTTTTTAGAATTACATTACCGAATACAAAAACAAAGGTAATGCGAGAATTTTTTTTAACTTCGGGGAATATCCCAGGATTGAATATGGTAGAACTTGTCGGACAATATGTGAAAATACGACCTTGCAACACAAACCATCTACGTTTTTTTGTCACTTATAGAAATAAGAAATGCACAAAACAACCCGTTGGAATACATACCTTTGGTAAAATGCCAAAAGTTATTGCCACTTTCTTGAATTTACCTCGCCCTGAAGAATATACCGGACATTGTTTTCGGCGATCGTCTGCTTCATTTTTGGCTGATTCTGGAGCTGATCTGTGTACCGTGAAACGCCATGGCGGATGGAAAAGCAATACTGTCGCTGAAGGTTACATCAAAAATTCGAAAGAGCAAAAGAAAAAAATATCAGAAGCAATTTTTGGTGCCAACAACCAAACAGGATTACAAGTTTGCCAACAATCATCAACTACTGATGTAAAAACTGTAGAATCCATTGGAATTAATATTACAAATTGTAGTAATTGTTCTTTTACCATTTATAATAAATAGTTTTGTGCATAGTTATGCATTTTGAATAAACTTTTTTGATCAAACCATTACATGTTTTCCTTATAGAATTTCATTATGGTACTCAGTCCCATAATGAGCTTCCTTATGTCATCAAAATAGAGTGACATAACGTTGTCATTATGACATGCCATCAGATAAATTCATTTATATGATAGAATGCGTTCGAGGTAAGAAAAGTTCTCAATTGGGACTTGAATTTTGGGAGATTAGTTAATTTTTTTGAATGATCTGGTAACATATCGAACAGGTAGGGCCCAGCATACCTTGGTGATTTTTTATGACTTTCATATTTAATTGCTCCTAAGCGAAACTCATTTTTCGTTCGTGTTGAATACTGGTGAATGTCTGCATTTAGCGTAAAGCTATTTTTATGAGTAAAAGTATGGCTCAGAAGTTTATACAAATATATACCTATGAATGTGAGGATTTTTTTTTGTTTCAAAGTATCTCTGCAAGACTCACGATAGCCGAGGGAAAAATAAGGCGTATAATTCTTTTTTGCGCCATGAAAACTCTATTATTATCCTTCGCGGGACCATAAACTATGATGTTGTAACTCAAAGTTGAATATACTAGAGCGTAATAAACAGTCATCATTCCTTCACCATCAAGGCAGCTCTTCAAATTTTTCAGTGCAAAGGACTGTTTGTTTAACTGTGAGCAAATCGTGTTCACGCATTCTGTCCAGTCAAGATTTTCATCTACAATGGTACCTAGGAATTTGCAGCTGTTACTGAACGCAACTGTATTACTATTAATTTTTAGGTTATCGATATTTAATTTTGCAATAGATGGTTTATGAAATTGGATGGCCACTGTCTTTTTGTAATTGATAATTAAGTGGTTTCTCCGACACCAGATAATACGCTTCTTCAGAGAGGACGTGGAAGACCTAGAATTGAACATACTGACAAGAGAGGTAGACCAAAGAAGGAATATATCATGAGACCCAGAGTAACTCAAAGCAAAGGAGATGAATGTTCTGATAGTGACGAATTCGCAAATGATGTTCAACTGACGGAGAACGAAGCTTATTCTGGAAGTGAGGCAACGGAATGGAAAGAAGCTGTTAGAAAAGAATTCGATTCACTACTGAAAAATAATACATGGGAATTAGTTGATCATTCGCCTGACAGTCATTTGATAGGTTGTCGCATGATTTTAACGATGAAGATGAATGCTAATGATTCTTTGAATAAGAGAAAAGTTCATTTGGTAGCCAAAGGTTTTCCCCAATGCCCTTTAATTGACTATCAAGAAACATTCTGTTTCATTTTCATTTGTCATTACGCTGTTCAGAATGAAATGTTGGTTCACCAACTCGATGTTGAAACGACTTTTCTCCACGGTGATTTAGAAGAATGAATTTTTATGAAACTCCCCACAAACTCAGAAGGAATTTTGGAAGATGTATTGTATCACGAAAGTGCAGAAGAAATACGTGAAAAAGCAAAGAAAATGTTATGTAGCTTGAAATCTAAAGAAAAAGTATGTTAACTGAAAAAGGCACTTTATGGATTGAAACAAGCCGGTCGACAATGGTATAAAAAGGTACACGATAAACTTCTTGACCTAGGAACGAAGCCATTCGGATCTGACGCCTGCATATATAAAAGCGAAAAGGACAAAGAAATATCAATTTTGACCATATATGTTGATGACATCATCCTATTCAGCCAAAGTGAGTCTTCTCTGAAAGAAATAAAGGACGAATTGAAGAAATCGTTCATAATGAAAGATATGGGTCCCATTCGTTACTGCTTGGGCATTGAATTCATACGCAGACCTGACGGAACATTAGGAATATGTCAAAGACAGTATATCAGAGATATTTTGTGAAAGTTTGGCATGCAAAACTTCAAAACTGTGAGTACTCCATTAGGATGTGGTATACACTTACAAAAGCCTGCTGTGGAAAATGTGGATGAAATGAAAAAGTTTTCATACCGACGGTTGCTTGGTTCCCTTATGTATTTATCAATATCAACAAGACCTGATATAACTTATGCCGTGACTTATTTGAGTCAGTTCAATTCAAATTACAACGAATTGGAAAGCAGCGAAAAGGATATTGCAATATCTCCAGAGAACAACAAATCTGGAACTTCAGTTCAAAACGACTACGGGACGTCTTGAAGGTTACGCAGATGCTGATTGGGGTGGAGATGTAACAGATCGTCGATCGTATTCTGGTTACGTTTTTTTGTGGAATGGAACAGAGGTGAGTTGCCAAGCGAGAAAGCAAAGGACCGTTGCACTTTCAAGTACAGAAGCCGAATATATGTCCTTGAGTGAAGCTTCAAAGGAGAGTATTCACCTTGCCAAACTTCTGGCAGAAATAGGAATCGAAGATGTCACTCCTATTATCCTTCACAATGATAATCAGGGAGCCTTGCAGCTTGCTAAAAATCCTGTTCATCATTCAAGATCAAAGCATATTGATCTACGCCATCATTTCGTACGAGAAACTATTGAAAATGGTATCATTGAAGTGGAATATATCTCTACCGAACAAATGCCTGCTGATATTTTGACGAAACCTTTGTCAAAAGTTAAATTTGAATATTGCTATGAAAAAATTGGTATGAAAATGAAACCTGCTCTAGTTTGAGGTGGAGTATTGGATATTGGAGGAAATCGAGTAGGTTCACAAACAAACAGCGAGCAGTACCTGTTGTTGATTTATATTGTTGAATTGCTTGTTTTATAGAAATATATGTGTCACATCGACTTACAATTTTACTTTGCTAATTTCTGAGTGTTTTCTGCTGAATAGTCAAATACTGATAATATCAAACAATATTACCAAATTTCAAGGTGGTAGAGTCTTTAATAAAAATATTGCTGGGGCTTGTCCGTCCCTGGAGCGGTCCAGCCCATCTGAAAAATGAATCTTTCAATGGAGTATTGCCTTATTCTCCATAACAAATATCATGACCGAATTTCAAGGTGGCACATTCTTTATGAAAATATTGTTGGGGATTTTCCGTTCCTGGAGCGGTGCAGCCCATTGGAAAAAAGAATCTGTCAATGGTGTATTCTTTATTCCCTATAACAAAAAATATGACTGAATTTCAAGGTGGCAGATTCTTTAATAATAATATTGCTGAAGAGTGTCTGTCCCTGGAGCGGTGGAGCCCATCGGAAAAATAATTTTGTCAGTGGTGTATTTCTTTATTCCCTATACCTAACAGAAAATATGACTATATTTCAAGGTGGCAGAATCACCAATAAAAATATTGCTGGGGCTGTTCCGTCCCTGGAGCGGTCCAGTCCATCGTAAAAATAAATCTTTCAATGGAGTATTTCTTTCTTTCCTATAACAAACAATATTATCAAATTTCAAGGTGGCAGAGTCTTTAATAATAATATTGCTGAAGATTGTCCGTCTCTGGAGCGGTCGAGCCCATCGGAAAAATAAATGTCAATGGTGTATTTCTTTATTCCCTATAACAAACAATATAAATAAATTTCAAGGTGGCAGATTCTTTAATAATGATATTGCTGGGGCTTGTCCGTCCCTGGAGCGATCCAGCCCATCGGAAAAATAAATCTGTCAATGGTGTATTTCATTATTTCCTATAACAAACATTATGACCTAATTTCAGGGTGGCAGAATCTTCAATAAAAATATTTCCTGGGCTTGTCCGTCCCTGGAGCGGTCCAGCCCAACGGAAAAATAAATCTGTCAATGGTGTATTTCTTCATTTCCTATAACAAACAATATTATCAAATTTCAAGGTGGCAGAGTCTTCAATAATAATATTGCTGGGGATTGTCCTTCCCTGGAGCGGTCCGGCCCATCGAAAAAATAAATTTGTCAATGGTGTATTTCTTTATTCCCTATCAGAATCAGAAGCAGATTTATTCAATTCAGATAAGAATGTACAGGTTAGTTGGTTACAAAGTATGAAAATTATACATGATGTAATAGTTTTCAATGGGTTCGTGGCTATCTAAGACAATCTTGTATCATAGCCTCAACCCATTTCCCTATTTTTATGAAATATGTATGAAGTCTCTCACCTCATATTGAATATACTGGGTTCCTTTAGATAATGAACTAACAAACAACAGACTGTGATGGCGATCCGCATTTCGAAAACGATTAAGTGGTCAACTTCAAATATGAGCTGATTATGGAGAATATATTTTTTCAGTTCTTCTTTCATTGTATTGTTTCAAATACTTTCAATGAAATTGGTGAAGAGGCCCAATGACATGATTTGACTATAATTTTGTCTTCGAAATTCTCTTCGATTGATTCAAGTTGTCAGGTCTCATACAGCGAATAGTTGTACACAAAGGTTTTTTCAAACCAGATAAGAATATCGAATTATCATCGTTTTCTTGGAAATTGATATAACAACAAATCAGATTGAGTAATGTAATTTATAGTTTCGATTCTGTCAGAATTATTTTCAAGCGATATATATATATTCAGTGTAATCAGGGGTGACTCGACGAGTACAGAATTCCCACCCCTTTGTTGTGAATTCGGAGACCTTTCGAACCTCTCTTGCTCAGGGATCCTTTTTCAATAGGCTAATAAACTTCAAAAATTCAAAGTGAATTTTAATTCGTATCTCATGTCCTTGATTCACGCGGTGTTCTTTGAACATTACAGGGCTTCCCTTTCGTGTAAATCTGCATATGAAAAAAATCATTTTTTCATCGTTTTTTCAAATATTTTTTGAAAATATCTTAGTTGCGGGTTCCTCGATTGACTGAGTTTCCTGAAGTTCTAAGAGCCCCTCCACTTCCAATATCAACATTTTCTGCTCTGCAAGATTCGATTACCAATTCATCGTTGAAACAAAAATCAATCATTCGATGTTCATTGGAATGAAAATCAGAATAATCATGTAAATACACAAATGAACGTGTTATGACTGTGTCGCCAAGTGATGTCTGGAAGAACTCTGCTCCCTTGAGAGCTGTCTATTCAGCATCCTGAATGGGGTAGGGGTATGTTAAGTCAGCGAAATTTTCTCTGAATGGTGAAATAATTCATGTTTGAATTCATTAGCGCATGATAACCATTCCCCAACAAATAAGACACAATTTTTGTACGAGTTTTCATCAGAATACATCTAATAGATGAAGGAATTATGTTTATTGTTGAATAAACCGGTACAATTTGTAATGAACAGGCGACTTTCGCAATATGCATATACAGGGGCGTAAAAAATTCATTATAGACTGGTTCACATCCATCCATACAAAATAGACTTGAAGTGTCTTTGTCATATCTCGGATAGTTTATGAGTTATAAAGATTTCAAATCCACAAGAAATAGATTTAGGGGGTAAATTTGTCAACAATTGAAAGAAATTGATAAATAATAGGGCTAGGGCATTTGTTCGAAATATCTTTTTTTTTATATGCAGATTCACACGAAAAGAAAGCCCTGTAATGTTCAAAGAACACCGCGTGAATCAAGGGACAGGGAATACGAATTAACATTTACTTTGTCTTTGTGAATTTTGTAAGCCCTAGAAAAAAACTCTTTTGGCAAGGAGTTCCAGAGCTCAGCTGTTCTATTGACAAAAGACCCCTGAGCGAGAGAGGTTCGACAGGTTTCCAAATTCACAACAAAGGAGTGGGAATTCTGTACTCGTCGAGTCATCCGTGTAGATATTGCCAAGGGGGAACGATTGATAACAATTCGGAAGAGCATCGACCGTGAAAGAATCTATAGAAGAGAGAGACAAGTCTCCGACCCTTCTACGATGTTTATTATTGATAGGAAAACGTAAAAGACCTGGAAAATTTTTGTTCTCTATAAGTTTATGAGTTATTTCATTTACAATTATTGAGAACTATGAAGATTCGTCAAAGGTAAAAATAAAATAATATTAAAAAGTCTGTATTAAATAGAAAAAAAATCACACAAAAAGTGACATATGGTTGTTTTTGTTTTTTGCAGTATTCAAAGAAATATATTGTATAAATTAATTTTTTTGAAAAAAATGTTTATTGAATAAATGAATAAAACATAAATATCAAAGAGCAATAAAAATTATGATTTGAAAAAAATATCGTTCCTTAATATTCATATTTATTCATTCATCATTTATTTAACAAATTCATTAAGCAACAATCGTTTTTAAGAAACCGTTTTTTTGAAAATCAAAATATTCATCACTGATATTTTCATTTTTCAACGTCTTTGATCATTAATAACGAAGTGGAAAATAAAAACGTTTCAATTTTTCCAACGGGGATCGCTTCTAAATGAGCCTTTCAAGAAAAGTTCCAAGAAGTGAAAAAAATTTGAGGTTTCTAGTTTGATTATCACTATATAAATTTGAAACTTGTAAAGATTAAAGAACTTAAACTCTGACAGCCGAAGGTTAACTGATCCTGGGATGATTTTCGGGTTTATTTGTCGTGGTCCACAGGTTTTCACTCCTGACGTTTCACCCACAGCTCTGGTGGGCATTATCAAAGCGTCTAGAAGGTATCCGTAATCAATATTAGAAAAAGCATTTTATCCAATCCGAGATAATCATTTTCAGAAATATGAGACAGAAATTTGAATAGTTCTACTCACGAACTGCACAGATGCGTAGCCTAATAAAATTGTTGTAAAGTATCGGAATCAACAGAATTCCGCATTTCCAGTCCGTCTTCGATCAGGAGCAGGATATTGAGCGATGAATTGAAAATCGTCCACAAAGCATAGTTCCCGAATATTGTATTGATTTCTCTTACTGTATAGAATATTATTGCACAAGTAGTTTTGATATTTTTCGACTTGATGGCATAGCTTGGAGCATCAAGGGTATTTTCTACATATAAAAAAAACATTCGATAGCGTTTAATATAACCACATACAAATTTCTGCGGAAAAGCGTGGCAAGGTAACGCAACCCGCTTAACATTGTGATATAACCTCAATGCAACAGTTACAATATTATATGTTACATTATCCTAATATGTAACTTCAACTTATATGTTATAGTGAAATGTCCGGGTAGGGTACAGAACAATGTTACAATATTATGGATAGTGTTATGTTGATGCAATGTATCTGCAACGTATCAGAGTCATATATTATATAATTGTTTGCTTTAACATTATTGAAACATTTGCCAATAATGTATAGGTATATGATATAATACTGTTTTTCCATGACAGTTATAGCAGCTCATTTGATGAACAAAGTTTATCAGTGATGTATAGATAACGTTGAGTGGTTAAGTTTTCTGGCAGAATCACACCATACTTCAGAAATGGTTCTGGTTTTTAGATGAAAGAACATGAAAAAATAACAAAAAATAATATATAGGTATTCTAGAAATGAAGAGTATAATTATTGTAGTGAGAGGAGCCTAGGTTACTGTTTCATTATTTTTCCATCCTTTTTTTTCTGCTTAGAAATTCTCTGCCACTTTTCATTTTCACGAATATTTTCATTATCCATGACTTTCGAACGGAAGGACAGCACTGCATTTTGACTTTTGGGGATATCAAACCCTTGTCGAGATACTCCTGTTTTATAATATTGTATGTTACATAGTGAGAAAACATTTTTTCGTTGTTACAGAGTATAATATTACATACATGTATTAGAATAATATTTCACATATATATATATATATAAATATATATATATATAAATCTCGTGTCACAATGTTTGTCCTCAATGGACTCCTAAACCACTTAACCGATTATAATAAAATTCGCACACCATGTGCTGTTCGATCCAACTTGAGAGATAGAATAGTTTAAATCTCAAATTATAGTCGCAATTTTAATTTATTGCTAATTATTTGTCTGTTATTATTTGACAGTCACAATTATCTGTTAACTCCAAATGATTCTAACAGATGTCGATACCTTTCGACTGGGTTGAGTAAGTAATCAATAGATGGCGCTGCTGAGCCCATCAGTTGGCAGAACAAATTGAATCAAGAAATCCAGCTCAAAGAATCAGGACAGCAGAAGGTCATGCACAACCACAAATGGTTTAGATTTGGAAAATCCATGTTTTTCTCATGGGCAACTATATGTTGCGTGTTCACGTGTCGGGAAACCGTCGAATCTATTTGTGTTAGCTAAAGACAGGTTAACCAAAAACACTGTGCACCGATTGGTGTTAAATTAAATTGAAATTGATAGTATTTTTAATTAAAAAAAAATAGATATTAATGTTTAAAAGTTTAAGACTGTCTGCCTTGCCTACCTCATTCATGAGTTTAAGCGTCACATGTTATTTACTGTATTATACTGTAATATACTTATATTTGTTATAAAATTAAATGGAAATAATAAATCTGATGAATTTTTATTTTGTACCTATTGATTTCTGCTTAATATCAAGTGTAAGAACATTTTAATTGATTGTGTTCAACGTACTTCCCCTTCAAATCTTAATCCAGTGAATTTGTATACCAACATCAACATTTTCGTCTTTGTTGTACTAAAGGGTTATAGTAGTAGAAAGTCAAATAAGGAGATCACCATATTTTTTTACAAATACCATCTGTGTGAAAAAGCATAGTGGACTCCGTGACTGATGTTCTCTTATTGTTCCTCTTAGATTGTTTACTATAATGTAATATAACAAAAACTTTAGCCACAGCAACGCGTGGCCGGGTCAGCTAGTATATATATGTATATATATATATTATATATAAAAATTGGTTTCGATATAGGAAGGTTAAAGGATTTCAAAAGGAACACCAAAGCACAAAATCTTCTAATAACGAAATTTATAAGAATAATAAATTGTCCCACTCAAAGAAAACCGAAAACACCGTGTTTTACAAAACTCATTGATTCCAAATCAATCTACAATCTAAATTTCACGTAATTCGAACACCCGCTGTTCTCGAATTCAATTTTTGTTCTTTCTGCGTCTGTCGCAGTTCCTTTTCTCGTTATTCGACAGAAAGCGAGGCTGCCAAATCTTCAAAATAAAATTCCTTGCCCCATCCCAAATATCAATAGTAATAAAATGCCACAACATACCCCCCACCCTGAAAAAATATTTTTCAGCTCTCTAGCTGAATGAAATTGTAAATGTGAGAGATACGGTAGCCTAATATATTGTAATATTTCCCCTGATTAAACTATTAGAACACGTAAATAATTGAACTTAAACTGACTTGCGAAAAGAAAAAAAATATATATAATACTTAGTATTTATTTTGTTACCTCAATTTATTGTGTCGGTAAAGGACATACTTTAACCACCGGTCTAGTATAAGTCCCTTTATTCGTCCGAACGGTAACATTACGAATAATGCCATCCTTTCCGGGATGAACCTCAGTAATTAAGGCTAAAGGCCAATGAAGTGGTGGCGAATTGTCATTTTTCAGAATCACTATAGTTCCAACCTTTATATTAGGACATTCTGAATTCCATTTTTCTCTGACCTGCAATGTTGTGAGATACTCTAACTCCCAACGTTTCCAAAAATCTTGAACCATCCTATCTATCAGTTGAAACCGATCGAGTCTATTTAAACTGATATTCGAAACATTGTCTGATGGTAAACTTCTCAATGGGGTCAAAGTCAAAAAATGTGAAGGAGTCAACGCTTCTGGGGCTGATGGATCAGAAGATAATCCACAGAGAGGACGAGAGTTCAACATAGCCTCTACTTGAACTAAAAGGGTATTGAATTCTTCAAATGTTAAAATTTGAGTACCCATTACTTTGTAAATAAGGTTTTTGGCTGATTATATATTACCTTCCCAGAGCCCGCCCATGTGAGGAGCAGATGCCGTATTAAATTTCCATTCTATACCGTTTATAGCTAATTCTGTTTGAAACGCCGATTTATATTGATCAGAATTGACGAAAACATTTATATCGTGAAGTATCGATTTTGCACCTACAAAATTCGTACCCCTATCCGAATACAGAGTAGCACAAGGACCTCTTCGAGCCAAGAATCTTTTTAAAGCCTGCAAAAAATGATCAGTCGATAATGAACTGACCAGTTCTAAGTGAACTGCCTTGACACTCATACATATGAATAAACATACATAACCTTTTGATACATGCGCCCCCTTTCGCCTGGCAAGGGTTATATTAAATGGACCGAAATAGTCCACACCTGTTTGGGAAAAAACCTTCGCCTCATGTACTCGAGGAGCTGGCAAACTAGCCATCAATGGAGTATCAGCTTTCGGTTTCAATCTAAAACACCGGCTACAAGCATGGATCCGTTGTCTCAAAATGGCTTCTAATAGATAAGACCCCGAATGAAGATTTATTTTGTGGTAATAATCAATTAGTTTCATAGTAAAAGGATCTTCACCTGGTAAAATGATAGGATGCTGACCACCGAAAGATAATGAGGCATTTTCTAATCGACCCCCCACCCTGAGAATTCCATCTTGAATGAAGGGATACAATTTGCGCATTTTATTCGAGACAGTTCTTCCTAAATTCAGAAGTTTGATTTCTGAACTGAAACTCTTATTCTGGACGATTTTCACTAAAACATATTCAGCCTTTTTCAAATCACTTGCAGTTATGTAATCTCTTATCGGGAGTAATTTTACAAAACGAAGTACCCATACCGTTATTCGTAAAATGGAATTCCATGATGAATTCCTCACCAACATATTATAAACCGGGTTATCTTCCGATTCTTCAATGGAAGTAAGGCACTGATTTTGGTCTGCCTCTTCAAGAAAATTGTTTGTATAAGAATCTTCACTGATTGGCCATTCTTCAATCGGTGACTTCAACCAAGTTGGACCCGACGTCCATAAGGGATTATTAATCAATTGGGAGGGAAGTGATCCCCTAGATAGAATATCTGCCGGATTTGAGATCCCAGATATATGACACCACCGAGCACTAGGAATATTTTCCTTTATTTGGGTTACCCTATTTGCTACATAAATATCTTTCTGCGAAACTGAATTCAACCACTGAATAACTATCGTAGAATCTGAAAAGGCCAGTATTTTGGAAATGCAAACACGATTTCCAAAAACTTCCGAAACATGTTTAACCAATCTAGACAAAAGAACCGCTGCAGCCAGCTCCAATCTTGGAATCGTAACTAGTTTGGAGGGTGAGACCTTAGACTTAGCACATAACAAACTCACTATAACTTCTCTATCAAGTCCAACGTTTTTGGTATAAACTACCGAGCCGTACGCATCCTTACTTGCATCTGCAAAAGCTATCAACATCACCGGGAATAAGTTGACTGTACCTAAATAACGAAAAAACCGAATCTCCTCAATTTTCGGCCATTCATTCCTCAACATCAACCATTTTTGAGATATTTCTTTGGGAACTTCTTCATCCCAACCTAATTGAAGTTTCCACAACTCCTTAATTAAAAGTTTCAAA
This sequence comes from Zygogramma bicolorata, assembly GCA_032362365.1. NCBI lineage: Eukaryota > Metazoa > Arthropoda > Insecta > Coleoptera > Chrysomelidae > Zygogramma > Zygogramma bicolorata. The sequence goes on along the minus strand of JAVJAQ010004525.1, from coordinate 404,042 downwards.
TATAAAATGAATGGTGCCACCAATCCTATCGGATCATAACATCTGGCTACTGTAGACAAAATTATCCGTTTAGTGCACTCCAAACCTGGAACCTGAAAGCAAAATCTCAAACAATCTATTTCTGGATTCCAAACCATTCCTAAAATTTTTGTATCAGTCTTGAAGGTAACAGGTTTTGACAGTCGTTTTTCACTAGGAATTTTCTCCAATAACTCTGAGGAATTTGAAGACCATTTGACCAAATCAAATTTTCCTTTCGCACATATTTCTACCAATTCTGAATACAACCTCTGAGCTTCCTCTTTGGAAGAGATACTGTATACTAAATCGTCCATATACAAACCCGTCGACATTACCTCGGCGGCTAAAGGATATTTATTCCCTTCTTCCTTGATTAACTGTTTTGCAGTACGAAGAGCTAAATAAGGACTAGATTTGACACCGAAAGCTAATCGATTAAATTCATAAACCCTAACTGGTTCTTCGGGACTAAATCGCCAAAGTAATCTCTGAAATTGCCAATGGGAATCCGTTATTTTGATCTGATGATAGTACTCACGAATATCCGCAGTAACCGCTATTCTAAATAACCTAAAATTCAATAATAATGAACAAATATCTGTCTGTAGTTTTGGACCGCTATACAAAATATCGTTCAATGAAACATCAGTGTCTGATGATGCACTAGCATCCAAAACAATGCGAATTGGCGTACTCAAACTATCTGGCTTGAAAATAGCGTGGTGAGGTATATAATAACAAGGCTCTGTATTATTAAGAAAGTCGTTCTTCACCAAGTGCATGTAACCGTTTTCAATAGATTCTTTCATAATATTATTGTAATCTACCCGTAGTTCCGGAATTTTTCCTAACTTCCTCTCTAAAGAATATAATCGAGTTGAAGCACCTGATTTAGAATCGCCCAATGTCTTCGGTGAATTTCTGAAAGGAAGTGCAACCGTAAATCGTCCTTCGTGATCCCTAAGAACCGTACTGGAAAATAGTCTTTCACATTCTATCTCCTCTGGATCTGGTAATGCCATTTTTGGAACCTGTTCCATTTCCCAAAACTTACTCACCAGTTCATTCAAGCTCGATTCCTCTTTCAAACTGAAAAATACGTTACAATCAGATATCCTATCCAACTTCGGAACATTTCCCATCACAACGTACCCAAACGCCGTTTGTATGGCCACTGGAGAGCCTGTCGAAGTAGATAATTTAGTATTACCCATGATGACCGTGAAAAGCTCAGCACCTATGATCCCGTCGACCTCAGCTGGCACATCAAATTCATCATCTGCTAACTGAATACCCTCAAAATGCTTCAGTTTACTTCTATCAACCTTTGTTGCCGGAAGTTTGTTAGAGATTTTATCAACCAAGAAAGCCTCAATATAATATTTCTTTGTTGAATCATACCTAGATGAAACCATCAAATTCGTCATACCTTTGAGCGAGTTGAAATTTGAACCGATTCCAGTAACCGATGTCCAACATTTCGAAATTTTCAAACCCAATCTTCTAGAACAGCTATATGTAATAAGATTAACCTGACTACCGCAGTCTAACAAAAATCTGGCTGTTTGCATTTTACCTGAACTGTCTAAAACATTAACTACCACTGTTGATAACAGAACTGCACAATTATTCCGTGACCTTATAGTCGTTGCACAAAGATTACTACTTGTCGACTCAATAGTGTTAGTGTCCGTATTTGTACTACTTTCGTTCACAACCGCATTTCCAACGCCTTGTTCAGGCTGTAGAATTGATGTTGATTTTCCCAAATGCAACAAAAAGTGGTGTTTTTTGGAACATTCAGAACACACTCTTTCGGAAGGACAAGATCTTACCCCATGGCTTGGTGACAAACAATTGTAACACCAATTATTATCCCTCACTATTCCATACCGCTTGGAAGGAGATAAACGTTTAAATTTTTCACACCGGCTTAAAAAATGCCCTCCTTTATGACAAAAAGTACAAGTGCTTGATTTAGTTTCATTATCATTTAATTTGAGTTTTTTCAACGCTTGTACCGCAGTATCATATTTTTCCAAAAATAAGTTGAGATATTTCGATGACTCACCTTGTATTGGCTTGAAATCTAATATTTGATTTAGATAACTAGTGGCGAGTGAACGAGTATCCTGATATTTTTCTACAAGTGAATTCCAAATAATCTCATAATTATCTCCCGTAGGAGCTACCCCCGTACATACACTTAAAGCCGTACCTTTCAAACGCCCTACTAAATAATTCATTTTGTCAACATCCGTAAGTAATGGACTCTCATGAATCAAACTCTTGAAAATTGGATAAAATGTCTCCCATTCTCGAATATCACCAGAAAATTCTGGGAGTTCAATTTTAGGAAGGCTAGGAAGGTTTCTCATAAAATTATGATTTCCCACCGAAATCGAATTACCGTGTATATTTCCTACATTTCCTTGAGACGTATTAGGTACTTGCTGTTGCTCTCGTTCCAATTTCACCGCCGCCATTTGAATATGACAACACATTTCATCAATTGTTTGAATTATCGCAAAGCTCGGCACGAACTTATCATCCATTTCTAAATTAAGATGCATAATACTCTCAACAACCATCAACAAGTCAGCCTTAGTTGAATTAATCGTACTATATAAGGTCGAAAATCTAGATTTTTCTTCCTGAGTGTTAAGTGATTTAGATAAATCTAAAAGGTTTTGCAACATCGAAAATAATGACTCTTTTTTTGCTGTGAGCACCTTCAACTGTCGCTCTGCCACCGTACCTCCCATTTTACAAAATATTGATGATCTAAATATTGAAATATGTTGAGTATGTTTCAAAATGAAATACTTTCGATAAGCTTGGCAACACCGCTTCCACGAACCGAGGAAATTTGAAACAAACAACAACAGACCCAAAAAAAATTGTAAATCCGTTGCTACTGAATTAAAGTTGCTGGGCAACGATTTGGTTTTTTAAAAATTTCGTTTATTTTTAAAATGAATACAATTGCTCGGTAGCTGTGCTGGATCAAACGTAAAAATCGAACAATGATGCGTTCTCGCGTTTATATATGGAATATAATGCAAACTCAGCGTCTACGAGCATTGGTAAACACTTGGATTATAACAATGGGTATATTCATTAGGAATATATGACTCCTCCATCCTTAAGATGAAAATAATACGTCTGTGTTATTTTCAGAACAACGATTTGGTTCTAATTGAATGTCATTATCTCGAGTTGAATATCGAGTTGAAAATAATCTTATTGACTTGAATATCTGTCGTCTGAAAATAAACAGTAATAAGAGAACAATAAAGATTATACATATTGAATATAAAATATAATGTGAAGAATTTTCTTCTGGTCGTCGTAGGCTATGCAGTTGCGTCTTTTCGGCTATCTTCTGGAGATGGCTCAGGTCATCTAGGTTGATTTTTCCTAGAGTATACAGGGGTAGATTTCCTCTTGAGGGTGCCTCGAGAGTATCTAGTTGTGGTAGTTGAAGCGGTGTTTCTTCAATGGTAGGGGCGTCATTACTATATACATCACCATTAATTTTCACTTTGCAATGATAAGGGATGTATATAAGTTTAGGTTGATTGATTTCTTCGTAACCATTCTCTTGGCAAACTTTTTCAATATAAATTTGCTTGAATGGTATAGCAATGAGATATGCATTGGTGATTGGTTCAACGATGTCTTGTTGAATTTGGATGTCTGTTGTTTGGCATTTGATAGAACGTTGTCCCATGAGAATTTCAGGAATACAGTCGTTATTTGAAATTTGATTTTCGATGTACTGGATACAACTATTTTCAATTCTGATGCAGGTTTCATCAGCATAATGGTGATATGTCGAGTTCAATATTATATAAGGTTTTAAGGGTAAAATGGTTTTATTGGATATAGGGATAGGATAGAGATGGAAAATCTCATAAACGTTTTCCTGGAGTATCGGAAAATGAACAATGAACAGAATTCTTTGATTACTATAGCGAATTTCTGTTTTTAATAATTTATAATATGATTGAGTATTTTCGAAAACTGGTAATCCATTTTTGTAAAGAGAAAACATTATTTTTGTTAATTTTTCTAATTCATCAATTGATAATATAGTACTATGAACTATATTGAGTTCAGCGAATAATATTGAATCTTCGATATTATTTAAGAGAGATAGCATGTTTTGACTATCAATAATCATTGTATCTAGTGAATTTTGTAATCGTAGAAATAATGTATACTTATTCAAGCTTTGAACAATACTTTTAATTTGTTTTTGAATCAATTTTTGATTGCTTGATATTTTCTTTAAATTTGTAACTGTTTCATTCATGAAATCTTGAGTTATAGATAAATAATTTTTCAAATCATGATGTAAATTGTTTTGATTTTCGGACAGTGTTGCAAGAGCATTATCGTATCTTTCACCGTCTTCATCATCTAAAGTGCCAAACAGCCATTTGTGAATTCTACCTCCTACATTTATGAGTCCTCTTTTATGTTTTTTATATGTTTGAGGTTTGATATTATTGAGTTTATTCATAATTTGTTCAAGGAGATAGTTCAAATGTTCATGCATATGTTGGAGTTGAGGATATAATTCGTCTTTAATAGAGACTAGATTTTCAATTGTTTTTGAATTGTCTCTAATACGTTGTATAGGTTTATCAAATTTTGTCAAGTCTAAAAATTTGATGAAAGTATGTTTGTTGAAGGTAATTCTTGCTTGTCCAAGGGAAAAAGGAAGAATTGGGTTAGTCAGAGTCTTCAACTTGATCTGTTGTCCTTCTGTCAATATAATGCCTATCAGGAGTATCATTTGTAGTAGCATCTGAAACAATTCGTTGAGGTTTCAGTTGTTGTTTATGATAGGTTGCTTTACGAGTTTTTAATTTAATATCCTCATTTTCTATTGGTTCAACAGCTCTATAGAGGGGTGTTGTTTTACTTCTCTGTTTGTCATACAAATAGACTTGTTGGTCAAGTTTGATTTCAGGGGGTTCTTTCCTTTCTATGTTAACTTTTTCTAGAGATGCTTTTGCTTTCTCGTTGTTTGTTTTTATCATATCATTTATTATTTTTATGTTTCTGTCATGTTTTTCTAGGTAGTCAGTCATTATTTTTTCTGTGGTTATATCAAGTGGGTTTCCATGATTTAAGTTTCCTTTAATTATTTGGAATGGTGTATATTTAGTTGCCGAATGAATTGTGTTATTATACCCTAAAATTGCATATACCATGTGAGATGATATTGATCTCTGTGGAAATTCTTGTTTTAATATTCTGATTTCTTCTAGTAATGTCGAATGAAGTCTTTCAATTGGACTATTACTATTAGGATTTTTGGGTGTTACATAATGTAATTTTATGTTATGTTTTTCACAAAAATCTTCAACAATTTTATTTTTGAATTCACTGCCTGAGTCGCATGTGATTTTTGAAGGTATTCCGTAATGTGAAAAGAATATTAAAATTCCATCAATAATATTCAATGCATTAGGTTGAATAGGGTATGCTTGAGCGAAACGTGAAAAACTGTCAATCAATGTTAAGAATTTAGTTTTATTTATTGATAGTATATCCATATAAATATGTTCGAAAGGATATTCTCCAATAGGTGTTGGTTTGAATTTTATTTCATATGGGTGTCTTTCATATTTAGACTTTTGACAATCTTCACAGGTATTAATATAATCACGTATATCAGTTATCATATTAGGCCAATAATATTTTCTTGAGAGGGCTAATTTTGTTTCATTAATTCCTCTATGAATAGTTTTAGTTTCATGATGATATTTTATTTTTTCTTGTTGTTCTTCTTTATTTATGATGTCTTTAAGTAAAATATTACTTTGGATTAATTTAAATGCAGAATTTTTGAAGTAATTTTGAATAGTTGAAACTACAATTGTTTGTAATTCCTCTTGAATTAGTATGCCATATGTATGTTTTGGTTTTAAATAGTTTTTTATTGTATCTACCAAGTTTTGTTGGAAATTTTGGTAGGGTAAAACTATATTAAGTCTAGTTTTATCGAATATTTTCTGTATCGTTACTCGTGGTGTAATAGCATCTCGGCTACAACGAAGGAAAATCTGATTTTGAAATTTATTTAATTCTTGTTCTGAAATCGGTATTTCAAGAACTGGATTTTCTGCACTTGTGTGTTCAGTCTCTAAAGATTCTTCATCTTTTTTCTTTTTTGTAGGTGGACGAATTTGAATGTCCGAAATGATGTTTATTTTCTTTTTCTCTGCTTTTGTTTCTTTTTCTGTTTCCTTCTTAATTAGTTCATTTATATCATCTAGATCATTTAGATCACTTTCTGAGAGTTGAGGAATTTCATAAGTTGGGTCAAATAATTCAGGGAAGTCGTCTTCAATTCTATGTTCTTGTGGGTCAATATTGACTGCAAGTGATTGGGTTTCAATGGGATTTATTTCTATTCGAGATAAAGCGTCTGCAACTTTATTTTGTTTTCCTTTTCGATATAGGATTTTATAATCGAATTCTTCTAGTCTAAGTCGCCATCTTACAAGTCTTGAACTTGGGTCTTTCAAGTTAAATAACCATTCAAGTGGTTTATGATCTGTTATCAGGGAAAACTTACGTCCGAATAAATAAGGTCTAAAGTATTTTGTGAAATTAACAATTGCTAAAAGTTCTTTTTCAATTGTTGAATAATTTTGTTCTGAACTATTTAAAGTTCGTGAAGCATAGGCAATGGGTCTGTCATTACCTAGGGTTCCTTGTGAAAGGACAGCACCAATGGCTATATTTGAAGCATCTGTCGTTAATATAAATGGTTTTGAAAAATCGGGAAATTGCAAAATTGGTTCATTACTCAAAAGATCTTTACATTTTTCAAAAGTTTTAATAAATTCGTCAGTGTGTATAATTTTTTCTCCTTTTTTCAAACATTTAGTGAAAGGTTTAGTTATGTCTGCAAAATTTTTTATAAATTTTCTGTAATATCCTAACATTCCTAGGAAAGATTTAATTTCCTTAGCTGTTGATGGTAAAGGAAAATTTTTTATTGCTTTTATTTTATTAGGATTTGGTTTTATTCCTTCCGGAGTTATTATATGTCCTAAAAATTCAACATTTTTTCTTAAAAATTCAGATTTGTCTAGCTGAATAGTGAGTTTTGCGTCACGTAGTCTTTGAAAAACTTTATTTAGATTGCAAATATGTTCTTGAAGAGATGTAGAAAAAATTATAATGTCGTCAATGTATACAAGACAGATTTTATTTTGTAAATCGCGTAAAACATAATCCATTACTCTCTGGAATGTTGCTGGAGCATTTTTTAAACCAAAGGGCATACGAAGGTATTCGTAATGTCCATTTTCAACATTAAAAGCTGTTTTTTGAATTGAATTTGGATTCATTTCAATCTGATGAAATCCAGATGCTAAGTCTAAAGTTGAAAAATATTGACATTTGCCTAGCTTGTCAAGGATATCGTCAATGTTTGGTATGGGGTACCTATCATCAATAGTTTTTTCATTCACTTTTCTATAATCCACTACAATTCTCCATTTTCTTTTTCCTGAAGCATCTAGTTTTTTGGGAACTATCCAAATTGGTGAGCTCCAAGGAGATATTGAAGGTCTAATAATTCCATCTTTCAACATTTTGTCAATTTGTTTTTGAACTTCTTGCTTATGACAATGAGGGAATCTATATGATTTTGTATGAATGGGAATTTCATCTGATGTTTTAATTTCATGTTTAATAACATTAGTAAATTTAAGCGTTTTGTTTTCGTCATAGAAAATGTCACTATATTTATTACATAGCTTTAATATAGCGTCTCTTTCTTCTTTGTTCATATGATCTGTTCGAATTTTTTTCGAAATTTTCTTTTGTTTACAGGGGCTTATATTTGGTAATAAGTCTTCTGCGTGATAAAATTCAAAGTTTTCTTCATGTATTGGATTACAAGGAAAAGGTTCAAATAATGTTACTGCAATAGTTTTATTAGTATTATTATATATTTCAAATCTTGCTCGAAAGTTTTCAGCAAAAGTGATTGTTTCTGGAACATCTAAATTGTTAAATTGTAATTTTGGAATTAGAATTTCTCCTTGTTGAATTTCAACTGGGAATTTTTGTACAATACTTTCAAAAGCTGGTATTTCAAAAGTATATTGTGTTTCGTGGGGTTGTCTATAAAAGAATGGTATTTCAACATACTCTGACTGTAATATTTGGTTTTTAAAATCAATTCTTAAATTGAGATGTTTTAATTCTTTCAATCCTAGTATACCGTCAAAGAATTCATGAAAAGGAAATAATAAAAATTCTATCATGTGATTACTCTGAAATTCAGGAAAGGCTGGAATAAGTCCTTTATAGGAAATAGTTTTTTCTCCTAATGATGTTTTTAATTGTGAAGGCTCTTTAAAAATTCGTTCTGGGTAATACTTTTCTGCAATAGAGGGTCTCAGCATAGAAGTATGACATCCTGTGTCAATAAGTAGTTTTATAGGTGGATTTTGTATTTTTATATACGGTAGCCCGTTTACTACTGCTGAATGTAACTCTATTATGTGATCTCGTTCATTTGAGGCAGATTGTAAAAATTTGTCTCATCGTCTTGGTCTGTTGGTTGTTCATCAACTTCATCAAAAGTTGTATTCAAGTTTTCAAAATCAAAGTCGTCTTGATCGGGTATATTATTTTCAAATTGCGAGCTAATTTGATGGTTTAACAATTGTTGTGTATTATATGAATATAACTGGGGTGTTATATCAGAATTTTGATTGTTTAGTTCCTCGCTAATGAAATTTCTTCTCATATTAGGGTTATTTTTGAAAATGTTATTATTAGGTTTAATCATTGTTGGATTTCGAGAAGTGGTTGACATCGGTTCAACCGGTGTATTAGTTTGTTTATTCTTTGGTTTCCAGACGTTTTGTGGAGGACCAAATACTTGTTTGTTAGTTAGAAATTTTTGATTTATAGCTTGAGGTTTTATTGCTATAGGTTGACTTGGAAATTGATTCCTTACATGAGACTGTATCATGCCATTTTGATATTGTGGTTGAAATTGTGGTACATGAGTCTGTATCATGCCATATTGTTGAGAATGTTGCGGTTGTACGCGTTGTTGAACAAATTGTGGTTGTTGGTAAAATTGTTGTTGTACTTGGTCTTTGGAAACTTTTGGGGTTGTTGGTTTTGTAAAGTCATATTTTGTATTTGTCTAAAATTTTCATCTTCGAGTACTAAATTCATAGCCTCTTCTAATGAATTTGGATGTTGGACTAAGATTTTATCTTGAAGTCGAATATTTAAGTTTCTCAAGAATACTTTCAATGATTGAGATTCATATTGTCTAATATGAATTCTTTTTGTTGGTTGATCCATATCAGGATCTAAATTAATTTTGAAAATCAGTTTACTGCGTAAGACTTGAATTCGTTTTCCAAAATCTAGCATATGTTCATTTCTATTAGGTATTAAAGTGAAAAGTTTTTGTTCTAAATTATCAAGGCTCAATCTGTCACCAAAAGTGTTTCTTAATTCGTTTTTAATCAATAGCCACGTATTCAATTCTGTTCGTGAACTGATCAATAATTGTGCTCGATCTTTTAATTTGCTCAAAATTATGCTTACAATACATTGGTTGAGAATTTGATCGTTTCCATGATATCTAGTATGGAATTTGTCAACGGCATTTATAAAAATTTCAAGATTTTCAGAGGATCCATCGAAAGTAGGAATGGTATCTGAATAAATTTTGAACAATGTATAATTAATTTCTTGGGCCATGTTTGTCACGTTCAATGATGAAAATGATTCAATTAAGTTATCAATTTCAGTCATAAAATAAATAGGGATTAAATAGTTTCTAAATCTACTTGGTTTTTTCTTAAATCTACTTGTAAAATCACTCAAGAATTCACTTTGAAACTTGGTATTTTACTCTACTCTACTTGGTTTGTTTGTTTGTTTTGTTTCTGTTTTTGTTGATCTGTATCACACAAAAACTTTGGTTTGAGTGATCTGTATCACTCTGTTTTTCTTTCTGTTCGTTTTTCCTTAACCTAAGCTCCTTTGAAATGTTTATGATAAACAAATTCAGGAAGTACAAAGAGGATACTCGACTCACCGTGATGGTACGACGTAGCAGCTCTAGGGGACTTCAGAATGATCAGCTTGTATTCACCAAAGGTCGCCAACTCCTTCTTGTTTCTTCGAATAGCGGACTAACAGCTGGGCTGACGTGTATTCTCGTTGAAGGGACACTTCCACTATCCTACCGACTGCGCCAATTAAAGTTGCTGGGCAACGATTTGGTTTTTTAAAAATTTCGTTTATTTTTAAAATGAATACAATTGCTCGGTAGCTGTGCTGGATCAAACGTAAAAATCGAACAATGATGCGTTCTCGCGTTTATATATGGAATATAATGCAAACTCAGCGTCTACGAGCATTGGTAAACACTTGGATTATAACAATGGGTATATTCATTAGGAATATATGACTAGTGATAAAGTTTTTTCACCGTAACAAAAAAATACTGGTCGAAGCAAATCACTGATAATCAAACGAATAAACTTTGAATGCGATATGATATCAAAAGACCAAAATGTTTTGTAGATTTATTTCTAGAACACTCCGCTAGTGTTCTGTAAGAAATAAGTGAAATCAAAATATATCTTACCTTCGTCGCTGGATTTCGTCTTTTCTTTCTTCAGATTTTGGTGAAGGAAAAATTGGTTTCGATATAGGAAGGTTAAAGGATTTCAAGGAACACCAAAGCACAAATCTTCTAATAACGAAAATTATAAGAATAATAAATTGTCCCACTCAAAGAAAACCGAAAACACCGTGTTTTACAAAGCTCATTGATTCCAAATCAATCTACAATCTAAATTTCACGTAATCCGAACACCCGCTGTTCTCGAATTCAATTTCGTTCATTCTGCGTCTGTTGCAGTTCTTTTTCTCGTTATTCGACAGGAAGCGAGGCTGCCAAATCTTCAAAATAAAATTCCTTGCCCCATCCCAAATATCAATAGTAATAAAATGCCACAACATATATAAATATATATAAATGAATATATTTGATCGGCTAGGCTTCCGCGGTCAGAAATGTGCTGGCTGGAACTTCCGGTTGATCCGCGTCTGGAAAGATTTACTTGTCTACGTTTCGACTCCCATTTCGGAGCCATTTTCAAGACTGAGTGACCTTGCGTCTAGGTCTGAGTTGTCTCACTAGCTGGCTATCATCACTCCAGTGATGATAGCCAGCAATCTTGCTAAGAAATGTAAAGTAATCCATCATCGTTTGAAATCGTTCAAAGTCGTTTTTCTCTGTTAACCAGCTGACGAACGTCAACCCTCAGAATTCGAAACTTGTGCTAGCAATGGATTAACGGGACCTTACCTTTTAATGTGTGAATCCCGGCACGTTAGCCCGGCGGAGAGTTTAAACCTGGTATACCTACCGCTGGATAGGCGGACGCGTTTATTTCTACACTACCAAGAACTACGCAAGTAAGTAACTGATTATGGAACCAAGGCGTTTTGACAAATCTGTCAATTTTGAAAAGTGCTACTAAATATGTAAAAAAACTAGGTTGATCCTTGTATCAGGATATTATGCTTCATGCTTTTCACGCACAACCCTCATCTTGTGACACTTATCATTAGTATTGAAAAATATTGTCATAAAAGACAATTACCAAGTACAAAACGCGAACAAAATCCAGATGGAAGGAAAGAATTAGGAAGAATCAGTTGAAACAACAATAATAATAATTAATCCTTTCATATACCTTCAAATGTCCAGAGTCTATCTATTTTATAATCTAATATATACAATTTCCATGTCACAATGTTAGTTACCGTACTCCACCGAAACGGCTTCACCGATTTTTATCAAATTTTATATGCTCATTCAGTAGGTCTGAGAATCGGCTACTATCTATTTTCCATACCCCTGAGTGATAAGGGTTGTTCACCCTTGAATTGAATTTAAAAAAAAATCTTTTGACGACATTTTTTTGTTTCTATTTTTTATAATGTGGCATAAAAAATACATACAACCCTAAATTTTTACTTTTTTATCACCAACCCCTATTTTTTATGGCCATTTTGGTGATTTAATCATTTTTCATCCCGCTCGATAACTGATCAATTATAGTGTTTTTAACTGTACTTCGATTCGAAATCTAAAATTTTTTTTCAGAAAATAAACATTTATTTTTATCATTAAAGTTTAATCCTGATATATGCACCGAGGTGATTTTAGCTCCCGGCCGGCCAGCTCCAAGCGCCACTTTTCCACCACGGTCTGATATTTTCATAAGTTCGATTTCCGCTTGTTTTGGTCGAAGTACTGGCATTCTTTTCAAATTCTGATACTACCTATTGAAAAGTATCAACTGATAACGAAAAAAATTCAATTGGACTCTTTTTTTCCACAGTAGATCAATTATTCCTGAAGCTCACATGTAAGAAGTATATTTTAGATTGTGATACAACTAATTTGCTAAGAGGATGTGAACTTAATCCAAAACAAGTAATTTTCATAGAATAATCGAAGGCTAGCTACTGAAGGGCATTGTTAACTGCCTTTGAGGCCCTGCTTTCTGGCTTTGGGATTAGGCGGCCACGAACAAAAAAATCAGCTGATAAAATATAAAGGATTATTCAATCAAAAATTTTCGTTTTAATATATTTCCTTACTCCGAGGGCCCGCTTCATGAACCAAAATATAGATTTTAATGAGAAGAGACCACGTGTCAATATTTATTATTTTTGAGGATGAGAACGACGGCCACGAAAAAAAAACAGCTAACTATTCAGAGGAATGAAGAGTATTCAGAAAAAAAAAATTTCACATAAAACTCTTTCACAGAGAAAGCTCCATGAATCGAAAAGTATCATATTCATGACGCTCGACCAAATTTCAATATTTTTTTCTGGGGTTGTGAATAGGCGGCCATGAACGGAAATGGGCTGATTACATAAAGTAATGAAAGGAGTATCGAGGCAAAAATTTTCATTCACATATATCATCTCCGAAGGGCCAGCTCCATGAATCGAAAAGTATCATATTCATGGCGCTCGACCAAATTTCAATATTTTTTTCTGGGGTTGTGAATAGGCGGCCATGAACGGAAATAGGTTGATCATATAGAGTATAGAGGAATGAAAGGAGTATCGAGGCAAAAATTTTCATTTACATATATCTCTTCCGAAGGGCCAGCTCCATGAATCGAAATGTATCATATTCATGGCGCTCGACCATATTTCAATATTTTTTTCTGGGGTTGTGAATAGGCGGCCATGAACGGAAATAGGTTGATCATATAGAGGAATGAATGGAGTATCGAGGCAAACATTTTCATTTACGTATATCTCTTCCGAAGAGCCAGCTCCATGAATCGAAAAGTATCATATTCATGGCGCTCGACCAAATTACAATATTTTTTTCTGGAATTGTGAATAGGCGGCCATGAACGGGAATAGGTTGATTATATAGAGGCATGAAAGGAGTATCGAGGCAAACATCTTCATTTACATATATCTCTTCCGAAGAGCCAGCTCCATGAATCGAAAAGTATCATATTCATGGCGCTCGACCAAATTTCAATATTTTTTTCTGGAATTGTGAATAGGCGGCCATGAACGGAAATAGGTTGATTATATAGAGGCATGAAAGGAGTATCGAGGCAAACATTTTCATTTACATATATCTCTTCCGAAGGGCCAGCTCCATGAATCGAAATGTATCATATTCATGACGCTCGACCAGATTACAATATTTTTTTCTGGAATTGTGAATAGGCGGCCATGAATGAAAATAGGCTAATTATATAGGGGAGATTCAATCATCTAACCCTGACCATTCTTTTAATAATAATAATAATATTTATTCAAAATATGTGGTGAATAATACACTGCACATTCTTCTAGATTTACTTGCAGCAAACCTATTCATTATATTCTCAATATCAACTCCTTTAGGAATGTTGAGAAGAGTTGAACCTTTAAAACGCTTTTCAGCCATGGTGACCTTAAATGTGTTTCCAGACACCTTATGCTTAGTTGAATCGCTCCTTTTCGCTGTTGCCGTCAGTTTGAACATTGAATAACACTACTACCACGTATACATTTCTGCATCAAATGAACCATTTCGATATCGATTAATGATTTCTATTCCACATCTGTATACTTTATAATATAGTATCTCAAGAGAGACCTGAGGAAGTGAAATAATAAGCCGGATTTAATTTATACGTTTTTATGCTGATGTTTCTGAAGTTTTTATATAAATTTATCTCATTGATGTATAAGAATTCAGATGACTCTGCCAATAAGATTTTAATATCTTCAGGTAATGAAGTATACGTTGATTGATTGATTTAAATCACACACAATAACAGAACATTACATTTCAAGTATGTCGGAATAGTCGCCTGAATAACGACAACTGAACACATTCCAATCCTCACTCGATCGATCATAATTCATAATCTCTATCAAAAATAATTTTTTCACTCAATTCACCAAAAAATTCTACCTTGGATGGTATACAATAATCTAGGTAATTCATCCATAGAATCAATGTAGCTATCGGAGGAAACAACTTTCAGACGCATGAAAATGCTTTCTCTACAAAATGCTCATTATTCTAATTATCCCATAATTCATGGAGGGATGCAGCCAAAAATTTAAAACTATCGACGAACCTGAATTCCAATTCTTTCATTTCACCATTTCGATCCAACTTGTCTTCAGTTTGAGCGATAACGTCAACCTTATCATTGTTAGTACACAACTCCTTCATGGGTAAATGGCAATCGTATCCGCCGAGATTATGGATAAATATTGGAATGAAATTAGGTAATTTATAATTGGGATTATAGGCTGAATGCGCTGCCTCATTTCTCTCAGATACCAATGATTTTTCACATATTCTACTAGTGGTGGCAAAAGTGAAATCATGGTCTTCAGTCGAAGGGGTCATGGGGACGAAGTTTTTTAAATAATTGAGATATATGTTGGTAACGTCCGTGTAGGAAGAAACATTTATCATATATTTGTCATCAGTGGATTTTATTTAGTATCAATTCTCTACCCCCCCCCCTTAGACACGCCACTGATTAAGTTCAACTCATATGAAATTTCTAATGTCTACAGGTAGCGTCTCTAGCGACGTAATTTAGCAAAACAATATGAAATGGTTAAATTGTCGCCATGAAATTCTAAAAAAATATGGCATCAGTTGCAATACCAGAGTTTCTAGACATCTTAATTCATTCCAATCCAAGATTCAGCACATGCCGCATGTAAGCAATGATCAGAGGCCCGATTCTATTTCACGAATTCCATTATCGAATTGTTTAGAATATGCTCATATTTTCGGTACATAGCATGGCACATCCACAGTCAGCTACTCGTCAATCGAGTTGTTTCCTCCGATAGCTACATTGATTCTATGGATGAATTACCTAGATTATTGTATACCATCCAAGGTAGAATTTTTTGGTGAATTGAGTGAAAAAATTATTTTTGATAGAGATTATGAATTATGATCGATCGAGTGATTGGAATGTGTTCAGTTGTCGTTATTCAGGCGACTATTCCGACATACTTGAAATGTAATGTTCTGTTATTGTGTGTGATTTAAATCAATCAATCAACGTATACTTCATTACCTGAAGATATTAAAATCTTATTGGCAGAGTCATCTGAATTCTCATACATCAATAAAATAAAGTTATATAAAAACTTCAGAAACATCAGCATAAAAACGTATAAATTAAATCCGGCTTATTATTTCACTTCCTCAGGTCTCTCTTGAGATACTATATTATAAAGTATACAGATGTGGAATAGAAATCATTAATCGATATCGAAATGGTTCATTTGATGCAGAAATGTATACGTGGTAGTAGTGTTATTCAATGTTCAAACTGACGGCAACAGCGAAAAGGAGCGATTCAACTAAGCATAAGGTGTCTGGAAACACATTTAAGGTCACCATGGCTGAAAAGCGTTTTAAAGGTTTAACTCTTCTCAACATTCCTAAAGGAGTTGATATTGAGAATATAATGAATAGGTTTGCTGCAAGTAAATCTAGAAGAATGAGCCTCAAAGAATGGTCAGGGTTAGATGATTGAATCTCCTCTATATAATTAGCCTATTTTCGTTCATGGCCGCCTATTCACAATCCCAGAAAAAAATATTGTAATTTGGTCGAGCGCCATGAATATGATACTTTTCGATTCATGGAGCTGGCCCTTCGGAAGAGATATATGTAAATGAAAATTTTTGCCTCGATACTCCTTTCATTCCTCTATATAATCAACCTATTTCCGTTCATGGCCGCCTATTCATGACCCCAGAAAAAAATATTGAAATATGGTCGAGCGCCATGAATATGATACATTTTGATTCATGGAGCTGGCCCTTCGGAAGAGATATATGTAAATGAAAATTTTTTCCTCGATACTCCTTTCATTCCTCTATATAATCAACCTATTTCCGTTCATGGCCGCCTATTCATAACCCCAGAAAAAAATATTGAAATTTGGTCGAGCGCCATGAATATGATACATTTTGATTCATGGAGCTGGCCCTTCGGAAGAGATATATATATATAAATGAAAATTTTTGCCTCGATACTCCTTTCATTACTTTATGTAATCAGCCCATTTCCGTTTATGGCCGCCTATTCACAACCCCAGAAAAAAATATTGAAATTTGGTCGAGCGCCATGAATATGATACTTTTCGATTCATGGAGCTTTCTCTGTGAAAGAGTTTTATGTGAAAAATTTTTTTTCTGAATACTCTTCATTCCTCTGAATAGTTAGCTGATTTTTTTTCGTGGCCATCGTTCTCATCCTCAAAAATAATAAATATTGACACGTGGTCTCTTCTCATTAAAATCTATATTTTGGTTCATGAAGCGGGCCCTCGGAGTGAGGAAATATATTAAAACGAAAATTTTCGATTGAATAATCCTTTATATTTTATCAGCTGATTTTTTTGTTCGTGGCCGCCTAATCCCAAAGCCAGAAAGCAGGGCCCCAAAGGCACTTAACAGTGCCCTTCAGTAGCTAGCCTTCGATTATTCTATAACAATTACTTGCTTTGGATTAAGTTCACATCCTCTTAGCAAATTAATTGTATCACAATCTAAAATATACTTCTTACATGTGAGCTTCAGGAATAATTGATCTACTGTGGAAAAAAAGAGTCCAATTGAATTTTTTTCGTTATCAGTTGATACTTTTCAATAGGTAGTATCAGAATTTGAAAAGAATGCCAGTACTTCGACCAAAACAAGCGGAAATCGAATTTATTAAAATATCAGACCGTGGTGGAAAAGTGGCGCTTGGAGCTGGCCGGCCGGGAGCTAAAATCACCTCGGTGATATATGCTTAGTGTAACCAATCTTAGATTCTTGAAATTTGCCGCGCCTTTACTGGTGAACAACGTGATGTCTTGGTCTAATCTACTTCAAATTTTACATTGAAATTCTTTTACAGAATTGATATGTTTCGTATTTTATTTAAATTCATCGTCTAACGGAGTTGAAAAGGAGTAGAAAATTATTTAAGGGGTTAATCAAGGCACAGCCTTAACCACTGATTGTATATTTCTGAAACTTGGAGGGTGTCTTCTTTGTGTGACATAGGTATCCGATAAGAAATATTTTCCTGAAATTCCACTTCTAAGAGGGTGAAATACGGGTTCAAAGTTTATATGGGACATCGTGATTCATAGGTCCAATCTATTTCAAATTTTGCATAAAAATTCTTCAACAGAAAAGATGGAAGTCGTGTTTCGTATTTTATTGAAATAAATCGCCTAACGGGGTAGTAAGTTATTTTAGGGGTTGATCAACGCACGGCCTATACCACTGATCGTAGAGGTCTGAAACTTTGAGGGTATCCTTTATATGATGTACGCATCCGATATGGAAAGTTTTTCCGAAATCCAAGCCTAAGGGGGTGAAAAACGGGATCATAGTTTGTATGGGACAACGTACTTCAATTTACTTCAAAGTTTGCAAAAATATTCTTCAACAGATTTTATGGACGACGTGTTTCATATTCTATTGAAATTTATTGTCTATCAGATAAAAAAGGATTCAACATTTTCGACTTCTTTCAAAAGCTCTTTCGAGTGCACCTAGAACTCAGAGCTGTTATGAACCCAATAAAACTAGGTACTAAGAACTACACAATATAATAGCATCACAAAAATGATTAACCCCCAACGAAGTGGGCACGGGTCAGCTAGTAATACATATTTTCCAGAAACTTTTCGTCCATTCTTGAATAATTTTTTTGGGTTAACAGTTACACTAATATCTGTTTTGCATCTCAACAGCATTAATCTATCCAGTTTTTCATTTGACATTGTTGTTTTGTGTTCAAATAATGTCAACTATTGAATTTATTTATGTAGTCGATACTATGTGCTGGGGATCATCATGAAAATTGAAAAATAAAACCTTCCATGATTTTATACCACTTATATTTGTAGCTAACGTTACGGTACTTTCATCCTATACGAACATTATCAAATCGATGACAGGTCGTTTACATTTGAAGCGTGTTTTTTGGGATAGTTCGACTTGTTTTTTCGATTTCATGATGATGGAAAACATTGTGAAAGAGATTTTTTTTTGCAGCTGAAATTCTAAATGTAAAAGTAACAGCGTAAGAACACAAGTACTTCGATTTCTGTGTTGAAATTACTCCGAATATTTCTTCAAAATTTAGTCAATGTCAGTAAGTTTTTAAATCGTTTGAATAACAGTTTTCGCATCATAACATTTGGAGGTTATGTTATTGTTGGGTTACAATCACATCAAAATTTGGAAAATTATAACTATTCTCATTTCTCATATTTGAGTAGTGACGTATGCCACCCGCCATGTTGGTATTGGTCACTCGGCAAATTTCTAAATTCGAATTTGGAGATGGAATAACTCGGTTGAAAATGGTTCGTTTGCTTTTTTCGTATTTTGTGAAATTGGCTGTTGACGTCTTCCTGCATATTTTCAAGAAAATAGAAAATTCCGAATTGAGTGTTGTTCTGTACAATTACTTGCCATGTAATTTGCTCTGTATATGTGAATCCTTCAAAAATAACATTTCATCATAGTAGTTATGGATACAAAATAAACAACACTTTTGTAATTTTCAATTTTGACAAATGAAACAAGCAAGACAAAATAGATTCATTTTTTGCCGTACATATATAAAGAAGTTCATTCATTGTCAGGTTTTTAAATGAAAAACTACAAGAATTTTATATGGTCCTTCGAGCGAAGATACAGGAGAAGTTTCCATTCAATCGACAACAGTGCTCATTATCAACAGTTCGAAAGCATCGAACGACAACACTTCACAGAGCCCAGCAGTTTGATTCAAGTAATGGGTTTCACCAGTGAAGGTTTGCAGAGCCTCCACAGGTTGATCGGATAGAAACATCATCACAGTGCATCAAAGAAAGTGAGCTTCTCCTATCCTTTCCTTCAAAAAAATTCATTTCTTCGTAATGATTTCTATCATTACTGTCTTGAAACAATGTCTTCTCAGGAAGAGATCAAATGTTTGAGAATCAAACGCGGTAGCATAAAGACTAAACTTTCATTATCCGACAAATATTAAAAAAAAAAATAAGGAGGAAACTGACATTACTCCGATTCATTCAAGAGAATTGCAAAATAGGCTGACGCGAATTGAAAACGTTTTAGATAGTTCTATGATATTCAAACTGAAATCGAAATATCATTGGACAATCAAAATGATGAAATAAACGAGCGAGTTAGTTTTGAGGATTTATTTTATAGTATTTCATCAGAGGCAACCGATTTTTTAGAAAAACATGTAGAATCTGACAAAAATTCGATTATTTCAAAACTTTCCGATAATTCAGAAAAAAGTGACAAATCTGCTCATAAAAAAATCTGTGACTAACACACTAGGGAATCCAAACATACATCATTCGAATTTACATTCGGTCCACATGCACGGTATTGAACTTCCAATCATTAATCTTCCGAATTTTGATGGTAGTGATGAGAACTGGCTAGAATTTCGCGATTCCTTTGAGTCAATAATTATTAAGAATGCTAATATTGGCAATTATCAACGTCTCTCTTATCTCAAGACATCATTGAAAGGCGAGGCTCTTGAAACAATAATATCATTGGAAACCTGCGATGAAAATTTTCAGATAGCATGGGATCTTTTATGTGAAAGTTATACAGATATACGATCGCTTTTGTCAGAACATGTAGAGGCACTTCTCGAAATTCAGTCTCTACAAAAGGAATCTTATTTGAGTCTCAAGCAGATTTGCGATACAGTTAATAAACGTTTACGTTCTCTGAAGAGTTTAGGTGAACCCACCGAGGCTTGGGATACTCTCATAATCTATATTGTTATAGGTAAGCTTGATAAAATAACTAAACGTGAATGGGTTTCAAAAAGGTTTCCGAATAACCCACGTGAAGCCTCAAATTTGAATGATTTATTAACGTTTCTCAAAGAAAAGTCTAAGATATTGAAGACAACGAATTCTGAAATAACGCAAGTTTCAAGCGAATCTAAATTCCACAAATCAAAATTCAATTTCGAAGAAAAATGAATTTCAAGATCATCCGTTTCAAACAATCGCGTTCGTTCAATTTGTCGAAAATCTCATGAGATTTATACATGTACAAAGTTTCTCCAAATGTCAATAAATGAGAGGCTTGATTCAGTTAATAGCCTCAAGCTTTGCATTAATTGCCTGAATAGCGGTCATCAGGCAGAAGCTTGTAAGTTTGGTTCATGCAGAAAATGTTCATCAAAACATAATTCTTTACTTCATTTCGACAATTCGAATAATTCCAATTCAGCAATGGTGTTGGAACCTTCTGCAGAACATTCATTGACAAGTGTTATATCGTCTAGCAAACAAAAACTTCTGTCAACTGTTCAAGTAACAGTTTTAAATTCTAAAGGAAATCCCCATACTTGTCGTGCTTTGCTCGACTCAGGAAGCCAGTCTGATTTTATCACCTCCAATTTGGCAAATCTTCTTGGATTACCTAAGAAACAAATCAACATAACAGTTATTGGTATCACTAAAGTGACATCATCAATCAAATTCAAGGTCGATTTGAAGGTGCATTCTCAGCACAATTCTTTTTCATCAGCATTATCATGCCTAGTAGTCTCTAATATTTCAGATTCGATTCCGAATACTTCATTTGATATTTCGTCAATTAATATTCCTCAGAATATAAGACTTGCAGATCCGTACTTCAATAAATCAAATCCAATACAATTGCTCATAGGTTCTGAAATATTTTGGCAAATTCTTTCAGTTGGTCGAATAAACTTAGGTACCTCGATGCCAATACTACAAAAAACAAAATTTGGGTGGGTTATAGCAGGACCTTTTGGTACAAAAGCTTGTGAATATAATTTTGTATCCACACATTCAAGAGATTCTGATAGTAAATTCATACTATATATTCCAGTAAAGGAATCAGTAGACAAAGTAGGTGAATTTCAGGGAACAGGCTGTTAAAAGTTGTTTCGATTTAGAATCAAGGTTACAGAAAAACGATTATCTTCGTGATTTATATACAAAATTCATGAACGAATACATCGATTTGGGGCATATGTCTCCAGTGAATAATCAGATATCTATCTCCAATCCATACTATTTATGCCATCATGGCGTTTTGAAAGAACAAAGTACAACAACCAAATTGAGAGTTGTATTCAACGGTTCTCTTTCCACATCATCAGGATGGTCCCTCAACGATATACAGATGTTAGGTCCCAAAATACAAAATGATCTTTTTGACATACTCATTCGCAATAGGCAATACGCGTACGTGGTATCAGCTGACGTCTGTAAAATGTACAAGCAAGTTCTCATTACTCCTTCTCAAAGATATCTTCAAAGAATATTTTGGCGTTCTAGTCCATCAGATCCTTTAATTGAATACGATCTGAATACTGTTACTCACGGGACATCTTCTGCCTCTTTTTTGGCTATACGATGTCTTCATCAGCTTGCACTAGAAAATAAAACCACATTTCCTTTAGCGTCTGAAATAATATTGGCTGATTTTTATGTGATGATCTTTTCACCGGTTCCGATTCAATTGATGAGCTCCAGATCCTTCGTTCACAAATCGCTCAAATAATAATAATAATAATAATAAGAATTACAGACCAATATCATGCTTGAATACGTGTTACAAGATGTTTACACGCATCTTGTATATGCGTACTCTCCAAGCAGTTGACCCGATGTTCGAACGGATATATGAGCAAAAAAGGTCGAAGAGGGGTTCCGCGGGCTGTAAGGAGAACCTGCTGATCGATAGATGTATCACGCAGGACTCCGTGCAGTATAAGCGGAATCTTTCTATGGCCTGGATCGACTATCGCAAGGCATTCGATACAACATCACATGAGTTGTTGTTGTACTTACTCGAATGCCTTGCGGTACCCGATCGAATAGTGAGATGCATCGAACAACTGATGCCGCTCTGGAGGACACGCTTCACCATAACATCAGGTGAAAGCAGGATCCAAACAAAGCCGGTCATCATAAGAAGAGGTGTTTTTCAGGAAGATTCCCTAAGCTCTCTTCTCTTCTGCATCTCACTAATGCCATTGTCCGTTGCGCTCAGGAAAACCCGGGGATATAACTGCGGTACCCCTGGAAACCGGAAGCATAAGGTCACTCATCTTTTCTATATGGATGACCTCAAGCTCTATGCTTCTGGAGAAAGGGGCCTACAGCAGTCCCTCAGGGTGGTGCAGGAGTTCACGCATGCTGTCGGTATGGAATTCGGGATTGACAAATGTGCACTGGTTCATCTCAAAAGAGGATGATGCGAGGATTTCGCTGAGGATGCCCAACTCGTAGACGGAAGCATTCTACATCATTCGAATGCCGGAGAGACATACACCTATTTGGGTGTGGAACAACGCCACACCCAAGAGGCAGACTCGGTGAAAAACGATCTCCGTGGCAAGTATAGGCAGAAACTACGGCAGATCTGGTCCTCAGAGCTGTCGGGTAAAAACAAAGTTCCTGCCAACAACATGCTTGCCATTCCGATTCTACTCTACTCCTTCGGAGTAGTCAAATGGACTAGGGAAGAGTTGCGGCAACTCGACGTGAAGACTCGCAAAATGATGCATATGAACAGAAGCATGCATCCCAAATCGTCCGTTCCACGGTTATATCCCCTTTGCCAACAAGGGGGCCGTGGACTCTTGAGTTTGGAATGTCCCCACAACAGAATGGTACTGGATGAAGCCTGTAGAGTCATCAGGAGTTCGGATCCCCTACACTGCATGGTTCGAAATCATGAACATGCAGGAATCGGAGCCTTTTTGATAAAGGCAGCAAGGCGCGCTGCTGATGAACTTGGTATAGTCTTCGACACCGAGCGGGCAAACCAACTCTGTCACCGAGTTGGAGCCCGCACGGAGAAAAGCTCACATCAAGGCTGCAGAGAATGCTAAAATGCTGCAGCTGCATACAGACAAGCTCATGCATGGAGTCTTCTTTAAGAACATCGAGGACAATGGCTTGTCTGTTAAGCTGACATTTGCCTTCCTCAGGTCAGGTGAGCTGAAGTCGGAGACTGAAGGGTTCATCATGGCGTGCCAAGACGGTGTCTTCAATACCCTTGTCTATCGGAGCCGCGTGATAGGTATAGAGGTCCCTGATACTAGATGCAGGGCCTGCCGACAGGCGCCCGAGACTTTGATGTATTTGCTGTCATCTTGTGCAGTTTATGCGGTCTCGGCCTATATCCATCGCCATAACGCGGCCTTACGAGTGCTGTAGAATTTTCTTCGGCACTCGTATGAAATAGACAGGACACCGGTACTGCCCTACGCTCCAGGGGATATTGAGTCCGTTGTGGAGAATGAAAGGTGTCGAATTTTTTGGAACTTTTCATTCCCCACCCTCAGGCAAATACAGGCCAGTAAGCCTGATATAGTCCTCTTCGACACCGAAGTAAGACGATATTCGTTGAGTTTTCGGCCACTGCCGAAACGAATATCGTCCGAAAAGAGGAGGAAAAACGGACAAAGTACCAGGATTTACTTTACGAAGTCCGCTGGCTCCACCCGGACTATTCTGTCAAGTTAGTGGTTCTGATTATAGGTGTTCTCGGTGGTTCCAGACCAACGCTACTCTCGAGCTCAAGATCACACCGGCATGCCGTGATGCGGCAGAGATCTTAGCCGGACGCATGCGAAGGCTGTTATTCTCGGTTCGTTGCGTCTGCTCAAAACTCATGATTCTCGGAGCCAGTGACCACTCACCCCGCGGTGTGGGGAGTGGTCATTGGTTAATTTTACTAGCGCGTCTGCCCACTGGGTCGGAGCAGTGGGGAGTACGGACCCGACTAGGCTTGTTTAGATAACAATAATAATAATATCTTTATTGTCATAAAATCATTATGGACATAGACAACGTCAAAAGAAAAGAATAGGATACACTGGTTATGCAACATAATAAGTAAAACATTACAGAAATGAATACCTCACGGAGTCGACAAGTGGTGAGTATATAACTAGACAGAGTACAGTAATCATTCACAGAAATCGAACTTATAGAATACTTTTTCCCTCAAGAAATCAATGACTGAACTTCTGAATTTATAGACATTGCCAATATCTCTCAAATGAGATGGAAGCCGGTTATAAGCTTTCCTCGCTCTATATTCAGTACTTCGTTTAAAAAAAGCAAGGGAATCCTAAGAATATCCCGGTTACGAGTTAACATACTCATTTCATTGGAATATTCATTTGCATTTGTAGAAAATAAGAATTGGTGATTTTTCACGAAAATAACCAGAGATAAAAAGTATAGAGAAGGTACTGTTAATAACTCATGGTTTGCAAAATATGACTTATTATATTATAGCCAAGACCATAAATACATCTCAATATACGTTTTTGCAATATGAATACTTTATTTGCGTTTGGACTGGATCCCCAAAAAAGTATTACATATGCAATGATTGACTGTACATGTCCATAATAATATAGTTTCAACCCATATTCTGATACCTGTTCTCTCAGATATATGATCACCCCACATACCGAGGCAAGTCTGTTGGCCAAGGTGTCCACGTGTAGTTCCCAACTCATATAAGAGTCAATAAAGACTCCCAAAAACTTTATAGATGGCAGTACTGGCACTGACTTTTCGTGTAATCTTACATACGGAGATTCCAATATATTCTTGGTCAGATTGAACATTATAAGTCCAGTTTTGGCAGAATTCATATTGAGACAGTTATCAGTACACCACTCGTCCATTTTCTTTGCCACGCATGATGCTGAGTGAGCAAGATCTTTTATATTAGTGCTAATTATAAAGACATAAGTATCATCAGCAAATTGAAAAGTTAGTGAGTTTGAACAGGAGGAAGCAGATGGTAGAGAGTTGATATATAGGAGAAAAAGAAGGGGGCCAAGGATTGATCCCTGTGGTACGCCTCGCTTGATTTCTGTCCTCTCTGATATGAATATAACCTACCCTCTTGCATAATTGCAACGGCTTGATATCTGTTTTCGAGGTAGGACCTCAATGAGTTTAATGGTGTACCTCTGACACCAGAGTCATCAAAACCACTTGAGTATTTAGGATGTAATGCATACAAGACACTGATGATCTCATTTGTTGAAGTGGGTTCCCAAAAGAGAGAGTCCCTAATCAGTTCGCGTTTATGATACTCATGGGGGATATGGCTGATCGAATCATAGTGTGATTTAAAAACGTCAACAACTTCTGAGGGATCCTCCCACTGGTTGGGGTTATATTTACATTTTTATTTTGTCTATTAGTTATACGATCGTAGATATTTCACATTGTTTTCGATTCATTTCTTGAGTTGGCTATGTTATTGTCATTTAAAGATTTTCTAAAGTGAGATAACCATCTCTTGAGGGCCGATCTCTCCATTTTGTATCTTGCAAGAATATAATTGCATTTTGTCTCTGTGTATAATCTATACCAGTCCCTCACATATTGAGAGTAAGATTTTATTTCTTGATTCACCCAGGAGTTTTCATTATTTTTTGATCTAGTAACCTTAGGAATTAGAGGAAAAGCTGATCAAAATGATGGAATAAAATATTATAAAATGATTTATATTTTTCATTTACGTCACCATTTAGGTAAACTGGCTCCCATGATTCATTAGACAGCAACTGATAAAACTTTGATATATTTTCATCAGAATAATATCTCTTATATATTGTTGTATGGGTTGAAAAATTACCAGTTTTCATTTTAATATCAAAGACTTTACTGTAATGATCAGATATAGTTGATTTAATTACCGTTGCTTGCGAGATGTCCCCCGGTATATTCGTGAAAATATTATCCGACAAAGATCCTCCTCTAGGATTAGGTCTCGTTATTTCCGTAGCTTTAGCATCCAATCCATATGAGAGAAAGCACTGCCTAACAATGTTCGCCTGTGCATTTTCTACCAAAAATCTACATTTATATCACCACATATCACCACCAACCTTGGATGTTTGAAGATAAAATTGAAAAGTTCAGTCATTTTCTCCAAAAAAGAATCAATTTTACTCTTAGGTGAACGATAAACACATATGACTACAAACTTAAAATTATTCAAAAGACAGTTTATACAAGTATATTCAAATACTTTTTCCTCTTGAATGACAGGAGGATTTAGTATTTCGAATGTGATATTTTTTACAAATATTGCTGTGCCTCCTCCTATAAAATTTTAACGACAATAAGAATTTGCCAAAGTATAACCATCGAAGTGAATTTTGCTTAATTGATCTATATTACACCAGTGCTCTGTCATACAGCAAGTCACTTGCCAGGAACTATCATTAGTATTTTTTATAATGGCTTGCTGGGAGCAGATTTTAATATAATCATTTTTATCCTGAATCAAAAATTTTCCCCCTTGTTGAAAAATATCAGGGTGCTTCAAGAAATTAAGTCTTTTTATACCTACACCTCTAGGCCAGAAGCTGATGTCGTACATTATATCTTTGAATTCCAGAGGAGCATGGACAGCGAAACGTTTCAGCCTCCCGGGATCTGACGGTATTTCTTTAACGCCCAATGGTTCATTTTCGTAATTTTCCTTTTCCTTCAAATACTTCATAATCATATCTTCGAACACATGTTGCTTGACCCTATAGACGTAAAGCCAAACTTTTTTGTCATCTCCTGAAAAACCTTCTTCCATGCTTTCAGCTGTCCTTACTGTCCTTTTGTTTTGTTTCCTCTGATGACGTTGTTGGATGAATCCTGAATTTCTGTTTTAATTGCCTGGTAAGCTCTGTTCTTCGTTTGCTTCAGAGGCAACAGGTCGTGGCAAATTTTGTTCATGTGATAGATTTTGTTTTTCCAGTTGAACACAGGTTGAATTTCCTACAGAAGTACTAGGTAGTGGGGACTTTGGGGAGACGACAACTGGCACTTTACCACTTCTACTCCGAGTTTGAGGTTCATTCGTACGAGATCCATTGCATTCTCTTTCCACTTCGTGAATCCAGGGAGTTTGTCTAGTGTTAACAACTTTTCCTGCATTCGGAGTAGTAGCCACAGCTTTGTTTACTTGCATATTTTGAATTTTATCCAACAATAGGTGATTATTACTATGTAGTACACTGTTTTTATCTCGGACTTCATTTAGGAGCTCCTTCAGATACATGATTTCGATCTCTAGCTGTTGAATTTTGGCATTTTCGTTGATTGTGTGATTTTGATACTCAACCTCACTTTTGCAGCATACAACTTTATTTCCATTCAACACTTTCAGTTTAGCCTTTTCAGCACAACATCTATGGAAAAATGATTGACAAATACTACACACATATACTGCACAGGGTTAGGCACAGCATTTCATCAATGTCCCACTGTTTTCTTCGATTTGATTTTCTTTATTCGTCGCCATGTTGCGGACGTCGAATAGATTAAAATTCTTCAACAGGGTTGTTATGAACTCCGAAAATGGACTTCTAATGATGTAAACGTTCTGAAACGCATTCATGGTTCAATTTTGGATGACCATATTTTACAATTTGATTCTGACGCAGCTTCAAAAACCTTGGGCTTATACTGGTCCCCTAAGTCAGATATTCCATTATATAATATCAACCCTGATAGAATTTCTTCGCGAATTACTAAAAGAACGATACTATCTAGCATTGCACAAATTTATGATCCATTGGGTTAACTTGCACCTTGTACTATAGTTGCAAAATGCATGTTACAAAAACTATGGTTAGAAAAACTGAAATGGCATGAATCAGTTCCCCAAAACATTCATTCGAATTGGGTTGAATTTCGAAATAATTTACGTACACTCAACGAATTACGTATACCTAGATTTGTTAAATGCGACAATTCCGAATTGAACTTCATCCCAATGGGCACACGTACGTTGAAAACACGTTGAGAAGATGCTACATAACCAACCGTTGAAAAACAGTAAAAATGTCGCGAAAAGTAACGTTTTCTTGCATCGAGAATTATAGTATTGAGATTGTGTGTAATACGTTGTGTTTCAACGTATTACTATAATTTACTTCATGCGCGATCTGAACGTTCATTTACAACGTGTTGCTATATAATATTACTATACGAATTTATATATGTAATAAATGATGTATAAATAATATTCATTTCCACCTTCATTTATACCTTTTATAAACGTTGTCCATCAACGTTATATAATAATTTATCTTGACCCAAAGGGGAAAATAATTCACTCCGATGAATTTCACTGTGGCTGTTGTCCTTCAAACTTGATCACTTCGGAAATTTGGTGGCGTGGTCCCTCTTTCTTTTCATGTCCATATAAAGATTGGCCCAATTCTGATCATTCACAAGATTTTGCTCTTCCAGAAGTTAAATTGAAAGAGGCCATTTCATTATCGACACAATCCACCTTCAATTTACCCATTGATAAGTTTTCTTCACTATTAAAGCTCAAACGGTGTATAGCCTATATGCTTAGATTCATCAATAATTGTAAGGTTTCGAAAAAACTTCGCAACAAGAATCCTTCAAGTGCGAAAGAATTATATAACGCATCATTACTCGTGTCTGAATTTGTACAAAAGCAATGTTTTCCAAGTGAATATTCAAGTCTTTTACAAAATAAAGATCTTCCATCAAATAGCAAACTTTTGAAACTTGGTCCATTTTTGGATAATCAGGGCCTCATTAGAGTTGGAGAAAGACTTAAATATTCTCTTTTCTTTTTCTGCCAACAACATTCAATTGTACTTCCTTCCCACCATCACTTTACTACCCTACTCTTTGTTGCATTTCATAGAAAATTACTGCATGCGGGACCTTAGCAATTGCTCTTTGCAATGAGGAAAGAATTATGGCCTATTGACGGCAGAAACACTGCCATTTTCAATCAGCGGCGTCAACTATGTCGGTATTTTTATACTTCGTGATCGAAGAGGGCGTGGATTTGAAACTTACAAATCTTGGATATCTCTTTTCGTATGTTTTACGACAAAGGCAGTTCATCTTGAAATAGTGACTGACCTTACAACAGAGTTATTCATTCAGATTCTAGAAGAGGTAGGCCTTCAAAGATGTTTTCAGATAATGGCAGATCTTTCGTAGGGGCTAAAACAGAATTTGAAAATTTTGCCGGTTTTCTCAGTAAAAAATGCGTAGAGTTAAATGCCTTATATGCTAATGAAGGAGTTGATTGGAAGTTTATACCACCGTATTCTCCTCATTTTGAGGGTTTATGGGAAGCAGGAGTTAAATCAATGAAGCATCACATGAAACGGGTTTTAGCTAATTCCTCTCTTGTGTATGAGGATTTTCAGACTGTTTTGTTACAAATTGAGGCAGTAATGAACTCCCGTCCCCTCTTTCCTAACAGTTCTGATCCAAACGACCTCCTTCCTATTACTCCTCCTCACTTTCTCATAGGCAGACCCATAACATCTCTGCCAGATCCTGATGTTCAAACTATAACTGAGTGTCGCCTCAGTCATCATCAACGGTTACAGCAGTTGCATCAACATATATGGAGTCGTTGGTCCAGGAATTACATTTCCGAGCTTCAGCAACGATCCAAATGGCATCAATGTTCAAAAGACATCCAGCTAGATTCTCTTGTGTTGGTCAAGGACAACAACTCACCTCCTATGTCCTGGCTTTTAGGAAGAGTGACTGCTCTTCATCTTGGTACTGATGGAGTCGTTCGCACGGCGTAAAGGGAATAATCAAACGTGCCGTAGCATCAGTGTGCCCATTACCAAAAGAAGATTAACTATGCGTTACTATATAAATTTGTTCACATTGATGAACGATAACGTTTGAAGTGTTATTGTTAGAAATGTTTCTTTTTATCTTTGTTTCTCACTACTGAACCTTTGAAATATGCTTCTTTCAAGGCGGGGAGCATGTTCTGTACAATTTCTTGCCATGTAATTTGGAAGATTGTAATATCTCTCTGTATATGTGAATCCTTCAAAAATAACATTTGATCATAGTAGTTATGGATACAAAGTAAACAACACTTTTGTAATATTCAATTTTGACAAATAAAACAAGCAAGACAAAATAGATTCATTTTTGCCGTACATATATGAAGAAGTTCATCCATTGTCAAGTTTTAAAATAAAAAACTACAAGAATTTTATAAGTGTAATAGTTCTCACTTCATTCCTCTGGATATTTTCATCGATCAACTTTTATTGTATATAGTTTCTCAATTCGATGGAAAAATTTGATGTTTTGGTTTGCTCATACCATATACACCCCTCATTATGGCTTTATGCTTTCATCTTTTATTTGTATTCTGTATGCATAATGTTGACAAAATGTATTGTTCACACAATTATATATTATTATATCATAAGACGTACAGATGACTCATTTCTGACTGATTATTTATCTTTACATGACTGAAATCATTCGAATCCCATACCATAATATTCTTATATAAAAGAAAGCCGTTAAACATCTCTTATTGGATACCGGGGATATCATTTGATATATCACAGCCTTCGGATACGCTGGGGATACAACTTTTCTCATTCATTCCTGACACATTGCACACATAATAGCTGGCGGCAATCAATTGTTCAATTGTTGTTCAATAATCCAAAATCAATATTCGATATTTGCTCTTAGTGTCAATATTCTCGGATGTGGTGATGTATTAGAAAGGGTTAGCTTCATAAAAACAACTAGCAATCTGTTCTCATTCACAGAATAGTGGTTTCCTAGTTGAACTCCATACAAATTCATCCCAGAATTTGTCGATTTTTTTATTAGCCGTGAACCCTAAATCTCTTACCGAATATTATATTATATCATATTTCATGATTTAAGTCAAGAACTGTTTCGAAACAGTAATATTTTAGAAGGTAATACAAGAGCATTGCCTGGATTGTAATCAATTTCTTTTTGACGACTATAAATGTGTCGACTTGTGGAATCACCCCTACAGGATAAAATTGAGGTGACCTAAGAATGGATACAGTCCCTTATTGAAATATCATGGAATCTGCGTCATCATAAAATATAAGTGTTATAGATGAATTATTGAGCAATATTGGAGTTGCCAAACCGATTTAAAACTTGACTCATTTTTATGATGATATAATCGAATTCTACTTCTAAAAAATGTTATTTCTTGTTGTTAGTAGCCACAAATGGGTAGAAGTAGACCACAATTGGTTGGGGTTCGCTTGAATCTGTAACTTTTGTTTTGGAACATATGCTATTTTGACAGGGGTCTTAAAGGGTAGCCTTCTGGGTCCTCAGTATCACTACTTTGGTTAAGGTTTGAAGGCCGTCGTTTTTTGGATTTTCTTTCTGACGTTTCGCTGGCGCGAGTGGCTAGCTTCTTCAGAGGCTCATACATCTTGAGTTGGACCCCGATGACTGGGTATCACGATTCGTAAAGCATATTTATATGGATTCAGGTAGTTTGGAGTGCTAATTACTTTATCTGGATTCAGAGAACTATCATCAGTATTAATTGCCGTACTACTTGCTGTCATGATGTTCGTTATTCTTGAACTTTTCAAAATGGGATTCCATATTTAGTTTCACAGCTCCTTCTTTTCTGTTGGAATTATCTGTGTGTTTGTAGATCTCTATTACCTACGCGAAACCCATTGTCCCCAACCAGGCATAGTATAGCCAACCGATATGGGAGGCAATAGTGATCCACAAAGACGGATAATTTCGACACATAAGAATAAGCTGTGAGCTTCAACCGAATATGGAATCACATTTTGAAAAAGTCAAGATTAACGAACATCATGACAGCAGGTAGTGCGGGAATTAATACCAATGAAAATTTTCCGAATGTCCGGCATCGTTGATGCCGGATTGAGCTATTTATTTCAAAGATGATTTGATTATTGCCAATCTTCAAGTACGCCCACCGACTATATCGATTTTTTTTTCAATTGAGTCATCATCAATACAGAAAAGAAGTAATTTTCTATAGGGAGCCAAGAAATTCAATGAGAATTTAACTCATGTATAAAATATCTCATGAGGCGCCATGATTTTGTCATTATGACAGCGAAAAAACTATGCCCTAAGTTTTTCAGCGACTAAACGGTACCTTTTGAAAGCATGGCAACCAGAATTGTGAACAAATCTTCGACGGCGTCTTTGTCAATTTTTCACTTGCGTTGTCAAAAGAGTATAATATCTTATCTGTGATAATGAAATATAAGAATTGTGTTTTCAACAATTGTACTTTTCCTTTGAATTGAATAAACTAAACTGTATTCATTGAATTGTCGTACCGAATTACACTCGAGATTTTTTTTGTCACTCATAATTACATGATAGCTTTTTTTGTTGAAGTAAACTTGACATTTCGATGAGAATTTTGTTGCCTGGCAACTGAACGAGTGATTTTTTCTGTCAGTTTTTTGAGTTAATTTGCCGGAAGGCAACTGAAGTCGAATCATAAATGTCAAGTTTTCTTCGACAAAAAAACTCGAGTGTAATTCGGTACGACAATTTAATGAATACAGTTTAGTTTATCCGAATCAACGACAAAGTACAATTGTTAAAAACTGTAACCCTCCAAATTTTGAAAGTGCAAAGGGAAAGATTCAAAATTTAAAATATGAAAGTTATCACTTATGTGCTTATAGGCTGCTCAGATTGTTACGGTGAGGGTGTGAGTAAGTTCTTACAAATGACTGGTAATAGTCGAAAGCAAATTGAGATTGGCTAACACCAATATTTCATAAGTTGACTTGACTGGCTCAGTTAGTGGGCGCCAGGTAGTAAATGAATTTTGAAAGTAAACAAAAATAAATAATAGATAAATTATCACCAAGGAAATTCTCTAGCTTGGGTGAGGAGGCAGAATAAACAGTAGGAACAATTAACAACTTTAATTAACAACAATAAGCTGAAGGCTATAATGAATTTTAAGCTGAAGGCCTATTAATTTACGTTCTATATCAATCAAAATTTCAAGAGCTGAAGGCTATATCACTCCAAGATCAAAAGCTGAAGGCTATATTAACTAACAAAAGGCTATGTAAACAACAAAAAAATATCAGCTGAAGGCTTCAGAAATTCAGAATATTTACAAATCTGTCAATCTGGTTCAAACGAAGATGGTCCTGGTTGGATAGTACCTGGGTGGGGGGTTTGAACGAGGTTGGTCCTAGCGAAGTGCTCTTGGGCTGGAATCTACTGGGCTAATAGTTACTTGTTATCGTTCCTAACTTGACAACGATGATAGTTGATGGTCTCTATGAAGCAGGACGATTGTTTGTAGTGGTTAACTGAGCCTCTTCGATCATAATTCGTCAGCGATGGGACCTCCTGGTAATACCAATCCTCTACCCAGTATTTGGCTTCCTCAATGTTATGCGGAACAAACGGAATGAATCAGAATTGATTGAAACAATATTTCAGGGAACGAAGGGTATCCTTAGAACCTTAGGGTATATTCTGAATTTTACTCAGCAAAATTTCACTTTTAAAACCAAGTAAAGGTTAATAAAAACTGAAACAAAATAAAATAAAAAAATGAAACTAGAGAAACCAGTGTTCTCTTAAGAAAATGGAGAATATTAAATTCCACAAGAGGCAGGTAAAAAAATTATAATTAAATCAATTCCTTACAAACTTTTTTGAAAATCTATCCAATAGTCATTCAATCGATATGGAAGTGGCAGGTGAAATATAAAGAAAAGAAAAATAATCTCTGATAAATTGTAAAGATATCGTAATAATACTATCAATGCATTTACTGTGATATTATGAATAATATAAAAAAAGGCTGTATGAGCCAGATGAATCTGAATCAAAAAGAAAATATTTTGCCTCAAGGAACTACCCTTAACGCTGACAAGGGTGGCAGGCACGAATGGTGAAGGCCAAAGATACTACCTGGTAGACCTGACTTATAAATGGTACAGACCAGCAATTGAATGTTCCCCAGAGGAAAATTCTAACGCCGACTACTGCACAGCTCAGAAGGACAGAGAACAAATTCTCTCAGATTCGCATTTATTTCTCACAGAGAGATCATTTACCATGAACAAATTGAAAATAGAAAATAAATGTTCACCTGAGGAATTCCTCTGTTGATTCCTTGTCCGGCTATGCTAGCAGTCAACACCGTACTCCTCCTCCAGTTAGACTTCCAACGTTCAGTCCCCGGAATAATACTATTTTAATATCTGAAAAAGGTTTACAGAGTAGACACTGTTTAAACAGGCGTGAATGGTTGAATTCGTGATCGCATGATACTGGGCTAGCAAGTTCCTATCCCCGAAGGAACATGAGGTTATTTTCAAAGTGATCAAATTTCAATGAATACCAAAAATATGTTATCGATCCTTTCCCAAGGGATCTCCGTAACAAGTATATGACCCTGAAATTCAATTATATTCAACGATTATTAGTGGTTGCGGAAAATCTGATAATCGTTCTCTAGAAATGAATAGGAATACTCAATTAGTTATCTAAGCATTCAATCCACGTTCTGCACCATTCACTAAAATTTAGATAAGATAAAATAGGTCTTTTACCAGAAAATGCCTTAACACCATGTCTCTGCACAAACCTGTCGATTCATCAACGGTCGCTACTCGAGTCTCTAGAGGGAGGAAATTAGTCGATGTTCACCATATGCGATCGATATCCGATCTTTATCGCGCAAGCGGTCTTCACCCGAATTGGAAAGAGGAAGTGACTACTGTCCCGGCATTACTTCGATGTAAAATGTTAAAGCTTTAGCAATTTAACGAAATTTTTCCTGGTAAAACTTTTTGAAAACTCTAGTTTTTCAAATTTTTTTTAAGTAAGGTAAGGAAGCCGGTATAATACGAGTGGTAAGCCAGGAAGTAGAAAATGAGTGAACTCATAGTGGAGACGAACGATGTTAATTACAGTACCATAAGATAAATTTTCAGTACAGAGATAAAACAATCAACAACAATGTGTTAAACTGGTGTCAGGGAATTGTTGTTGGCTTCCTGCCCCCGAAGCAAAAGCTAAGAGTGGTTATCCACCACCGAACTCAGATCAGATGATCTTTTCGCTGCCAGATGAAAATGCTGCGCC
This sequence comes from Zygogramma bicolorata, assembly GCA_032362365.1. NCBI lineage: Eukaryota > Metazoa > Arthropoda > Insecta > Coleoptera > Chrysomelidae > Zygogramma > Zygogramma bicolorata. The sequence continues at coordinate 368,409 of JAVJAQ010004525.1, read as the reverse complement.
ATCGAAACATCTGATACCACTCGTCCCTGAGTTCAATGTTGAAGCACCACCCCCAACCATCACAACAGTAACAGAAACCCCACAAGAATTCCCATGTGGAAACAAAAAAGGAAATGAAGTTGAGATAGATATAAGCAAAAGACAGAGATAGCCAATTGTCCACCTCAATTGGGGTGAGATGAGCTCCACCAGGATGAAGGTGGCTAAACTACAAAACCCCTACACAAAAATTCGGAGATCCTCCTGAGTGTGATACCGCGAACAAGTCCTCAGTCTTGATGAATCCAAGGAGCTCAGGAGCCCCCAGTAGTGCCGCACGACCGCTCTTAGGCGAGCTTCACACGTTGACCGGCCTAGACCTCCACGCTAGCGCACACGACACCCCCCAAGTTCAACCTTCCATGGATTCTTCTTGACAAGACAAGCTGTCAGACTGAACTATGCTTGCGCCCATCACACCAGGTCTCCAACGTACAAAAAATGAGGGGTAGGCATTGAAATGCATGATACCAAACCGCCTTGAAATGTGGTACCCTAGCAGACACAACATTCAATACAAATGAATGGGAGGTTAAAAACCCAGATAGAAACCACCTCCAAGTTTGCTATCCAAATCACTCACACCTACAGCAATAGGTAACTCAAAAATACCCTAGAAGAGATAGAGCCTTAAAGAGAGAGATGAAAGATAAATAAGAGATAAAGATACAAGAAAGATAAAGATATTGAGATATCAAAAGATATAAATTTCAAAAACATCACTCCAATCACAAAATGCACAACTGAATGGCTTGTTCATCCTTCTACTGTCCAAGACTGTTGACTTTCAGAAAAATGCAACAAAATTCTACAATAAAATGGATAATTGGTACATTTCTGTAGAGATTGTTATAGTCACGAAAATGAAACGAGTCTAAACACAGTCAGTCAATAGACACTCTCAGTGAAAAAGCATAGTTTGACTTTAAAATGCCAAATGATCACCATTGATTAAACCAGAGCACAATCAGAATGAAAGCATGAGTACAACTATCTCACAGGTAGCGGAACTGAAAATTCCTAGGTACGACCACCACTGGTCAAAACATGCCACAAAGATATGGAATATCAGATCCAAGAAGAAGATAAAGTATAAGATAGCTACTGCATGACTAACATCATTTGAATTTTCTGAGGCAATCTTCAATGGCATATAAATCACTAGATGTTATGTAATATCAAAAGTGGCCAGTGGTAGGACTCTTACCTACCATCTGGTGTATGCTATGGTGGCAGATATCTCTGGCCCCTGTACACAGAGCCAAAATAAGGATAGAGAAAAGGTAAAAATGTTTTCTGAGATTTGCTTGTGGTAATAAACTTATAGATATATGACATCAGAAAATCCAGTAATACAGCAACAAATCTCCAAGTATAACAACCATTTTGTCAAAGGTCATCAACATTTCCTGAACTTCATCAAGGAAACTAATTTGAGATAATATCAATGAAAGAACATTTCACTGATCGAAAGGGAAGTTTAATGGAACCAGTTATCCACTAGATTATTATCAGACAGTTATGTTATAGAAGTCCAATACTTCACAACAAAGATAAATAACCGTCCAATAAAAGTAAGAGATAATGAGAGAAGAGAATGAATATTGTGATGAATTTGAACCAAAAATTTGAAAGAACTACTTACTGAGTTCTTCCAAAAATGAAAATCAAGATACTTGAATGAAAAATTACAGAATAGTAGTCATCATTTCAAACGTGATTGACAAATTATTTTCTGAAATTTCAAAACTTCCATCAAGGAATTATCAACGATAAATAATTTCAAGAATATAATTATAGTCAACAGTCATTCTCTACCCCAACATCAACCATTCTCTCAAGTTTATGACCTTGACAAAATGAGATATGATAAGATTAGTTAAATGATATGGAGATAAGTAAGATAAGTTATATTAAATGTTTAAATATTTAGGTAAACAAAACAAGGTATATAAATTTAATTCGTTCACCAGAAGATGTCATTGTCTTCTAGATTACTCATATAATAATATAAATGTATAGGATAATATAATAATAATAATATAAATATCCTGAAAGAAGAAAGATGCAAATCCCAGCAAACGAGAGGAGATAAATTATAAGGGGGATAGAAAAGTTACAAGATAAGAGAGAATAGGAAGAAACATATAGATAATCAGTCATCTGACCCATCAGAATCAACACTGAAGTATTCTTCCTCAGTAAATTCTGACTCATTATGCCAACGTCCTAGATTTTAACCGTCCATGTCTTTAAGCTCATAGAAAAGATTAGATATTACTTTAGAAACTATACAAGGTATGAATTTTGGAGATAGTTTTGCGGAATAGTTATCAGGAGCTGAAGATAGAGTTACATTTTTCTTCCAAAGCCTGTCACCGACATGAAATTTGAGTTCTCGTTTTCTCAAGTTGTACTGACGAGCATTCTTAAGATAGGCTTGATGTAATTTTCTACGAATATCAACAAACAATTTTGGAAGTTTTTGAACATCATCGATACGCTGAGATTTATCAGAAACGATAGGAATATTATTTTCATTTTCTGAAATTCTGCTATAAAAATCCCCTGGAACAGGATCATTCCTAGCAAAATTCAGAAAAGCCGGAGAATACTCTGTTACATCATGCTTTGCCAACCTGATGGCTTGGGCAACTTTATAGATAGAAGCATCCCAAGTTCGATGATTATGATGTACATAGCAACGAATGGATGTTACTATAACTTTATTGGCTCTTTCGGCAAAATTAAGTTGTGGATATTTGGCATTATACCAAATTTCCTGAACCTTGTATTCTTCCATTAGTTTCTTAAATTCCTTGCTAATAAATTGACTTCAATTGTCAACAACAAATATTTGAGGTACTTCAAAAATTAGAAAAACATTATTCTCAATGAACTTAACTATACCTTTAGAAGTAGCTTTGGACATAGGATGAACTAAGATATATTTGGTAAACCAATGTACAACTAAAACATATTGGTTGCCATTTTCAGACCTAGGATAAGGACCTCATAAATCTGCGGAAACACATTGAAAAGGAAAATTTATATTTTTGTAGGATCCCATATGACCAGCTTGAGGTAAATTCGAACTTTTACAGGCATCACAAACAGGGCATTTCTTGACATATTTATAGACATCTTTCCCTATATGAGGCCAGTAGTACAGTTCTTAGATACGAGAAAGGGTTTTAGATATTCCTAAATGAGCAGCAGTTTCACTATCGTGGTAGAATTTTAAAATTTCTGGTCGATTGGCAGTAGGTACCACTATTTCCCAATCAGTAAGATTACTTACTATATTATGGCGGCAAAAGATATGTTTATATATGATGCCATTTTCGACACGGAAGGAAGGATAGGTTGCTGGATTTTTCTCGATTTTCTCAATCAAAGAAGTGTACCAGTCATCAGGCTGAAAGGTAGAAACGTCGACGACAGAAATTCCAGCAACAGAACGAGATAGGGCGTCGGCCACTACATTTAGAGACCCTTCACGGTGTTCGATAGTAAAATCGAAGTTTCACCGCCCATCTAGTCAAACGTCCTGAGGGGTTAGATAGATTATGAAGATAAATCAGGAAGGCATGGTCCGTTTCAATGGTAAATTTAGTCCCTTCAATATAACTCCTGAACTTCTCTATAGCAAAAATGACAGCTAACAGCTCCTTTTCAGTGAGTGTATATTTCCTTTGGCAAGCTGTAAGAGTCTTACTTGCATACGCCACTGGATGTTCAACGCCGTCACATTCTTGATACAGAATACTTCCAACACCTGTGTCGGATGCATCGCACTGAATTATTAAAGGTTTTGTGAAGTCAAGGCTAGCAAGGACAGGAGCAGAAGTAAGACGAGATTTGATCTCAGAGAAAGCAGCCTCTGCCTCAGGAGTCCAAGTTATTGATTGACCCTTTTTCCGACCGTGTAGAAGATCTGAGATAAGGAAGCAGATAGAAGAAAAATCTTTGATGAAGCGACGATACCAACTAACAAGACCAATCGAACGTTTAATTTCGGTAGTATTTCTAGGAGTCGGATAGTTAATTATGGAAGAAACCTTTGTCAGGATCTGTTCTCAAGCCTTGTTGATCCACAATAAAAACTAGATAAACAAGAGAAGGCCGACAAAACTCACACTTATTTAAATTAATTGTAAGATTGGCATCCCTAAGTCTTCGATATACTTCCTTCAGGGTTGTAATATGAAGCTCAAACTTAGGATTGGCCACAATGATGTCAAATCAGAAAGAGTCAGTTAATTCATTTCTAGAGAAAGTTGAATTATTACGGAAAGCTCGAGGTGTTTACGAGCCTGAGCTTTTCCAGTCTGCTTGCGACTTGTGCAAGGGTTCTGCTTGGACATGGTTTGTAAATGATGAATGCAAATTCAATGATTGGGATGAATTTGTAGCCGCCCCAAAAGAAGATTTCCAACCTTACTTTAATGAGGAAGATCTCGAAAGAGAGATAAATTCACGAACTCAAGGCGCTACCGAAAGGGTGGCATTATTCATTTCATCAATGGGAGGTCTCTTCAACCGGTTGACTATCAAGCCTGATGAAGAAACCAGAGTTCGGAAAATTCGTAGGAATTTGTTCCCTTTTTTTTCTAACCTGGCTTCACAAGACCCCGAAACTGTATCTGAACTTTCTGATTTGTGTAAAAAACTAGAAGAATCTTGCTTATGAGCAGATCGTTATAAAGCACCACCCAGTCGCAATGCTGGTTTATTGGAGCCTGATTTGAGTAGTCCCTTTTATAGTGGAGCGAGTATTTCCTTCCCTTCAACTTCTCAACAGTCTTACAGAAGAAATTTTTCCTCGGCTAATTTTAATTCAAATAATATTTCTACCTTATCGAACTTTCGATGTTGGAATTGTGATTTGACTGATCATACGTATCCTCAGTGTAGGAAACCACGATCCATGTTTTGCTATGAATGTGGCTTGAAGAATACAATTGAACCTAAATGTCCCAACTGCCGTCCAAAAAACGAAAAACAGAGTGGCAGGTTCAAATCTTTTGCAGAAATTTAATATTCCTATACACTATGAATCTATCGTCCAGGTTAGCACTGCAGATGGTAAGCCCCAAGATTTTCTTGGTTACGTTGTAGTCCCTGTATCTCTTAATGGTGATTGTGAAGAACTGAAAATTTTAATAATTCCTTCAGTAACTCATACCCCTATCTTAGGTATGGATTTTTTCCAACTTTTTAAAATCGAAGCCAACTTCAGTAACTTGTCATATATTGTATCAAACTCTATCTGCACTGTGAACACCATTCAACCATTTTCTGAACTCTTAAGTTCTCAGAAAACAGAACTTCAGGAAGTAATTGAATGCTTCAAATCTATAGCTCCCAAGGATAATCTTGGTCGCACTCATCTGTTGACACACCGAATAGACACGGGTGATGCAAAGCCCATTGTTCAACGACAATATCCTTTGTCTCCTACTATGCAGGAACACCTGAATAAGGCAATTGATGAGATGCTAAAGCTAAAGGTCATTCAACCTTCCCAATCTCCTTGGTGTAGTCCCTTATGGTTGGTACTGAAACGTTCAGGGGGATTCCGTGTGTGTTTCGATGGTCGGAAGTTGAATGAAGTCACGGTCAATGATAATTACCCCATGCCTCTTATTGATAGTATTCTCAATGAATTACGGGATGCTAGGTATCTGTCTTTAATTGATTTGACCAAGGCTTTCTTTTAAATTCCCCCCGAAGAATCTTCTAGAAAGAAGACAGCTTTCGCAGTGTATGGTAAAGGTCTCTTCGAATTCACAGTTTCTCCGTTCGGTCTGAGTAACAGTCCGAAACTGATGGCACGATTGATGGATATCGTCATTGGACCTTCTTTAGCTCCATATTGTTTTGTTTATCTAGACGATATCATTGTGGCCACTCCTACGTTTGAGCTCCATATTGAAACCCTGAAGGAAGTATATCGAAGACTTAGGGATGCCAATCTTACGATTAATTTAAATGAGTGTGAGTTTTTTCGGCCTTCTCTTGTTTATCTAGGTTTTGTTGTGGATCAACAAGGCTTGAGAACAGATCCTGACAAAAGTTTCTGCCATAATTAACTATCCGACTCCTAGAAATACTACTGAAATTAAACGTTTGATTGGTCTTGTTAGTTGGTATCGTCGCTTCATCAAAGATTTTTCTTCTATCTGCTCTCCTATCTCAGATCTTCTTCACGGTCGGAAAAAGGGTCAATCAATAACTTGGACTCCTGAGGCAGAGGCTGCTTTCTCTGAGATCAAATCTCGTCTTACTTCTGCTCCTGTCCTTGTTAGCCTTGAATTCACGAAACCTTTAATAATTCAGTGCGATGCATCCGACACAGGTGTTGGAAGTATTCTGTATCAAGAATGTGACGGCGTTGAACATCCAGTGGCGTATGCAAGTAAGACTCTTACAGCTTGCCAAAGGAAATATACACTCACTGAAAAGGAGCTGTTAGCTGTCATTTTTGGTATAGAGAAGTTCAGGAGTTATATTGAAGGAACTAAACTTACCATTGAAACGGACCATGCCTCCCTGATTTATCTTCATAATCTATCTAACCTCTCAGGACGTTTGACTAGATGGGCGGTGAAACTTTCCCAGTTCGATTTTACTATCAAACACCGTAAAGGGTCTCTAAATGTAGTGGCCGACGCCCTATCTCGTTCTGTTGCTGAAATTTCTGTCGTCGACGTTTCTACCTTTCAGCCTGATGACTGGTACACTCCTTTGATTGAGAAAATCGAAGAAAATCCAGCAACCTATCCTTCCTTCCGTGTCGAACATGGCATATCTTTTCCCGCCATAATATAGTAAGTAATCTTACTGATTGGAAAATAGTGGTACCTACTTCCAATCGACCAGAAATTTTAAAATTCTACCACGATAGTGAAATTGCTGCTCATTTAGGAATATCTTAAACCCTTTCTCGTATCTAAGAACTGTACTACTGGCCTCATATTAGGAAAGATGTCTATAAATATGTCAAGAAATGCCCTGTTTGTGATGCCTGTAAAAGTTCGAATTTACCTCAAGCTGGTCATATGGGATCCTACAAAAATATTAATTTTCCTTTTCAATGTGTTTCCGCAGATTTATGAGGTCCTTATCCTAGGTCTAAAAATGGCAACCAATATGTTTTAGTTGTTGTACATTGGTTTACCAAATATGTCTTAGTTCATCCTATGTCCAAAGCTACTTCTAAAGGTATAGTTAAGTTCATTGAGAATAATGTTTTTCTTATTTTTGGAGTACCTCAAATATTTGTTGTTGACAATTGACGTCAATTCATTAGCAAGGAATTTAAGAAACTAATGGAAGAATACAAGGTTCAGAAAATTTGGTATAATGCCAAATATCCACAAGTTAATTTTGCCGAAAGAGCCAATAAAGTTATAGTAACATCCATTCGTTGCTATGTACATGATAATCATCGAACTTGGGATGCTTCTATCTATAAAGTTGCCCAAGCCATCAGGTTGGCAAAGCATGATGTAACAGAGTATTCTCCGGCTTTTCTGAATTTTGCTAGGAATGATCCTGTTACAGGGGATTTTTATGGCAAAATTTCAGAAAATGAAAATAATATTCCTATCGTTTCTGATGAATCTCAGCGTATCGATGATGTTCGAAAACTTCCAAAATTGTTCGTTGATATTCGTAGAAAATTACATCAAGCCTATTTTAAGAATGCTCGTCAATACAACTTGAGAAAACGAGAACTCAAATTTCATGTCGGTGACAGGCTTTGGAAGAAAAATGTAACTCTATCTCCAGCTCCTGATAGCTATTCCGCAAAACTATCTCCAAAATTCATACCTTGTATAGTTTCTAAAGTAATATCTAATATTGTTTTTGAGCCTAAAGACATGGACGGTAAAAATCTAGGACGTTGGCATAATGAGTCAGACTTTACTGAGGAAGAATACTTCAGTGCTGATTCTGATGGGTCAGATGACTGATTATCTATATGTTTCTTCCTATTCTCTCTTATCTTGTACTTTTCTATCCCCCTTATAATTTATCTCTTCTCGTTTGCTGGGATTTGCATCTTTCTTCTTTCAGGATATTTATATTATTATTATTATATTATCCTATACATTTATATTATTATATGAGTAATCTAGAAGACATTGACATCTTCTGGTAAACGAATTAAATTTATATACCTTGTTTTGTTTACCTAAATATTCAAACATTTATAATAACTCATCTTACTTATCTCCATATCATTTAACTAATCTTTATATCTCATTTTGTCAAGGTCATAAACTTGAGAGAATGGTTGATGTTGGGGTAGAGAATGACTGTTGACTATAATTATATTCTTGAAATTATTTATCGTTGATAATTCCTTGATGGAAGTTTTGAAATTTCAGAAAATAATTTGTCAATCACGTTTGAAATGATGACTACTATTCTGTAATTTTTCATTCAAGTATCTTGATTTTCATTTTTGGAAGAACTCAGTAAGTAGTTCTTTCAAATTTTTGGTTCAAATTCATCACAATATTCATTCTCTTCTCTCATCATCTCTTACTTTTATTGGACGGTTATTTATCTCTGTTGTAAAGTATTGGACTTCTATAACATAACTGTCTGATGATAATAATCTAGTGGAGTACTGGTTCCATTAAACTTCCCTTCTGATCAGTGAAATGCTGATGACCTTTGACAAAATGGTTGTTATACTTGGAGATTTGTTGCTGTATTACTGGATTTCCTGATGTCATATATCTATTAGTTTATTACCACAAGCGAATCTTAGAAAACATTTTCACCTTTTCTCTATCCTTATTTTGGCTCTGTGGACAGGGGCCTGAGAATTCTGCCACCATAGCATACACCAGATGGTAGGTAAGAGTCCTATGACTGGCCACTTTTGATATTACATAACATCTAGTGATTCATATGCCATTGAAGATTGCCTCAGAAAATTCAAATGATGTAAGTCATGCAGTAGCTATCTCAATATCATCTCAATTTTTTTTATCTTTATCTAAATATCTTTATCTTTCTTGTATCGTTATCTATTATTTATCTTTCATCTCTCTCTTAAGGCTCTATCACTTCTAGGGTATTTTTGAGTTACTTATTGTTGTAGGTGTGAGTGATTTGGATAGCAGACTTGGAGGTGGTTTCTATCTGGGTTTTTAACGTCCTATTCATTTGTATTGAATGTTGTGTCTGCTAGGGTACCACATTTTAAGGCGGTTTGGTATCATGCATTTCAATGCCCACCCCCCATTTTTTGTCTGTTGGGAACCTGGTGTGATGGGCGCAAGCATAGTTCAGTCTGACAGCTTGTCTTGTCAAGCAGAATCCATAGAAGGATGAACTTGGGGGGTGTCGTGTGCGCTAGCGTGGAGGTCTAGGCCGGTCAACGTGTGAAGCTCGCCTAAGAGCGGTCGTGCGGCACTACTGGGGGATCCTGAGCTCCTTGGATTCGTCAAGACTGAGGACTTGTTCGCGGTATCACACTCAGGAGGATCTCTGAATTTTTGTGTAGGGGTTTTGTAGTTTAGTTATATTTATATTTCACCTGCCACTTCCATATCGATTGAATGACTATTGGATAGATTTTCAATAAAGTTTATAAGTAATTGATTTAATTATAATTTTTTCACCTGCCTCTTGTGGAATTTAATATTCTCCATTTTCTTAAGAGGACACTGGCTTCTCTAGTTTCATTTTTTTATTTTATTTTGTTTCAAATTTTATTAACCTTAACTTTGTTTTAAAAGTAAAATTCTGCTGAGTAAAATTCAGAATATACCCTAAGGTTCTAAGGATACCCTTCGTTTCCTGAAATATTGTTTCAATCAACTCTGATTCATTCCGTTTGTTCCGCATAACATTGAGGAAGCCAAATACTGGGTAGAGGATTGGTATTACCAGGAGGTCCCATCGCTGACGAATTCTGATCGAAGAGGCCCAGTTAACCACTACAAACAATCGTCCTGCTTCATAGAGACCATCAACCATTCGAATAAACTGAACTGTATTCATTAAATTGTCGTACCGAATTACACTCGAGTTTTTTTGTCGAAGAAAACTTGACATTTATGATTCGACTGCAGTTGCCTTCCAGCAAATTAACTCAAAAAACTGCCAGAAAAAATCACTCGTTCAGTTGCCAGGCAACAAAATTCTCATCGAAATGTCAAGTTTACTTCAACAAAAAAAGCTATCATGTAATTATGAGTGCCAAAAAAAATCTCGAGTATAATTCGGTACGACAATTCAATGAATACAGTTTAGTTTATTCAATTCAACGGAAAAGTACAATTGTTAAAAACACAATTCTTATATTTCATTTTCACAGATAAGATATACTCTTTTGACAACGCAAGTGAAAAATTGACAAAGATGCCGTCGAAGATTTGTTTACAATTCTGGTTGCCATCCTTTTAAGAGGTACCGTTTAGTCGCTGAAAAACTTAGGGCATAGTTTTTTCGCTGTCATAATGACAAAATCATGGCGCCTCATGGGATATTTCATATATGAGTTAAATTCTCATTGAATTTCTTGGCTCCCTATAGAAAATTACTTCTTTTCTGTATTGATGATGACTCAATTGAAAAAAAAATCGATATAGTCGGTGGGCGTACTTGAAGATTGGCAATAATCAAATCATCTTTGAAATAAATTGCTCAGTCCGGCATCAACGATCGACACAGTATTCTGATGGGTTGATATCCGTCAAAAAAATATATCTTTACATAACTTTTTTGTTTTGTTAGTTCTGGAATTGATTGCCAATTATTGAAGGCAAATATTCTGATTGAAAAATTTGTTCAGGCCAGCCTAGACTCGTGTACAGTGTAGGTTGACGGACTAACACCTTTCCGAAAACAACTACTTCTCTGGCTAATACCACGAAGGGCATTGGATTACATCCGACAGATGTTAGAACAGGATTCTTCACAGAAGATATTCCTATATATGTTCTTGGCGATACAACTGCCAGAATTAATTTATTTGAATTATTGGGGCGGGTCACACTTGCAGACCGGTTTCGGGCTATTTGACCTTCTTCAGTGCAGGGCATATTTCATATGCCTCATTTTATAAAAGTTCTGCATTGAAATGAAGGAGAGAAGCCAAAAATCCTCAAAAAGAATTAGAGATTCAGTTGTATTTACTAAACGTTTCATCATGTCATGTTTCATCAGGTCTACCGTCAGAACCGTTTTTCTCAATACGCACATACAAAAAATTATGAAATCATTTATTTCAGTACGGTCCTGTAATTCTAGATCATCATTACCAATGAGATTATTCCTTCAAAGAATCTAAATTTTTGGAAAGAAGTTCATCATGGAATCCATAGTTTAACAATTCTATGGCGAATTGAAAATAGACAAAATGTTTGTGGATCGACATAATCGTTAATTCTTTCATGAAGACACGAAATTTTTCATTGGATATATAATACGGCCTTTTTCATAAAATCTCTCCTTCAGTAAAAACATTTTTCGAAGAAATATGATATTTTCTTATCCACAGGAACTGATATAATAAAATGAAATCTCCTTCGGAATTTGACACCTCTAAAACTAATCAAGTGAACGCGTTATACAAACGACGTTGAAAAATCAAGCAGCAGATCATATTACCGAAAAACTTCTCACAGTGAATGGTGATAATTCGAAATGTTTTTAAATTACCCATACAGCATAATTCGTGTTCAAATTTTCTATCGACGCGCATCATCAGCATCACCTTGCTTTTATAAATTTGGATGTTATAGTCCAATTGATTCAGACACAAAAACGGGGTGGCCTGGGAATATGTTACAGCTCAAAACCAACTCCTCATTAGTACATATCAAAACCAACTCTTTATTAGTACATTCCTCAATATAAACGGAACAAAGTACCGAAAAATTCAGAGAGATTGGAACTTCTGGTGTGAAAGTGAACCATTTTTATAGAAATTAAAAACTCTAACGTCGAAGTGACAGCATTCATACTTTATGTGTGTTTCGCTAACTAGATTAGCATCTTCAGAAGGAAAAAAACTATTACTCCATTACTGTCAGTCTTGTAAGCGAAACGCACGTCTAGTTCGGGTAATACCGAGTGTTAGGGATATTGTTCTTTACAGTAAGCATTATATACATTATCATTGAATAACCATAATGAGTTCAATAAATAGAATGAAGCAGTTATCAGGAAAATTCTCGCTGTTATGTCCAATAACAAGTTAAACTTCATTGCCGACGTTTCGACATAACATCAGGCATACAAGGTGCCTATGGGTGAGTAGTTAATTGTTGATTTGGTGAACAAAAGAAAGGACGAAATAAAAAAATTACTGCTCAATATAACTTCACTGACTAGCAATTGCTTCATTTTCATTTCATCATATATATATATATATATACCCACTGTGCAAAGAAATGTTGTCTCAACGTTGCTGCAAGTGATATATGGGATGTGTAATGTTGCTTCAGACTTTGCAGTGATGTTGCATTAACATGCCAGCAACGCCGTAACGGCCGCCATTGCAACGTTCATTTGTAATATTTCGAAAGTTATGTTAGGTGATGTTACCTAAGGATATTTCATACACCATTCAAATGAAAGGTTGAATCTACATTTCAATATGACATTCAAATGAAATTTATTTTATGATGTTGCAGTTACATTTCAACTAGACGTTCCAGGAAATGTTCCTATAAATTTCGAAAGTATAATCAAATCATCTTTCATTCGTTATGTTGCGGGGACCTCATAATTGGAACTTACCGCTACCATCCAGAGACATTTCAGAAGTATACTTGAATCGCAACTTCTTCTTGTGACGTTGCAAATTATGTTATTGATAGTTTTACTGTTCAAAACTTTATTCAATTATCTATATAATTTCGCAATATAATTAGAAGCTATCAATCACATTGATAAAGGAAAAATGCTTACAATAGGAATATGACGTTTCAAAATGGAACAGTAACTCAACACCAAATAGAAATCACTAGCCTTTGACTTTGTACCTATAGTGAAGAATACTGCTGTAGAGGCTAGCAGGGGTTGTCGAGGGATAGTGAATTCAATTTGATTTCATGTTGTTTGAATGGTTTCATATGTTCGGTGAAAAATTTATATTCTAAGGCCAATTTGTTACTTATTGAGATTCATGAGTGGTGGAACTTTAAAAGCAGAATGTGGATCAATTCTGAACTCTGTACAAGAAAACTCAAAAAAAGCAAATTCGAATAAAATAGTCCAACAATTTATTGAACCGAAATGAAAACATTGAACATAAAATAACAAAAATATTAGCAGCAGATAATAATTCAGTTCAATGAATGAATAGATAAATACTTATTTAATTTTGGATTTTTCAATGTTTTGTCAGTTTTTACATAAAGCTCCACTGAATATTTTGCATCAGACCATTATACAAATACTAAAGCATTAAAAATTATTATAAGTGTGCATCCATTTATTGAACTAAAACATACTGTTCATAATAAATATTAATATTTAAGTAACAAAAACATATCATGCATAATTTGGATATTAACTCAAATAATGGGTAACAAAACCAGATTACTTGCTGCTTCCTGAAGGTATTGAAAATAAGTGGTTCGAATGACTTTCAGAAACAAACCATTAAATCGAAAGAGACTTATCTTGTTGATATGCTATAACAACTAATATAATGTAAACTAGATAAAATGAAGAAGAGAACCTATTGTATAAAAAAAATGAGGAAATCCATTGATTTTTCAATAGAAAAAAGTCAGCCATTTCATTTGCATCTTGTGGTGTCATGTTGGAAGCATCCCATCACCATCTTTTCAAATTGGTCGTCTGTTAGGGTGGGAACTTTTCTTTAATGAGACCTGAAAATTTCAAAATGATTTCTCAGTACCAGAGTATTGGGAAAAAAGTAATAATTGAACAAATATTTTAAACATTCCACGATTAGGAATTGAAATCATAATAATAATGCTGCCCTGACTTGCACCAACAAAGATTTTTCATAAGAGAAAAGGCAGTATGGAAAATTCTAAAACTAGTGTAACCTCTTCATTGCTCAATGATATTACTAATAGGAGGAAACACGCTAAGGATAATGAGGCCCAATAATGGAGTAGCTTAAAAATCTCCCACTTTTTCCTCCAAACAGACAAAGCTATAATAGGGTGCTTCAATGGCATCGAGGAGTTTAATGAAATTTCAATAATTCAATAAATGAATATCGAATTCTCTGAAAAATATTCACATTGAAATTTATGAAGAATATCTAAACCCCAGTGTAATCATTCTCTGTTGAAAATAAATATTTTAGAGGAGAGGAAAAAACGTGAGGAAAATCTATACAGGTCAAAAATAAACAAGTCTCATAGCGGGTTGATACAACAATACCTACCTAATAACTGAGTCTAACCCAAAAACCAACTATGAGTTCAACACAAGCAAACCGATGATGGAGTTATGCAGTACTGATAGCTCATCATCAGTTTTATAACTGCATAAACATGTTAATTGATTTGCTAGAGTTAGGCTACTTGCACACACACCGATTTTGGACGGCCGGTATAAAATCGGCCGATATTTTATCGGTAGCGGGTGCTTGCAGACTCACCGGATTTTTACCGGTCGAACAATCAGTTGCTTTGTTGTCGTGACACGAAGTTATTGAAAAATAATGTATAATTGTCGGTAAACAATCGGTGGGTGTGCAAGCGTGTATTTAGTTATGTACGCCACTACTTCCTGGTAATACCGGCCATGCAGTGGCAGTGGACGGCTGCTAACCGATATTTTACCGGCACCGATCAGCGGTCGGCGTGTGTGCCAGGGCCCGTTCCCACATGTGGTTCACTATTGGAATTTGGACGACCGGTATAAAATCGGCCGTCCAAGATCGGTGTGTGTGCAAGTAGCCTTAGATGGATGAATGCAGCTTCAATTATCAAGGAACAATTACCAAGTAACAATCATGAATGATGAGTTGAACTGCCTGATTTACTGCGAATTCATGCAACTAAATTATCAACTATCAAGTAACAAGAAACAGTTGTCCAACTTTTAACTTCATATTTTTTGTATAATATGTGTAAAATATGTGTCTCTAATGTGCATGATGGATTATATGATCATAACTAAACTTTTCTTCAAATAGTTTGTTTTTCGGCAGTGTTTTTCTGGTCGTTGATTGAATGTGAAATTGAAAATGTAGATGATATTCTGGTGGACCTTCTCAGGAAAACAATGATATTTTATTTTCAATTTTCGATTCTCTGAAATGAAGCTAGGGAATTAAAAATGATTAAAAAATGCTAGTCGAAAGTTTATGTAAGGTTAGAGTTGATCCCCTTCCTAATTTTTAATCATGCCTTGTTCATTGTTACTTGATAATTGAAGCTGCATGAATCCCCCTTAGGCTTAGTTATCAGGTATAGTTGCTTAAATCATTAGTTCTATTTTTGATGGAATCCACATTGAGATTTATTCATGAAAACGAATGAACAAATATTTCTCACCTTTTTATTAGCGTAACCTTCCATAACTAAAACTACTTTTTGAAATCCGGTCACTTCTCACTTCACCTACTTCGCCAAGATTACAGAAAATCGTGAAATTTCGGTTTCCGTTTTCCCTCCGAACTCCAAAGACGAAACTCGAAAGGCAGTCACTATCATCACAGAACACCCTATCTACACAGAAGCGCAACTTGAAGGCGGTCCCTTTGATCTTCTGGGGTCAATTTTTCGTAACCTTGATTTAAAGCTTGGCTTGTATAATGTCATTTCTTGGCGGTAAATTCAAACTGTCGGTTGATATACAGTTCAAGTGATACACCTTTGTAAACTTTCTAGACTGAGCATTTCTGCTTCTGAACTGAAATTGGGGCCGTTTCAATTCTATTTGAAGATGCGACCCTAGGAAGGTCTTAATAATTTAGAACTTACATTTCCCCTATCAAATTCGTCTAAATGCTTCGTTGATCAGCAATCTACATTCCCTTATTCTCAACAAATATAAACGGAGAATTTGTGGTGTAGGCAGCTATTTAATGTTCAAATAGTTTTAGAGTAATCAACTGAATTTTGCAGGAACGAACGTTTAAAACTACTCTGATCATGCTTTCTTCCGATATTAATAAAATTTATCAGTCGTTATAACCCAAGGACATTGATAATTGTTCGAAAATTTTATAACACCCTAACAACACAAATGTGAGGTTGACAATATACAAGCCAAGCTTTCCATTCGGTCGGAACGCCTCAGTTGCGCTTCTGTGTAGATAAGGTGTTCTGTGCTATCATCTACCATTATGAGGTCGTAATGTGTTCTGTTCTAATACTTAACCTCATTTGCACCAATGGTTGCTTTCGTTCGAGAGTGTGCTACTCCGGTGGTCCTATTGGTTTAATTTGACAAATGTTATTTCTCAACCAATAATCAAGCTAGAATTTGTTACCCAGCAACCCAGCGCAGAATACTCTCAAAACGAAAGCATCAAGCACTTATGCTGAAACGAGCGTAAATCGTTAATCTGCGTAAATTCTAATAAGGTTTGGGCAAAAAAGTTTGAGTCGATATGAATATTTTCATCACTGTAATACTTCATACTCATCGGTCACTGGCAGCCATTCTACTTTCTGGATATCTTTTTGTGTAAGCAGGACATATATGAAACCGTCCTGTCTCCCATTCAACTGATAGACATGACACACACAACTGGCAATCGATAATTCATCAGTCTCGAAAAATAAACGTTTACCAAGTTTTAGATTTCAAGCGATCAATTGGCTCTGAATTGCATCACTGAGAAGTAATAATTATAAAATGTTATTCGAATTGGCCAATAGACGAATCCGTCAAATAAGCTCACTCAGCGTTCTTAAGCAAGAAAAATCCATAATCGATTAAGTAACATTTCTTGAAAAAACAAAATTCAATCATTCAAACTTATTGCTGGATATCTCTCAAAAAATAATCGAAACGCCATGCATCTGAAAATGTTTCAACAAGAAGGAATATTATCAACACAGCAATGTTACCTGCGAAATTAATTAACAATATTTCGAAATTTGTGTTTTCAACGATATCACTGTAACTTAGTTGTGAAACGATTCGAAAAAAGAAATAACCAACTTATAGCAATATTCCTGAGAAAATTATTGTGCAATATTTCAATTGGTATATCTGACAACATCACCGTAACATCAATTACAAACATTTCAGTGGAAAGCGAATCACAAGTTAATGAAATGTTTCACTATTGAGCAAGTCACAATGTTTCAACTGAACTAACACAGTAATATTACTGTAACTCCTCCAGGAAACATTTCAATCGGCATCTATATGTAAGTTGCAGAAATGTTTTGCGAGGTTCTGTGCTCAGTGGGTATATATATATATATATATATATATATATATATATATATATATATATATATATGTGATGAATTGTGTTTTCGGGTTCCATTCCTTGTTCTGTGGTTTTGATCCTCTGAAGGATAATTGTCACAACGTTTCGGCGAAGTCTCATTTGCCATCTTCTAGGTGATGTCAAGAGTTTCGACCTCCGAACTCGACATCACCTAGAAGATGGCAAGATTCACAGGATTGCTTGATAATAATAGTGGGAATTTACATTTTTCATTTGAATTATATTGATCACTCGATCCCCAGTGTTAAGACCTATCATTTTTGTGTTCTGGGGGAAAAATTCAGTTCTATTTCTTGAATTGATTCTTTCGATTTCTGAGAAAAACATTACTAATCGAAAATGAACCGTCACTATGAACCAGTTCAAAGTATACAAATCACTAGACATTTGGCAAATGAGAACATTTTAATAAAAAATCACATTAGTGCCTACTAATTTTTACGATCTGCCCTAGCTTGCATAAATCTTCAGTTTGGAGACCAGTCATAAAATCAATAATATCTCCAAGAGTTACGAAAAAATAACAATTCTAGTATTGAAACGAACTAATGCATGTGAATATTTTAATTTTAGTGGTCTATTATAATAACCTGATCACACACACGATTTTATTCCGAGGTTATTCCACCATGTCAAACCCGAACCTTTGTCGGTAAACGAATTAGCTATCTCAGAACACCTGCAGGGTGAAAATTGAATGAAATGATATCTTGGTAATGTGATAATAATGGTTTTCAATGTTAGTTCCGGCCAATTAGAGTTTCAGCTTGTTTTTTCTGTATTAGAAGATATGATGATCTGGGTCGAGAACACACATACAACAGTCTCGACCAGAATTGATGCCATGCAGGGGACTTTATATGACGTAGAAAAATTTTATGAGAAAGATCTTAATCATTTTGTTTTTGGTGGCCGTAATGACGGAACATTAATTAACTTCGTAGTTCAATGTTCGTCGAGATATTAGGAGGAGTAGTAGCTGATTTCGGGTGGTTATCTGGATCCATTGGATGGTCGTATATATATATATATATATATATATATATATATACATATGATGTGTATATGATTCATGGATGTTCAAATCATTCACAAAAAGGAATGAGAAGTCCAAAATAAAACAGCTACTTCCTGCATATATAAGAGTATTTCTTTATTGAAATGTAAGGTGATTCACATTCTAATTTTCAAAAGAGGGTTTTCATATATTTTGATCGTTTTACTAACTGTGTATTTGACTTCTGTTATTGGTATTTCAATGTTTACGTTTATATTGTTCCGAGCCTATGAGTTTTTCAACAGTTTTCAATGGGAAAGTTATGTAGACAAAGGAAATTCGAACCAATACCAGCAATATCTTTATATCTAAGTATCGTGTTTTCTGAAACTTTTTTCATTATTTTTATCATTTTTCTATGGTGGATATATATCCAACGATCTTTTCTGTTGATATATATATATATATATATATATATATATATATATATATATATATATATATATATATATATATAGGGTCTTTCACGACGAGCGTTCGTTAGGAATATATGGAGAACGATTCAAAATAAAAACTTGAAATTTTGTGGTAGTGGGTTTTACAAAATGGCCTTCTCAACTAAAATATTTTTAACTTCCGGTCTCTTTCCGTTATACCGGAAGTTGAGGTCAACTTCCTTATTTCAAATGGAACACCCTGTATTTTATTACATTTTTCAATTTTTCATCACATTTCTGGCCCACTTTCTATAACAATGCCTATACCCAAATTTGTTAGTTTTCGAGATATTGATTTTTTTTCTGAAAAATTTGACAGTTACAGCACCACTCCGAAAATATCATAACTCATAGACAGTAACAGTTGAAAATGTGAAATTTCACAGAATCACACCTTAAGCATCAAGTCATGAACAGGTTCTTCGAATTTTCGAAAATAATTTACAGGGTGGTCGAAATTTCCACCTTAAACATAACATCGAGAAAACTGATGAAACACGATTTTTTCAAATGGAAACCATACACTATTCTATTATTTTTGGATACTACGTAATAAAAAGATATCAAATTCATGAAGAATGTCCTATACCTAAAATACACCCCTGGCAAGATATATTCGATTTTGGAAAATATTTGAAATGTAAATCATTCGAAGCAATACCAAACCAAGAAAGCTTTGAAAACAAATGAAGTTACAACAAATATGTCGAAATTTGATGCCATATAATTGACGTGTATTTCGTAGTTTCCTATTTGTGTGCAAAATGTCTCGTTTGGGGTATTCTAATGAAGATTTCCTGAATTTAATAATCATTTATGGTGAATGCAATAAGATAATGGACAGAACTTGTCGTGTTTTTGCAGAAAGATTTCCAAATCTACACAGACCCAATAAAAATATTCTGAGAAGACTTCTTAGAAACTGCCGTGATTTCGGATCTTTTTCGTCTGTCATCAACAAAAAAAAACCACTCGTAAACAATGAGGACATCGAGATTGTAGTTTTGGCCTACTTCACAGCCTATCCAGAAAATTCGTTGAAAGACGCAGAAAAGTCACTTAGAATTTCATGTTCGTCAATAAACCGGATTTTAATCAAACATAAGTGGCGTCCCTTCAAATATCACCAGGTTCAAAATCTGAAACCTCACGACTTACCTGCACGAGTGGAATTCTGCGAATGGTTTCTTATCAAGATACAGGAGGACCCTGAGTTCACGAAGAACATGATATGGACAGATGAAGCCAAATTTGCCAAGAATGGTATGTACAACCGCCATAATAGTCATTTTTGGGCATCAGAAAATCCAAAGCTCGTTCGTCAGCGCAACTTCCAGGATTCATGGAGTTTCAATGTTTTTTGCGCTATAAAGGAAGACCGAATTTTATGTTTATATCTTTATGATGAGAATTTGAATAGCGATAGATATTCGCATATAATTAGGAATGTGGTTGGTGAATCCATTAGGCATGTTTCTGAACAATACCGTTTCAAGTTATGGTATCAGATGGATGGAGCCCCTGCACATAGTACTGCTACCGTTGCTGGGTTGTTGAATGGGATGTTCGAAGATCAGTGGCTTTGTTACAACGGGCCATTTAAATTTCCTCCTCGCTCTCCAGACCTGACGCCACTGGACTTCTTCATCTGGGGATATATAAAAGAAAATGTTTATGCGGATCCTGTGAGTGATAAAGAAAACATGAAACGAAGGGTTCTGAGAGCTTTCAATAATTTGAGTCCTGACTCCATACAGAAAGCTACAAATAGTGGTATGCAAAAAAGAATATATTCTTGTTTAGAACAAAACGGCAATGTCTTTGAACATCTGTTGAAATGAACCACAATATTATTTGAATTTAAAGAAATTAAGTTAAATTCTAAAATTAAAGTAAAATCTAACCTTAAAAAATATAAACAAAATGAAATTACTGTATTCGATATCAATAAACAAAGATATAATTCATCTCTCTGATAGTATTTTATTTCAATCCATCCATTTTCATGTTGAGTTACCTTTTACCAACGACAGAGTTAATATTAGTTCATTTGTTTTCAAAGCTTTCTTGATTTCTATTTCAATTTCCCAAAATCGGATATATCTTGCCAGGGGTGTATTTTAGGTATAGGACATTCTTCATGAATTTGATATCTTTTTATTCGTAGTATCCAAAAATAATAGAATAGTGTATGGTTTCCATTTGAAAAAATCGTGTTTCATCAGTTTTCTCGATGTTATGTTTAAGGTGGAAATTTCGACCACCCTGTAAATTATTTTCGAAAATTCGAAGAACCTGTTCATGACTTGATGCTTAAGGTGTGATTCTGTGAAATTTCACATTTTCAACTGTTACTGTCTATGAGTTATGATATTTTCGGAGTGGTGCTGTAACTGTCAAATTTTTCAGAAAAAAATCAATATCTCGAAAACTAACAAATTTGGGTATAGGCATTGTTATAGAAAGTGGGCCTAAAATGTGATGAAAAATTGAAAAATGTAATAAAATACAGGGTGTTCCATTTGAAATAAGGAAGTTGACCTCAACTTCCGGTATAACGGAAAGAGACCGGAAGTTAAAAATATTTTAGTTGAGAAGGCCATTTTGTAAAACCCACTACCACAAAATTTCAAGTTTTTATTTTGAATCGTTCTCCATATATTCCTAACGAACGCTCGTCGTGAAAGACCCTGTATATATATATATGTATATATATATATATATATATATATATATATATATATATATATATATATATATATATATATATATATATATATATATATATATATATATATATATATATATATACTCGAGTTCGGAGGACGAAACTCAATCATCACCGAGAAGATGGCAAATGAGACTTTGCCGAAACGTTGTGACAATTATCCTTCAGAGGATCAAAACCACAGAACACGGATTGAAACCCTAAAAAACAACTCATATATATACATATATATCTCTCACCAGTCCTTGCAAACCTTTTCATGGAAGACTTCGAAACTAAAGCCATTGAAACGTTCGACCACAAACCCTCTTGCTGGTTCAGATACGTAGATGACGTTTTCGTCATATGGCCTCACGGCTCCGAAACTCTCCATAATTTCCTTGATCACCTTAACGACCTCCACCCAAATATAAAGTTTACAATGGAAATCGAAAGCAATAACTCCCTTCCATTCTTAGATGTCCTCATCACAAAAACCAATGACTCCTTCACCCACACGGTCTACAGGAAACCAACACACACAAACCGATACCTTAACGCAAACTCCCACCATCATCCAGCACAAACCAATTCCGTTGTGAATTCCCTCATCCACAGATCCATCAACCTCACAGACCTCCATAACAAACCACAGGAACTAGCCCAACTCAAATCAGCCCTTCTTCAAAATGGATTCACAGACCATCAAATTGACAGATCCATCCGCCGCCATCAAACTTCTCATTCCATCCCCAGAGACCCAACAGACAACAACGTTCCCCACAAAGCTTTTCTTCCCTACATTAAAGGTGTTACTGACAAAATCAGCCGAATTCTCAAAAAACAGGACATAAAAACGATATTTACAGCCAGCAACAAAATCTCCACATTCCTCCGCTCCCCCAAGGACAAAATTGTCAACGAATCACAGGGTATATATGAAATACCATGTTCTGATTGCCATAGAACATATGTAGGCCAGACCAACAGACGTGTGACAAGTAGAGTATACGAACATCAACTTGCTGTCCGAAAATCAGACCCATCTTCAGCTCTGTCCAAACATCATCAAGAGACAGGACACAATATAGACTTTGCGAACACTAAGACCATCGCCACAGCAAAAACACTACAAGCTCGTATAATTCGCGAGGCCATCGAAATCGAGAAGCGACCTTCCTGCTTAAATAAACGTGACGACGGCCAGAGACTTCCAACTGCATGGAAACCCCTAATTTCCAGATGCCCAGTCCCTACCAAGACATCCGACGGTCCTTTAGTAGCACCCGCTGCTATAAATCCTACCCAACATCCCTCGATACCTCAGTTCGATCTAAGGAGTAGGCAGATTGAGACCTTAGAAAGAACTCGTGACGAGACCTGGGGAGTAGGCAGATTGAGGCCCCGGCGTCAAGTCACAAACCCTTGCCCCCTGTGACAACACCTGAGGAGTAGGCAGATTGAGACCTCAGCGTGAAGTCACATTCACCTCTTGAAAATGGCTCCAAAATCGGAGCCGAAACGTCGAGAACAAAACTCCAGACGCGGTTCAACCCGAACTCAACAACAACACACAACTGACCGCGGAAACCTATCCGAACATATATATATATATATATATATATATATATATATATATATATATATATATATATACAATATCAATACTCCATTTTTTTTCTATATATATATGCATTGTGAAACTGAGTAGTTGCGTTTCTTTCATAAGGATTCTGTTAGACTTGTAGGTGGTGACAGATGACGTTCTCCCATTTTCACTGCATGCTTTTTCAAGGCTTGACAATGAACCCTGAAATATGAAAAATAGACAGGTTCCTGGCAGCCGCGCGTGTGCACTTCATAAGGAATAATGCTTTTTTTTGGTGGGTGATTTTCGTGTTATTTGATTTCATGAATATACATCATTATACATCACATCATCATATTGACGTAAATGGCATGCATGTAGCTACAGTCCAACATACAAAAATTGTGGAAAAATTGAATGAACATAATCATTTGAATCCAAGCAAACATTTGAAAAATTCCGTGACTTTTTTTTGCACGCTGCTTTGTATTGTATTAGTGAATATTATTTCAAGCTAAAATAATGAATGGAAATATACAAAAATTCCTCACAAAAAGAAAAGCTTTACCTCACGAAGTGCACACGCTCAGCTGCCAGAAACCTGTCTGTTTTCCATATTTCAGGGGTAATTATCATGCCTTAAAAAGGCATGCAGTGTAAAATGGGAGAACGTCACCTATCACCACCTCCTGGTCTGTTTGTAAGAATAGTCATGTCAACAAATTCCAATGCTGATGGCTGATTACAGTTTGTCTTTGTTCAGATATTATATTATTCCAAAATGTGAAATGTTGTAAATATGCCCCATAGTTCATTTCTATTATAGCTCAAGACCTCATCGAAGCAAAAAAAAAGAACAACTTGGATGGAAAAACGTCACTAGCGACAGTTCATCACCCAACGAGGCAAACGGGCAGGAGAGTTAGAGATGTATTCATCCGTTATTTTTTGAGTATAACACAATATATTGTGTCTTGTTCGGGAAGAGAAAATTCTTAGTCGTCATTGAATACACATTCTCAAATATAATTTTTTTTCTACTTGAACAAGCAAGCTTTTGTTCACTGGTAAACATATACTTCAATTGACACATCTTATTTCCTAATTGTAATATTACTCTGGGGGTATTTATACATTTAACAAAACTGACTGATTTTTCGTAGAAGCCAATGAAGAAACATTCTGAGCTATACATTTATTTCCTGTAGCTATGTAACAAATTTATAAATCATAAACATTTCATGATTTGTTTTTTTCCATATGCTTGGATTTATGATGAATCCTCATGTAAGAAAATGGTAGGGGATTTGGAGAAACATAAAATCCAGAGATTTTACCATTTCCTATCCCTGACAAACTTGAAAGTGTTTCCATTCATAGATTATATATCATTATTAAACATTGCTCAAGATAAAACAAAGGTGCATCAATGTTTCACTAAGTACATGGAACTATCTCCAAATTTACCATATAAAAAAACATCAGATTTATGTGCTGAACGACATGTAATGTTTAATATCCTTTTTGTCACTTTCTTCTATATGACTTATTATAATAGCTATTATAAACAGATTCTGATTAACACACCCGAAGTGCACTAATATTGCAATCAGAAGGTGATTATTTAGAGAAATTAATGCATTTATGGACTGAAAATAATCAATAATCACAACAATTCACAATCTCCTTAGATATTATCATTCTAAGAGCTACTGACAGAAATTCGAACCAATCTACTAGGGTTATTTACGACCAAAATGCAAGTGTTATTCTGAATTGATGAAAACTTCCATTTTGAAGGAAGGCTGATTTGAGATGGCAAGTTCTTATGCTTTGTAATGGAGGTCTATGAGGTTGATGGATCTGTGGATAAGAGAATTCAAAACGGAATTGGATTGTGCTGTATCATGGTGGGAGCTTGCCTTGAGGATCGGTTTGTATGTGTTGGCTTCCTGTAGACCTTGTGGCTGAAGGAGTCTTTGGATTTCGTGATGAGGACATCTGATAATGGTTTCTATTCCCAGTATGAACTCTATATTCAGGCGGAGGTCGTTAAGGTGATCAATAGATTGATGAAGAGTTTTGGATCCATAGGGCTCAAAAGGGTTTGTAGCATAAATTACTCTTGTACGTAATAGCATCAGTTTCTTGTCGCTAGCTCTCAGCTTCATGCAATACATGACAATGGCTTATACTCTAAACTGAATTAGAATGATCACATAAGCCGTAACAGCCGACAGAAATCCGGGTGTGAGTCGCTGATTCACATCGAAAAATCCGGCAGCAGAAAACTTGGGTAGCAGATTTTTTATGCAGTTCGATAGTCCCAGGAGCTCGTTTGCAATGAACTCGTTTTCGGCAGTGGCCTGCAGATACTGACAGGTTTCCAGCAGCCTCAGAGCGCTCTTCTCGACTTTGTCATACGACATGATCATGACTATCGTGTAAATCTGGAACAAAAATGTATACGAGTGAGACTTATAATAATACACGTCGAGGTAGATAGACAAAATATGAAGTAAACGGAAAATATCTGGATGCATTCCATTGGTTTATTATAGCACCAAATCAACAGTGTCAAACAGGTCAAATTTCGTGCTATTCTGTACAAAAATTATCATAACTCATTACTGAAGTATTTTGGGTGGAGTGTTTTCCTGAGTTCAATTTCCAGAATTCCTTCTTCCTACGTATAGTGAGGAAAAAGGAGACATTCAATATTTTTTTAGTACGTATTGTACGTGGTACTTCCATTTAGTATTTTTTCGGAATGACGTTGCAGTTGTGTTATTGGACTCCCCATTTGTACGATAGAAACATTTCAAATTTGAATGAAAGAAAATATACTCAAGAAATAGTCAAAAATATCTCTTCCTTTTTCGTTTGGTTATTCAAAATCAATATAATGGGGGCTGAGGGAAATCATTGTTGAAATAGATGAATTTGACTACTTACAACTCAGAAACGTCTTGTCCAATTTTCAAAAGTGGAAGAATCGATTGCCTTATCAGATCAGTATCACAAGTCTCCTTTACCATTCGAAAAAATAAATCAATACCCCCTCTCGTCGACGAGTTACGCCTTACAAATAGTTTTTATACTATGAAGTACTGAAAATGATTCCATTTGACGATAACTCTGACAGATTTTATATCTTGCCCGTTCAGAACTCAAGGGGGGCTTCTTATCTTGAGGACCAATGGTATACTTTACTATCTGGGGTTTTGTGAAAGTTTCCAATGAATTCATTCCTATCTGATGCTGCCATGAAACATCATGATATTGCTATAATGTCGACAACTACTATATGAATATTATATTACATCACTAGTGCGGAAACTGAAATTTTTCACACTAGTGGGAAATATTGTAGCACGAGGCATAAGCCAAGTACGATAATCTCACGAGTGTGACAGACGACCACCTATTTCATTAAACAATATATAAATCTCAGGACTGATCTTACGTTTGATTTGTGAGAGTCTATGCTTGAATATTGTTGCTAGAAAAAGTGCACATGAATTTACAATTACTTTCACAGTGATATAACAAGGAATAACGTTCATTTGAAAAAAATTACAATGAGTAAGTACTTATTAGATACAACTGGGGGAAAAGTGTGATATTCGGAACGATAACAAAGTAAATTGGTTAATGTTACAATTCATTAATTGTTTGTGCTCATCGAAGAAATTGAGGGTTACATAGCTGAATGTTGTTTCAATGAAATAATACAAGAAATATCATAATTATATTAATGTTAATCGACTTACGAGATATATGTACAAATCTCTGATAACGTTTATTCAAATCTGAATAAGCTCAGTTGGTAGAGTATCCGGTAAGATAACCGCAATGTTGTGGGTTCGATTTTCAGCATCAACACTTTTGTCTCCTCTTAATTTTTTATGAATAATGAGTTTTGAGTCCAGTTTCCAGGTGAATAATATCAATAAGGAAGAGCAATTTATGATTACATCTGTAAATATTACAGGATTCACGGGTTTGACGGCTCATTGACTTTCTATGGGAGTAGATAGTGGGATATATGGTACTTTCCCATGTGGAATGTAGGTATATTTACTTCAATATTTCCTTACTCTTTTCGATGACAAAGTGGTGACAGTCAAACTTTAAATCTGGAAATCCCATGAATTAATAAATTGAGTCTGATTCTCATTTACATTCTATAAAAGGGTTGTATGTATTGTGGTTGGGAATAAAAAACATATTTGGTTTGAACTTTCACAGAACATTGCGTGCAAAGGGCTGAAGTAAATATCACTGATTCCATAGTTAGTGGTTTCAAACAATATTACCACTGTATGCAATTAAAGTTTTTTCACTTATAATTACGCGAGAGCTTTTTTTTGTCGAAGTAACCTTCACATTTCGATGAGAATTTTGTTGCCTGGCAACTCAGTTAAAGATACTGCCCCTGAAAAAATTACGAGTCCGTAGGAAACTTTTCTGGCAGTTTTTGAGTTTATTTGCCGGAAGGCAATTAAACTCGAATCATAAATATCAAGTTTTCTACGACAAAAAAAGCTCGAGTGTAACTCGGTACGACAATTAAATGAATACAGTTCAGTTTATTCAATTCAACGGAAAAGTACAATTGGTAAAAACACAACTCTTATACTGTTTGAACGTCATTATTTTGTGGTGGATCGATATTTGTTCCTTGGTTTTCTGAGTATTGTTACCTGCCACAATCTGAAAAAAAAAGAATTAATATATGAATCTATACTTGATGGGCAGTGTTTCAATCTACCCCGAAAAGTTGCTGCGACTATTGGAAAACGGTTCTTTCTGGATAGAACAAGTCCAATTAGTCAGCAACTTCTTGTATAACTCAAATTTTGCCTATCAAAAAAATAATAAGAACTAATATATTAATGAAAATACTTATCCTTAATATTTCGCAAACTAAATCCGCTTCCGTTCTCAAAATTGATATGCAAATTCCTGTACAAATCTCAATATCTCTTGTAGACAATCTTGGTAATTGACATTTGTCAATATTTCCAATTTGACATAACCTTTTTTTCCTTCAGGAGAGGTAGCGATCCGCGATCAAATATTATTTCTCATTTTTTCAGATTGTGGTAGGTTACAATACCCAGGAAACTACGGAACAACAATTCTTATACTTCATTTTCAAAGATCAGATACACTCTTTTGACAACACTAGTGAAAAATTGACAAAGACGCCGTCAAAGGTTTGTTTACAATTTTGGTTGCCATGCTTTCAAGAGTTAGGTTCCGCTTTGTTGCTGAAGGGGCAAAGTTTTTTTCGCTGTCATAATGACAAAATCACGGCGGCTTATCGGATATTTTATACATGAGTTAAATTGTCAATTAAAATATTCAAGGAATCGTTCGATTTCTATGTGCGTGTTGCCTTCGTTTATGTCGATTCGGTATAGAGCTCAAGAGCCGCTAAAAATAATTGTTGGAGTGATTTCTTGTAGAAATTTGTGTCATGGTTATTCCGTTTTATATTTCATTTATGGATTTTTCCATAATTTCCGAATTATTAGGAAATGGAACTAGGCAATAACTGTTCTCAAATAAATATCTCCAATTATTCACAATATAGGAAAAGCTCAGTTGATTCAATAAACAGTTGGTTATACCTGCAATATATCGCATTCGAAATTGACATATGAGTCCCTCACGTTTCATGGTCCGTTTGCTGAAGGTCTTCCGTCAGAGTCGACGGTATTTGGTATGAAATATTCCATATACTACATTTGCTACATTTGAATTTGAAACAAACATGGCTAATTCTCAATATTTTGAATTGCGTCAGAGATATTCACATGGATATAAGAAAAAGGCTTTCCAAAATAGCGATGGGCATTTGGAAAACAAATTGTTGTTAGAAAGGTATCAATCTCGGGATAAAACTATTAGAATATCGTGAACTCCAAAATTGTCGTTGAAAAAATTAGTCGTGTACTCACTATCCAATTAAATTTTCTGTATCTATTAATCTGTTGATAGATCTCTACAGTACCAAGTTTTATAAACGATGAGTTTGGAACCTTCGGTGTTGAAGTCAAAACTTTTCCTAGAGATCAATTACCCCCACACCAAACTGATATTTTTGCACTCGACGCGCGTTCCTCTAACGAAGGCTAGCATCTTCAGGAGAAAAAAATTGATACTTAATCGAAAGACTAGGGTTAGTTGTTTGTTTAACAACTAACCCTTAACCTAAAGACTACAGTGAATTGTTCGTTTAACAACTAACCCTAAATCTATAGACTAGAGTTATTGGTTGTTTAACAACACCATTCTTTAGGTTTAGTATCAATTTTCTTCCCCTGAACATGCTAACCTTGTTAGCGAAACGCGCGTCGTGTGCAAAAATATCAGTTTGGTTTTAGAGTCAAAAATATATTAAAGTTCCCTGTATGATTTCCTCTTACAATGGGTTTACAAAACCGCGACACGTGTTTCGCTATTGCAATAGCTTCTTCAAGCAAGATAAATAACTCACTATTCTATAATACGCTATTTATATACAAGTAGGTCGAACGTCTCTTACAGTGAAGGTCCGACTTAGGTCCGATATTCGACCCGTAATTTGTCCAAATACTAATTAATTACATATGAAGATCATTCCTAGAAATAGAATTATTGGCCGGGAACATATTCAACAATGGGGAGTTATTCAATTCAACCTGATCATTCAATAAATATTCTGAATTTCTCCCTCTATTGATTTCCAAACTTTCTAGAAGGTTAAGTTCCAACCTTTTTGCTCAAAATGCCTTATTTTGAACTCGTGGTTGAACTCATGACCTTCCAGAATGAGGTGACTTGCATAAGTAGAATTTGTTTTTCCATTCAAAAAACTAGTTCTGTATTCTCTTAGGCGAGTGTTGAAAGATCTTTCCGTTTGGCCTACGTAGTACATCGGACATGACCCACATGTTAATTCATAAACTCCTGATCTTTGTGACGATTCATTTTTGTCTTTATTATTTTTGATAAATATCCCCAATTTATTATTAGTACGAAATGCTGTATTCAATTTTTCAATTCAATTTTTTGTTTCAGAGTAATCGACCTCTAGGAGCAGTTTCACCAAAATCTTTGTTTGGAAGTATTTCTCGGTATAACGAATAACTCCACATACTCTGGGTTTTTCCAGCTCTCTACCCTATCTACTACATTTCATCAAAGAGATGGTGAAATTTCACTGAACCATTTTCTCCGCATTTTTTTCTATTTAATCCTATTATGCTTGGTCTCTTCTCACAACAAGAAACGTTATTGATTGGATTATCTCCATTGTGCCATTGGTCTCATGAATAATATTCATAGTCTATAGTTACGATTCATAACAGACTGGATATATATAAAAGGATACGTTTTATTATTTAAAAGATACCCACCCATAACAACACGTCTAATAAAATGAATCCCAAAATCGTCTCAAATCCCGAAAATGTTTGACAACTCCCCATGAAATCAATCAAAGATAATAAGGCCAGACATGAATGGGAGATGATCCAGATGGTGAAATTCCCGAATATTTGACTCACTTGCTCTACTTTATGGAGACAGATGTGGCTCATACGTCGAACTTCTCTAACTTTCAGTTCGATATAAATATGATCGACAGAACGCTCGCAGAATACATATTCAACTAGTTTGATCAAATACTCATAGCGTCTTCCTAGAAGATCACATATTTTATAGATGAAAACGGTTATCAATGTAATATGATGGCCAGTAACAAACCTGTGAACTGAATTGTCGATGTTTTCTATAATACTGAAGTTTTCTGCAAAAAAAGTATTCATGAGCTGACAGCATTGTGATGTTTCATCAGCAAGCAACCGATATAGATATATGCTTCCAAATGCTTATATCTCGAAAAAGATGCATTAGCAACATCTTCTTCTGGAATTGTGAAATATATTGCCAAAGTTTCAACCAGTGTGATTTGTATTTAGTAATGCCATGTAATAACATAATTGTAAAAACAGCTTGATTTCCTACGACCATAATATGAATAACTGTACCGGTTTTTCGAAAGCAGAACCCATTTGGTTTGAAGTCTCACTGAACATTGCGTGCGAAGGGCTCAACTACAAGCGACTGATTTCCTGGTATAGGACGTCTTTGAACTGAGCTTTATACTGTAAATATTGATAATTTTTTTATTGAAATCGACTGTTCAACATATCGTTTCACTTTTGTGCGTGTTAACTCTCGAAAACCTCTAGCAATTTAATTAGTGAACGATTTAATTATTTCTATTGGCCAAATTACGGCACATTGTGTTATGAAACCTTTACTAGAGATCAATTACCCTAACACTAAACTGATATTTTTGCACTCAAAAAAATTAATACTCGCGCGTCGAGTGCAAAAATATCAATTTGATGTTGAGGGAATTGATCTCTAGGGAAAGTTTCAACTTTCACACCAAAGGTTCCAACCTCATCGTTTATACATTGTGTTATGTGGCGTACGAGTCAGACTTTTCATACTGCAAGTGAATGCGTCAGTTTCAATTGACTGGACTGCGAATGCTTCAAATTGGTATCAAAGTACTTTTAGATACTTTTTTCAACCAGCTGACTTTTACCTAGGTACGGTAACTTTCGAAAGTTGAGACTTGGAGTAGGAAAACACATATAAACAGTGAAAGTATGTCCAAGTATCAGGTTCCATTCGAAATGATGACAGCGATGGCATTGAAGATATTCTGCGAATCAGAGCTCTTTCATTTGGTTTTAGCATTGCTTTTCATGATTTTCAAAAACTGATGGACCTCGTTTTGGAATTGTTGACGTAGTGAACTATCCTGATCACTTCGCTGATGACATTATTAATAAGTGGATATTTGACATTGGTGCACGATATGGAGCAGTTTGGGCATAATTTGAGATTAGAGAAAACCACAGTAGGTTTCTGTTCAGGTAATACGGTTGTTTATAGCAAAAGAAGGAATAAAAAACAACCACTCCATTGGGAAACGCTATGGAATAAGATAAGGGCTGGCCAGGGCTGGGATTCTGTCAGTACAATTCGAAAACCAAGTGGAACAATCCACGTAGATTGTAACTGACTATTACACACTTAGAATTATCTAGGCACATCCTGAGCGAATGGTATGTCTCAGCTTCCTGTTTCTGTTCACATAGTCCCAGAAAAGACGTTATATTTTCGACTCTTTGCAATCCTATTTTTTGTGTCCATTTATGACTGCCACCACATGGCAGTTGCTTTTATTATGTGATGTCAGAATATTCATTTTTCAATCCAGTAAATGCTTACCTTGTTATTGACACGCACATCGAGTGCTATCGACATCAGTTTGGTGTTCTCTCAGCGCTAACCCCACAATTTTCGTTCATTGAATTAGTGAAAGAACCAACTAGAATAACAGGTAAGACCCATACGCTGATAGCTGTTATTCTTATTATCAATAATGATCAAAGTATAAGTAGGTGTGAGATTACCAATTGAAAATGTTTTCCAAGTGGGTTTTCCTCCAACCACCTGACGCCTCCTCACGAACATCAATCACCAAAAATTTTGAACTTGTCCGAGCAATGGTTAACGAGGCATTACCTTTTAACGTGGAAATACCTAGACGGTGGTTCGGAGGCGGAAAATTGAACCCTGGCCTTCCGTTTGATAGGTAGACGTGCTTACCTCCACACTACTGATAACCACAAATCCACTCTTTTGGTATATGGTATATGACATTTGCTTTCGATATGGGAAGTTCATGTATAGCTTTGAGATCTTGACCTACTATTTTGACGTAGCTCTGACAAGGAACTGTATGATACTCAGATGAGAAAATCACATGTATTGCTATACATTGCTGAATGTGATATGTTAGTGAATCGATGAAAAAACTTGGAAGTCCATATTTGAAAAAATTAAGATGTTGATAGAACCTAATGAGCGGAACGTCGCAATTAAAAACTGATCAAATCATCGAAAATATGAAACATTATTTCAAATTGTTCGATTTGAAGCCAAAATAGAGACAAAAGCAAAATTCGACAATTCTTGTGGCGAATATTTCGGAAACATTTACTATTTGGCAGCATTCCATCAAAACAATTCGGAGAAACGTTAATTGTTGCACTCGACATTTCAAAAGCGTTCGATTGGGTTTGGCACCGGGGTCTCCTTTCTGAACTACCGTATTTTGGTTTACCTCCCCAACTGTGTGCCATGTTGAAGAGTTTCTTGTCTGATAGGTCTCTATTTGTAGGTATTTATGGACTATCGTCTGATATTCTCTCAATAAATGCAGGTGTTCCACAAGGTTCACTTCTGGCGCCCACTTTGTTTCTGCTTCATATCAATGATTTGCTGGAGAAAACATCTTTTCAGTGCATAATTTTGCGGACGACATTACTCTTCACACTGTCTTTTCTTCCAGATTCCCCATATCAGCACGAGACACAAGAATGTAGAGAGACATTAGCGTCAATAGTATTAACGATGATTTGACGGAAAAAATAGAATGGGGTAACATCAACTTGGTGGTGTTCGTTCGATGCTGGGAAGGCCCCGGCATGTCTCTTCTCGAAGAAAGCTGATCTATCTTTATCCAATATTCAGATGTCAGGAGCAACTATTCCGTTAGAACATCGTAGAAGGGTCGGAGACTTGTCTCTTTTCTATCGGTGCCCTTCTGAATAGTTATCAATTGGTCCACCCTTGGCAATATCTACACAGATGACCTGACGAGTACAGACTTGCCACCCATTTGGTGTAAATTTGGAAACCTGTCGAACCTCTCTTGCTCAGGGATCTTTTTTCAATACAACAGCTGAACTTCAGGACTGTCATTTAAAACGTTTTTTTTTTTTGTGAAATCTCACACAGCAAGCTTTACGATGGCAAATATTCCAATGTGAAATAAAAAAGTCAGATAGTAAATGTGACATATCACCATTTGTTGATCGAAACAGCGTACTACCTTCATTATATAAAGTACGTGTTTGTTAAATCTACTGAACAGTCATTCGAGTATAGACAGTATAGGTAGTTTGTATATTGATAGCTAGGACGGCATGTGAGGTCCATTTGAATTGTCACTTATTTGGCAGGTATGAATTTGGTATAAATCTTGGGTGGGGTCACCTTCTACGTGATTCGAAAATGCTGTAAAGAACATATCTTTATCAAATCGAATTCGTTTACATCCTCCTCAGTATGAACCAAAACCAGCGTTATACTTTTTACGGAACAATATGAAGTATGTATATACTCACAAAATGCAAAAGACAACATCCTGAGTAAGCTGCCAATAATATCCAACACAACATTTATATATACAAAAACGAATAGATAATCATCCATATGATGTATTTATCCAAAACAATGTTGATTTGTTGAGCAGCGTCATATATATCAGTGCTCATTCTCTTCAGCATTTTCAGTTTCATAGAAACTTCATCAGAACTGATGTATATGTGATTGAGGAAAGAGTCACCAGTATTGATGAGTCTATCGTATCTTCTCTCTAGGAGGCCACATAATTCATAAATGAAAACATTCAAGAAAAACATTTGGTTATTCATCACCGACTTATGCTCCATTGATATAGCACTCACCATTCCATATTTTTCATTGGAGGAATAGTGGTGGAGCAAAACACACACAATAACTCCATAACACAGAAATGTTGAAAATGTATATTTGCAGCATCTGAATATTTGTCAATTGCCTCAATATCTGTCCGAAGTTTCGACCAGTTAGATCCGTTCTTGTTAACTCCGTACCAAATAATTACCGAATAAAGTATTTCAGCTACCATCAAAAAGTTTTTCAGTGTCACAAAAAATGATGGGGCATTATGAGAGATCATGACAACATTCCAAACGAAGAGAAATCGGACCGAAGTGAGAAATAGGGATACAAAAAACATGAAAAAAGTTGAAACACAATTTTTCGTAGAGGGATTCCCAGCAATAACCATTAGCTTTGTTAATATTGTTCGGTAATACGATATAAAGACTATATCTCCTGCTGGTTTTTCAGAAGGCTCTATATTGCAAGAGGTGCCAGCAAAGACAAGGGTGAGTGGAAGTAGTTCAATTGACACTTAAATTAATTCAATTTATTGTTATATTGGAGCAAAACAAGCCATCTAATAAATTGATGATGGTTTGTTTTCGATTGGAAACCATAGCAACGAAGTCAATCCCAAATGCAATTACATGATTAATTTTGATATCTTTAAATTATGATCGAGGTGAATCTTGAACAATTGATTAATGAGATTGAGTATTGCAGAAACACTCGCAGAAAAAAATTATTTTGATAGAGCCTTCAAATTAAATCTCACAATGAGTACAATCAGTGAACCATATGATTTTTTTTGGTTACAATTATACAGGGTGTTTCGTTGGGTTCGCAAAAAAAAAGAAGTTGCGCATTATAAGTTTGAATTGGGCTGCAAGTTTGAAGTAATATTTTTTTCAGAAACTTGGATTTCTATTTCGCGCGAAGGAATATTTCACTTCTCGTCAGCTGCTAATGACAGGTTGTATCTGAATACAACGTTTTGGATTATAGTTCTCATATATGAAGCTCGTCACCAAAACATTCATTGGAGTTTCTTGATTTTATTCATAAAAACGTAATCCGTATTGTTGGTGATTCTTCGCTCACAGACTCGCTCACTTCATTGGAGCATCGTAGAAGGGTCGGAAACTTGTATCTCTTCTATAGATATTTTCACGGTTGGTGCTCTTCTGGACCTGATGAAACTCAGTACTAAGAACTACACAAAATGATTAACGGCCAACAAAGTGGGCAAGGGTCAGCTCATATTCATTTTATTTATTTAGTTTGATACATATAACAGGCCCTTGGGCCCAATATAGGTATAAAATATGTTTGTATTGTAAGGGGTTCCAATGCGCATGGTATTCAATGTCTAAGTAAATTGCTCATTTCAAGTTTGAATTGTGTGAAAGATAAGAAAAATATATCTACACTAGAAATATGTATTCTACTAGTACTATTAGTTCGTGATGTAAGACGAGGGACATTAAATAAATAAAAATAAAAAATAAAAATAGTTTATTTCGCCCCTCTTCTTGTCACATATGTAATGTATAACATACATAATGGTATAAATAAAAACACACAATATGACACCACACACGTACTATTTACACAAGACAGGACACGTTAAAAACGGGACCTGGAGCAGGAAGTGTATCCACGGGCCATCCCCCACCCTTACGAATGTTGGATGGTCCGCTTCTACCCTCGTACAGAAGCACAGACACGACGGAATCGGTTAGGCATCTGCACCCGAGATGCTATGCGGTGCTCTAATATATGTTTGTCTTATCTTCAATCTTTCAGAGGTGAAACCCAAAGGCTTATATGCAGGTTGCGTGTCTAAAGATAAAATAATTAAGTAAATAATAATAATAATAATAATAAATGACCTTTATTTTACTTGGCGGAGTTTAGCATAGCTATTCTTCCACTCAACCATAAATGAATAATACAGTAGGGTATTTATTATAATAATAATGAGTTGTATGATTTATTAGGAAGAGGGTAACGGAAAATATTTTATTGAACTTTTTTTTTGTTTTCGATTTCAGGATCACTGTTCCTCCAGAATTTTTTTTTTCAATTTACATTTAAAAAATGATGAAGAGGACTGTTTTAAGTGTTCTTCGATATTATCATAGATGGTGACGGCTTGATGAGAGAAGGATCACTCAAATTGTTTCGTTTTATGCTGTGGGATAGTGTATTCACTCTGGTTTCTAAGATTTCTGTCGTGTGCATCGTATCTGTATGTAAGCTTTTCTAGAAGATATCGAGGTTGTTGTTTTATTCTGAGGTTGTGGACAAAGTTAGCCATATGCAATTGCCTTCTATTAAACATTTTTAACCACCCGATCTGATTTATGAATGGAGATACATGGTCTCTGAATTTCAAACCAGAAATTAATCTTGTACAAGCATTCTGCACTTTTTGAATTCTTGATGATGTAATTTGATCGAGACACGGGCCATAGACAATATCGCAGCGGTTAAACATGGATAAGATTGGAGTATCGCATAGAATGGTTTTCATGTTTCGACTAAGAAAATGTCTACTTGAATAAAGTTTCTTCAACAGGCCATAGGCCTTACGTATAAGTTGATTTATGTGAGAATGAAAACGTAAATTGCAGTCGATATTGAGTCCCAGACATTTTATTACATCGCTACACTGAATCTCTTGGCTATTGATACTTATTTTTATATTATCTATGGCCCTCTGCCGATCTTCATTATTTCCAAATATAATAAGTGTTGATTTGTTGGGATTAATGTTGAGGCAATGATTCCTAGACATATCCACCAGATTTTGAATTTATTTGTTGAGAGAATACTCTAATGCCAACAAGTTTTCTATTTTACCTGAATAATATAAGTTTGTATCGTCTGCATAAGAGTGCATTTCAAATGTTCTAAGTGCTTTACCAAAATCGAAAGTATACTTAATGAAGAGTAGTGGAGATAAAATGGATCCTTGTGGTGCACCATGTGAGATTCGAAGACGGAAGTTATACCGTTTAATTTACCACATTGAGTTCTATTACTGAGAAACGATTCGATGAATTTTTGTGCAAGCTCATCAAAACCCATGTAGTGAAGTTTTGCACATAAAAGTTCGTGGTTCATTGTATCGAACGCTTTACTTCAATCGATCGTTAAAAAAAGAGTCAATTCGTTATTGTCGGAGGATCGAATGATATCATCTGTCATTTTCAGTAGAGCACTGGTGGTGCTATGGTTTTGCCTGAAGCCTGATTGATTTTTAGGTAAGATATTTTGATTCGTTGTCCATTCGTATATTTGTTCATATGCTGCCTTTTCTAGAACTTTCGATATTGCCGGTAGTATATTTATGGGTCTTAAATCATTGTAACATATTGGCTTAGATATTTTGTTAATGGGAAGTACTACAGATGATTTCCATGTCTCGGGGTAACATCTCTTTTCTAGACATTTATTAATAATATAAGTTAACACGGGGGTAAGGAATGGAATGCATATTTTTATCATTTCCATTGATATTTGATCCGAACGGGTGGCGTTGGATTTAATTTTCTGACATAGACGTTCTGTGTCAGTGGCATCAATGGGGTGGAATTTAAATAACGCGTCTTGGTTTTGGCGGGTCGATAAATATTCTGTGATAAGGGAAGCTGATGGTTGAGTGATAGCTTGATTGACCGATGTAATGAAATAGTTGTTTATTTCATTTGGGTGATTGAGTTGTTCAGGTATGTTATTCTTGGATTTACTAGATACAATATCGAAAAGACGCAAAGTATACCAGAGTTCTTTGGAATTGTGCTGATTTTGAATGAACTTTAGATAATTTGTTTTTTCAGTTCTTGTAGCAGTAGTTACCATGTTTCGCAAAATTTTATATTGATTCCAGTGTTCGACCTTTTTAGTTTTTTTGTATTTTGAAAATGCTTGATTTTTATTTTTTATCATGGTTTTCAGAACATCGGTCAGCCAAGGTGCTTTAGGTTTGCTAATTCTCACTCTTCTGATAGGTGCATGCACTTCAAAAACAGAGAGAATGTAATTATTGAAAGTTGTTACAATGTCATTAACTTCTGTCAACAAATAAATCTCATACCAGGGCATCAGTTGCAAATCAGTGAAAAAAGTTTCATAATTAAAATATTTATAGTTTCTGTAAGTAATATATTGATGTTTAGTCTTCTCAGGTTCATAAATTAGATCACAAATGATCAGACAGTGGTCTGATACTATATCCATATTCAATGTATCATTGCTGATGATACTGTCTGTATTGGACACAGCGATTATGTCGATCAATGTACTGCTTGTGCTAGTAATTCGGGTTGGTTCATTGTTTATTATAGTGAGATTATAAGCCTCCAAAAAATTCATATAATCTACTGTATTTTTGTTACTACTATTCAATATATTTGAATTTATGTCTCCTGTAATAATAATTTCATCTACAGTGGGCAGAACTGAAGTGAGTGAGTTTTCAAGAGCTGTTATGCTATGTAAGACTTTTGTGTGAGGGAGCCTGTATACTCCTCCAATTCCAATAATTTAATTTTTAATAATTAAACTTGCCCATATTTGTTCGATCGAGCTACCTGCACTATTACCCATTATTTTATTGAGAGTAATATTTGACTCATGATAAAATACCAAACCTCCACCCCTACCTCGGCGATCCTCTCTTATCAAGTCGTATCCATCAATCCGAACAAGATTCGTCGGAGTGTTCGGCGTTAGCCATGATTCAGTCACTAATAAGATGTCCAAGTTTTTTCCAGAATAGTTTCTTTCAGATAATCGAAACCAGTGAACAGTGATCTTGCGTTAAAAGTGGCGATTCTCAAGTACATCCGTCCACGACCAAACCTCCGCCGATATACATTCTTTAAAATATTTTCCAAGCGAATGAAATACCCAGATTCCGAAACAGAATATACAAATTAGTCAGAAAACTATTATTCAGAATATTCCATGCACAAACTCAACCCATTTCTACAATTTCCATAAGTAGATTGAAATAATTGTGAATATACTTTCAAAATAGTTAGCTAGTTCGAGTTGTAACATTGAATTGAGACGAAAACATAGCAGTGAATTATTTAATGAATTGGTGAACTCAAAAATAAAAATAAATACACTATCATCTAGTTAAAGTAAAAGAAAATATGATATACATAGTTGACATGTGAATGGTTACGAAGCCGTTCGTTCATTCATTAAAGAAAAAAAAAGAAAACTCTGAAGATTGGAGACGAAAAACTGGTTTATAGTAAACACAGGAAGAGATAAAAGAACTTCTCAGGTCTATATAGTGTTCCCAGTGTTGTCTGCAATTTCGTATAATAATTTTTGAAGTTCACTTATATTCGGTTTGAGGATTCCATTGCAAGGCCTTGTGGCGAAAAGGTGTCAGATCTTCTTTAAGTGTGATTTTAGTTCCTTTCAATTGTTTCTTCGAGTTATAAATTTTGTTTTTCATTTCACAAGAAGAGAATTTTACCATTATTACTTTTCCAGAGATCATGAAACAATTCTCCATATCTTGATGAGTGAAGTTATTTATTTTGAGAGTATTGGTTATGAAATCACAGACTTCGTCGGGTATGTTTTCTCGATTTGAGGTTTCGATTCCGTAAATACGTAGATTAGGTCTTTTAGCATACTGCTCGAGGACGTCCAACCTTTGATCTACTCTAGTTACATAATCAGTATTTGCTGATATTCTATCATTTATGGAATTGAAATTCAGCTGCAGATCATTAAATTCTGAATCAATTCTTTCCATGACCTTATCTGATATTTGATGAATTATTTGCTTGATAGTTGCTTCCGATATTGTTGCATCTTTTTGCGAACGTAGATCCATGCCGCCTTGCGAACTATTTCCGAGTTGTACGGATGGTTTAGGCATATTCACCTACAGCGATTGAATGTCAACTGACAAGGCTAGATAACCAGGAAGTGAGCAGAAGCACGGTAAAGAATGCCCAGGCTTGATTCGCAGCAATATAAGACTAATTGCGCATGCCTTACTGATCACCTCAATACGGGAGTGATTTTCTGACCATAAAATGGATGAATAAATGCTGTTATTCACCAATATTCAATCGGAGAGTTGATTTGGCACTACAGATAACACTTTGAACTATGATTTGCACTTCAATGTTGCACTTGGAAATACTTTGATGTGGTATCACTCGGAACTGATCGAATAAACCGGATAGTCAACGGAGGGTCAATGAAACGATCTACTCAGTGGCCGCCATTATTATTATATGGCTTCAATTAGCGTGCTATTAGAGTCTCGATAGAATGTGTCGGAAAAAGCATGAAAAAACCGACTAGAGTCAATTCTCATCCCCGTGGGGGATGTCTAGACCAAAGGAGTTAAATCCACTTCATAAAAAATGTCGAGAGCCTCATAGATCAGCCCATGTTTCAGGCGCTGACCATGATGCTCCCTGATGCCGGTGATACCCCTTGTTAGAGGGCTTTCCGGGAGGAAAAGCTTGTAGAACTTGTTTGACAGCCTTCTAATGTGATCAGTGACTGTCTCTTGTTCTGTCATATCTCGCAGCTCCTCGAGTCGAATATCTATCACTATTCGTGATGATACGAAGTACCTTGTTCTGCATTCTCTCTAGTCTCATCAGTGGAGTCTTTTTGAGACTACAGAACACTGGACAGGCGTACAACATCGCTGGCCTGATAACCTGTTTATATATTAACAGCTTGTTGTCCACGCTTAGCTTGGAATTCCGTGCAATAAGGGGGTAGTTGCGTTTTATCGCTGCTCCCGCCCTCTGGATTGCCAAGCTAAGGTGCCTATGGAAGTTAAGGCGCCTGTCCAAGGTTACCCCCAGGTATTTCACGCTTTCCTGCGTATCAACCCGTCTATCTCTGACTCTCAACTTTTCGGAGATTTTCACGTTTGTGAACTTCCTCGAAAAGTTGATCGCCTCCGTCTTTTGCGGATTTAGACAGATCTTGTTCTTCTCTAGATACGGCACGACTAACCGATCCAAGTGGGTCTGAACTTGTTTGTTCGCGACCTCACTAGAAAAGGAATGCGCATATATTGCAGTATCATCTGCATATATGGCAACATTCGTTTTCTGGAACATTGGAAAGTCATGCGTATATAGGAAATACAAGTGCGGGGATAGGCAGGACCCCTGCGGAACACCTGCTTCGACTGGACGAGCTGGCGAGATATTTTCGTTAACTCGCACCCGAATAGTCCTATTAACTAGGTAGCTGTCAATGAGCTTCACCATGTGTAATGGCATGTTTGCCCTCCACAATTTGGCTACTAATCCCTCCGTCCAGACTTTATCAAACGCCTTTTCCATATCGAGCAGAACCATAACTGTATTCTTGTCTTGGTTGAATGATTGCTTCACCCCGTGAACAACCCGGACAACCTGTGACTCCGTATTCCGGCCTCAGCGGAAGCCGAATTGCTCCTCAGGGATCAGCTTCAATCTTTCCTCGACTCGAACCAGCCTGGTCAGTATCACTTTGTCCACCACCTTAGCGACCGCACTCAGCAACGAGATGCGCCTGTAAGCTTGTGACAGAAGATTTCTTCTTACCAACCTTCAAGATTGGTACAACCTCGGCATGTTTAAGGCAACTCGGGTAATGCTGCCACTTAAGCACCGCGTTGATAATGTGCACGAGTTGGACGGTACACTTCTTTGGCAGGTTGCGCAGTAGAACCGCCGCAATCCGGTCAATTCCCGGTGCCTTGTTCTTTGGCATTCTTCTGATAGCCTCAGTTACCTCTTCATGGTCCGTCATCAATCTCTCAAAAACGGGTAGAGAGATCGATGCCGGCGCCATGTTTCGGATTTCTCTCGCCTGTCTAGTAGCTTCCCTGTGGCTATCAGAAGAATCGGGACTCGCCTTATGTACACTCTGGAAGTAATCCACAAATTTACTGGCCTTTTGGGGGTCCGTAACCGCACGCTCGTTACCACTGTCTATGGTAGGTATGGGCTCGAATCTTTTATCGAGTCGACGCGCCATCCTCCACAGAGAGTTGTCCTTAAGCGTTCAAGTTGGCTAGTTTATCCTGCCATCTTTCATTATTGAACTCCTTAATTTTGGAGTTTACAAGGCTCGCTAGTTGTAATAGCGAGTCCTTGTGCTCCGGATTCCTAGAGCGTTGCCACTCTTTTCTGGCTCTATTCTTCCTTTTTATGAGTTCAATAATATCGGCTGGCAGGATATCCTTTCCATCCTTGACCACAATTGATTTGATTGACTCGTCCCGAGCAGCCTGAATGTTCGAGATTAGTTCTTGTGTACGAGTGTCTATTTGGTTTTTCTCTAGCTGTGCTTGAATATTAGTTCTCATGTTCAGGATGCGCCTGAACTCCGACCAGTCGGCGGTGATATAATCGAACTTCTTTTTCTTTCCTTTCGGAAAAGTTCTGTTCAGATTAAATACCACCGGCCTGTGGTCGGAGCTAAGCTCATCCAGAACTGTCAGCTCTCCTAAATCTCGAACATTCTTATTTATTATCAAATCTAATGTGGTCGGTGTACCCCCATTCCAGGGAAAAAACGTCGGTTCTTCTGTATGTTCAATTATTATGTTATTATCTATGGAATACTCCCAGAGCGTCTTACCATTGAGATGTGGCTGGACGCTGCAGTTCCACTCCCGCCTCCTGGCATTGAAGTCCCCTACCAACAGCACTTTTTGGCTAACATTAAGCAAGTTGAGGGACATTAAAATATAGGTGAGATAAATAATGTCGGGAATCTATTTGATTATGCATTATTTTATAAATGAAACACATATCGCTAATTTCTCGGTGTTTCCGAAAATTAAATCCTGACTTAGCCTTTTTCCCCCGAAATATCACTAGCAGATCTGGTCAATTTCACTTCTAGGCTGATTATCAGGTGAGTTAACCCAAAAATAATATTATCAAACATTCAATGTGAATAATATAATTGGACTTATTTTTTAGCTAGACGCTGTGGAATATCTTCGAAATAGTCCTGCGCTATCGGCACTGATTTCAATATCACTGTTATCAGGAACTCACAATCCCGTATTAATTCGAGGTGCTCAATGGAAAAATTCAGGATATTATCAAACTTTTCGTTTTTAGGACAAGTTGGAACTCTACCGATCCAGAGTGTCGTATCGTGATATAGACATAAGCACTGGTCGTTTATAACAGCAGATTGAACCTCTTTTTCTTCTGTTGATGGGCTACAATCTGCGTACTCTATCTCAAACCTTGTAAATGACTGACTCAGCCGGAATTTAATTTGCGCCCTTCAATTAATATTGACTACCACGTCATATTTCCGGAGAATATTCATAACAACTCTAAATTTTCTCGTCGTTTGAACATTGAAATAAATATTTCAAAAATATTCTGTCAATAAGCGTTGCCTATCACGAAAATTTCATTGAGATTCGAGAAACGTACTTTAAAATGTTAAAGAGTTTCAATTCTGGTAGGGACAATGAAAAGAGCTAGATTTTACATAGGACGATTTTGTGAATTTCAGGATTTTTTTCAAATTATTTTCAAAATGATATCGATATTCTGACGTCTATTGGCACAGTTTTTCGATTTGATCGTTGCTCCACTTTTACTTCAGAATGGCGTTAGGTTTTTTTTTATGTGAAAAATATTATCGCTAACAAAAAATATTTTCGAAATATTATGGTTCAAGATGATCGACCTTCCTTAAAAATTGAAACAATTTTCAGAAGTATAACATCTTTAACTGAGAGAATACTTTTTAACGATTATCCTCAAACCACAATATTCAACGCAACACAGAATTGAATCTGAGTCAGGAAAATATCCAAAGAATTGTCCAGTGCAATGTTTCACACTTATAAAAAAAACACCTTGCATTAATATACGGGGCTAACATTCCACACTGAACTTCAACTGAAAAAAACTACTCACACATTCCAGTAAGCCGTAAATGATAAAACCAATAATGATAGATAACTCCGTTGCTTTTTCAACTATCAG
Source organism: Zygogramma bicolorata (assembly GCA_032362365.1). Lineage (NCBI taxonomy): Eukaryota > Metazoa > Arthropoda > Insecta > Coleoptera > Chrysomelidae > Zygogramma > Zygogramma bicolorata. The sequence goes on along the minus strand of JAVJAQ010004525.1, from coordinate 323,557 downwards.
CATCATCTCACAAACAACCAAAATGGACAATCCAGAATCGAATAACATCCATCCGGTGAATTTCCCAAAAAGGTTTTGAATCGATTCCGTGATACGATAACAAACCCTGTTCATCCTTCGAACTTTGTTCACGTTACTTTCGATATGGATATGATCAAGAAAGTACATGGAGAAAGCAAATTCGACAGTTTTGATCAGGTGATCGTAACGCCTCTTCAGGATATCACATAGTTCGTATACCAAAGTAACCATCAGTAAAATTTGGAAATCCATCAACCTGTGAACTAATATTATCATATTTTCCAATTGGCTAACTCCGTACCCTGGATAAAGTTCATATCCAAAAACTGACATCCACAAAATGAGTCCAAGGCAGATGATTAGTGCAGTTATCCGTTTCAATATGCTTTTCACTCTAGAAATATTTTTAAGCGCAACATCCTTTTCGAACTGTCTGAGATTGTTCCAGAGTTCGATCCATGACTATGTGTGTCTCAAATAAACGTGAAGCAAGATGAAGAAAAGGAAAATCTCACCTGTTGATGATATATTATCAAGTATGGAAACAGACACAGAAATTTGGTGCTCAAATCGAATCCTATTCATGATGAATGTGTTGTATAAAAGTAAAACAAATGATGAGGCGTGAAAGAAAAGTATTGAACATTTCGAAGGCCAAGCTTCTGACTCGAAGTTTCTATTAATACATCCTGAAATTTTGGCGACTTTCACTTGAAACGATAGGAATGTTATGTCGTCCATTGTCGTCAAAGAACCATTTTTTTCAACTACCTTAATTCTGGATATATGGTGTTCAATAGATGGAAAAGTGCTTGACTTGACTTGATTTAGATGAAATTTGTACTCGTTGACATGAAATTAAATTCGATATTCAACTAGTAATTTGTATCAGTTCAATACATGATAAAAATCATACGGAGGTTGGAATATAATATATCATTAGTTATTGAACGAAAAAATGGCCGAGTTACAAAGGTTCTTGGTATAGGAAGTAATGATCTTTATTTTTATATCATTTTTACAAGAACAATCCCGCATATATTTTTAACAGTAATGAGGATATAATTCATATATATACAGGGTGTGCGGTGCAGCCGTAAAACTGCTAATCAGTTTAACAACTTTGAACGGGAAAAGATAAAGAGGTCGGACAGGGTTTTTTCATCAAATGGCATCATCAATAATTTCGTAGAACAACTGAACTTTGGAACTATTTACCATTTGATTTTTAGTCAAACTTCAAGTGTGTTCACCTTCTATTTGTATACTTCGGATCCGTTTCAAATTCAATGTGTTTGGTTCACGAATGGGTTGAACACAATATAAAATCATTTCAATTGAGGCCACTGCCACATGAAACTGATATTGTCGAAGATTTATCATTTTGAATGGAACACTCCGTATTTAGTGACGTTATTTGACGCATAATTAGATTCCCTTCAAAACTATATTAGGGTTCTCTATACCTATCTCTTTTGATTTTTACACAAAAGGCGTTTTTATATTTTACTTATGAGTAATTTTTCATCTTAAAAATGAAACACACTGTATTATAATAAAAAGCTTGGAATGCGTTCAATTAACATTTTCATTAAGGAATACGTAGATTCGCTAAAAGCACAAGTTTGAATTTTCGGAAATAAGGTGTGTCTAAAGTAAAATGCAGGCAAATGTAAAAACTCAAATGAATTGCCATTTCTGAAATATTACAGCATTCTTTAGAATAAGATGCGCCTCAATTATTGAGGCGAAATATGTTAAATTCGCTTATTTCTTAGCAAATATATTAGACTTCATATTGAATTTAATAACAAAATTACAATATGGGGTAAAAAAAATAATAGTTTGTACAACAAGAGTGGATATGGTGGCCATATCGCACGAGGACGAAGTTTGGGCACGATGCCATAGGCGAGTATCCTAGCAACAAGTATTTTGTTCTCTGTGCTTGTGTAAATCATTTTCCAACCAATGTGGATATGAAATGAACTCATATCCGTACAGTTGACTGGAATTGCCAACTTATCCGTTTGGTAAACTATCAAGAAATCAGCCTATTGACGGGTGGGAGTAAAAGAACATACATTTACGATTTCCTATGAAACCTATTAAACTATATTTTCGATAAAAGTAGGCTCTGGCCTAGATGACGTTAATTATCATTATGAAACGAAAAATATTTGACAGTGACAACTTGTTAATCAAACCATTATCAATGTCTTAAACTAGTTTAAAATTGTCTTTTTGAAATATTATAAAATGAGAACTTATCCCCAGCAAGAACGAGTTGATATGATTTTAATAATCGGTGAGTGTGAAGAAAACTGTTTATTGGCGTCAAGAGTATATGCCCAAAGGTATCTTCACAGGAGTCATCCTAACAAGCGTTCATTGGAAAAGTTGTTGCAGCTTTTCCGAAGAACAGGCAGTGTATCTTATAATATGCAAGAACGGCAAAAACCAGTTACTGGAAATGAGGAAAATGAATATTTAGTGATGTTATCTCTAGTTGAACAGCCTCACACAAGTCAGCAAAAAATATGCGAAACAACTGGAATAAGCAGACAGAGTATCCAAAGAATAATTTAAAAGTACAAATTCCACCCGTATCGCATTCAACTACACCAACAGCTTTTTGAAGAAGATTATGATCGACGACTGAATTTTTGTTTATGGGTTTTAGAAAAGTTTGGTGATGAAGAACATTTTTTTGATTATGTGCTATTTTCCGATGAGTCAACTTTTCATAACAACGGATTAGTTAACAGACATAACTTTCACTATTATAGTGACGAAAACCCTAATATTTTCAGAACCCTTGATCACCAGCACAGATGGTCTGTTAATGTGTGGGGTGGAATAATTGGAACGCAAGTAGTAGGTCCTTACTTTTTTGATGGTCACTTAAACGGCGTCGTGTTTCTCGGATTCATTAGGGATAATTTGCCTGTGCTGTTGGAAAGTATACCTATTAATATTCGTCAACGGATGTGGATGCAGCTAGATGGTGCTCCTGCACACTTTGATAGACGTGTTTGAAACGAGCTAGATCGACAATATCCAAATAGATGGATAGGACGAGGAGGTCCACAGAACTGGCCAGCCAGGTCTCCGGACCTTACAAGTCCCGATTATTTTTTATGGGGTGTAATGTAGATCTGAATTTTAAAATGTGGACTCACCGAAATCCGCCGGTTTCTTCCTTTGCAGTCTGCGGTATGCATTTCACTTCAGTTTATATGGAAAAACTGAGGTTAAATGAAGGAAAGGAAGAGAAAGGATTTTTTGAGGAAATATAAACTATCGATTTATTAACGTATCTACAACTATAATGCACGTGCATGTGATAACTACACCCGGTTGACGTACAAAGAGAGCAGTATGCAGTATCAATTAATATCTTAATGTGTAACAACGGTTCTACTAGCAAACTTCTTCGCTTGCTTCAAAAAGAAAACAAAAAAAAGAAAACAGTAAATTCGTTCGAATCCACCTTTACAATGTTGCCACCTCTCATTAAAAGTAACATTTTATTATTCAAATCGAAGTGGCACCAACATACCCTCCACCATGAAAAGCAATTTTCAATCTGAATTGTGTAAAATAAAAGCCGGAAAGTACGAAGTACTGGAGTGAGATCTTCCTGAATCTAATATCTATTGAAATATTTTACATTGAACAAACAAACTTACCCCATAAAAAAATACCAAAGAACAATATATTACAATCAACTGTAATGGAGCATAAACAAAAATGAAATGAAATCATAAGTCGATTACAGCTGAAATAATACTAAAATAAAAATAAAAATTACTGTGTAGGCAAAGGGCATACTTTCAGAACGGGTCGTAGATAAGTACCTTTGCCTGTTTTTACACTCATGGTTCTAACTATTCCATCCTTTCCGGGATGTACATCAGAAATTACAGCCAATGGCCAATGTAAAGGGGGTGAATTATCATGCTTTAAAAGAACAATAGTTCCAATTTCTATATTAGGAATTTCTCTATTCCATTTTTGACGAATTTGGAGGGTCGTGAGATATTCTAAATGCCATCGCTTCCAGAAATCTTGGACCATCCGGTCGATGAGTTGGAAACGATTCAAACGGTTGACTGGTAAATGCGTCACATCTTCTGAAGGTAAATCGTCCAAGGAAGATAACGTCAAAAAATGAGCGGGAGTTAATGCTCGAGGAGCAGACGGATCTGAAGACAGCCTACACAACGGACGTGAATTCAATAAGGCTTCAACTTGTGCAAGAACAGTTGAAAACTCCTCATAAGTTAATAGTTGATCCCCGATTACCCGAAAAATATGAGTTTTAGCAGATTTCACGTTGCTCTCCCAAAGGCCCCCCATATGTGGTGCGTTAGCTGGATTCAACTTCCACTCTATTTGGTTCAATGCTAACTCTATTCCCAGAGCTTCCTGATGATCTGGTGAATTGATCAAAGTACCGAGTTCAGATAATTTCTTCTTAGCCCCTACAAAATTGGACCCTTGATCGGAAAAAATAACTTTGCAAGGACCTCTTCTAGACAGAAACCTCTTAAAGGCCTGTAAGAAATGATCGGTCGACAAAGAACTTACAAGTTCTAAATGAACCGCTTTCACACTCATGCAAACGAATAAACAAACATATGCTTTATGCACTGGAGCTCCCCTTCTTTCTCCCATAGTAATATGGATCGGCCCGAAATAGTCGACTCCGGTATGAAGAAAGGCTTTAGCCTGGCGAACCCGTGCTGGTGGTAAGTCACCCATCAGTGGATTCAGTTCTTTCGGTTTCAAACGGAAGCAACGATTGCAAGCGTGTACTCTACGCCGAATCGCATTTCTACCAGATAATATCCAATACCTCTGTCGGATTAATGCCTCCAGAAGTTGTGCACCGGTATGCATATTCAATTTGTGATAATGATCAATTATTCTGTCAATTGCTGGATCTCTGCCAGGCAAGATAAGTGGGTGCTGTTGATCAAAACTCAAATCAGAATTAGTAAGTCTACCCCCCACCCTAAGGAGTCCATCTTGTAAAAATGGCCGCAATTTTCGCAATTTGTGCGAACACTGACCCTTAGACTGCAAGAGGTCAATTTCATCAGAGAAATATTTCATTTGCAAAACCTTCACTAAAGTCAATTCAGCCTTCTGAATATCCGAAGCAGTTATGATTCCTTTAGATAGGAGAATGTTCGTGAACCTGAGTACTCTTACCGTAGTTCGCAGAACTTTTACCCATGAAGAGCATCTCATCATCAACTCATATAGTGGATGATTTTCCATATTTTCAGTAGAAACGAATACATCATTATTCTGATTATCACCACAAATTTCATCAGTTCCTGAAATTGGCCAAGATTCTTCAGGAAGGGTTACCCAAGAAGGGCCGGATATCCACAAAGTATGCCTAATTAATTGAGATGGTGTCAAACCCCTAGATAAACAATCACCTGGATTATCACTCCCTTGTATGTGACGCCAATGAGCATTTGGGATGGTTTCACGAATCAACCCTATGCGATTAGCTACAAAAATATATTTTATATAAAAAGTATTAAGCCATTGTATAACGGTAGTTGAATCCGAAAAAGCCCATATTTTAGTAATAGTAACTCTACTATTATAGGTATCAAAAACGTGTTTGACTAATTTGGATAAAAGTACGGCAGCACACAATTCCAGGCGAGGTATTGTTACAAGCTTAAACGGAGATACCCTAGATTTGGCGCAAACTAAATTGATAGTTACCCTCCCGAAAGAGTTAGTAGTACGCAAATAAACCACAGCACCATACCCGTCCTTGCTTGCATCCGCAAATGCTAACAACATGACAGGTCGTTCCTTTTCAGCTGAAAGGTAACGTGGCAATTGGAAGTTGCCTATTTCCGACCATTCCAATTTCAACTTATGCCATATATTCCGAACATTCGTAGGAGGTTCCTCGTCCCATCCGATCTTTAGTCTCCATAATTCTTTGACCACCAATTTAAGATACATTATAAAAGGAGATATCAGACCAAGAGGATCATAGCAACGCGCAATAGTAGACAATATGACACGTTTTGTACATTCAGATCCTGGAATCTCCCAATTGAATCCCAAATTATCCGATTTCGGGTTCCAAAGCATCCCTAAAATTCTCATATCTTCCCTAAAAACAACTGAATTTGCGGAATGGTTTTCAATAGGTATCTGTTTCAAAAGAATCTCTGAATTGGTTGATCATTTTTTCAGATCAAATTTTCCCGCTGAAAATAAACCGACTGATTCTCTATATAATTGACAAGCTTCCTCATCTGAACCAATACTAGTCACCAAATCGTCCATGTAGAGATCTCTTAACATAACCTTTGCCGCCAGAGGAAATTTATTTCCATCCTCTTCAACTAACTGCCTTATGGTTCTCAGGGCCAAAAATGGTGAGGACTTCACCCCAAATGTCACAACACAGTTTTCGTAAACCTGGATTTCATCATTTGGATGAAATCTCCACAAAAGTCGCTGAAATTTACGATGCTCTTCAACGATATTGATTTGCAAGTACATTTGACAGACATCTGAGGTCAATGCTACTTTGAATAAACGAAAATTCACTAACAAGGTGAAAATGTCGGCTTGTAATTTAGGACCACAATATAATAAATCATTCAACGAAACGTCATTATCTGATGGTGCACTTGCATCGAAAACTACCCGAACAGGAGTAGTAGTACTTTCAGGCTTGAATATTGCATGATGTGGAATAAAATAAGATATACCATTCAATTTATTTTTTTCTACCAACTTCATATGACCGCTATCAATAAACTTTTGCATTATTTCGTTATAAGCTTTTCTGAAATCAGGAAACCGGTAAAGTTTTTTTTCTAAGGAAAGCAATCGACACTTGGCCATATTCATTGAATCACCCAGATTGTTCTCAGATTTCTTGAATGGCAAGGCCACTGTAAACCGCCCTGTAACATCCCTACTATATGTTTTCAAATATATTTCATTACATTCTAATTCTTCCGGATTCTGTAAATTATATTTAGGAACTTGTTCTATTTCCCAGAATTCATTGAGTAATTGTTCAATCGCTAATTCATTCGATAACGTGAGAAAAGTGTGTGTTTCCGACACTGGGGAAATAACCGGAATTTTTCCCATAACTACATATCCAAGGGTCGTTTGTACCGCTACTGGTGAACCTATGGAGCTAGTAATGCGTCCAGATCCTATCAAATATGGAAAAAGTTCAGCACCTATGATACCGTCAATTTCTCCCGGCTGAAAATAAGTATCATCTGCTAGTTGAACACCGACTAAACTTGAAAAAACACAAGACTGTACCTTTACCCGAGGCAACTTATCTGAAATTCTATCTACCAACAGTGCCTTAAGTGAATATTTCTTATCCTGATCATAACGAGAAGCAATCTCCAAATTTGTCATTCCTTTTACTTGTTGAGAATTTTGACCAAGTCCCAAAACTGAAGAATAAATTTTAGAAATTTCAAGTCCTAATCTTTTGCAGCATTTCAATGTCAAAATATGAGTCTGACTACCACTGTCCAGTATGAATCGAGCTGTCTGATTTTTCCAAGGACTATTGATAACATTCACTATGACCGTAGACAATAAAACAGTATTACCGCCCAAATCATTACTTCTGGTTGTTGAACATAAACTATTAACTTCCCTAACCCCCATATCGGCACTATCAAACCCATTATTCGGGGTTATTTCTGTTATTTTTGAACCTCCTTGTACCACTGGTTCCACCGAACCTGCCGAGTTCTGTCTCCCAGTATGTAATAAAATATGATGTTTATGAGAACATTCCGAGCAAACTCTTTCCGAAGTACAAGAGCGAACCCCATGATTCGGAGACAGACAATTATAACACCAATTTCTTTCTTTTACAATTTCATATCTTTTTGAAGGAGTGAGACTTTTGAATTTTGCACACCGATTTAAATAATGCCAACTCTTGTGACAAAACTGACATGTCGATTTACTGGGAGTTTGACTTACTACAAATGATTTGGGTGATCGCGATTTATGGACGTCAATAGGACCTGATTTATTGCTTACCTTTTTTCGATTCAAATTCAAAATTTTAGCATGTTCTTTCACAAATTCCCTTATTTCATCAAAGGTAGGTATTTTTCCCCTATTTGCTATTTCAAAGGCCTTTGCCGTCTCGGAATCTAACTTTAACAATGACAGATAAGCTAATACGAAATCTGACAAATCAGACAGTTTGAGATTTTTCAACGCCTGGGCTGCCGAGACAAAATTTTCCAAAAACATATTGAGATTAGAGGCCGATTCCCCTTGCATAGGTTTGAACTCCATCATTTGATCTAAATAGCTAGTAGCTAGTGCCCGTTGATCCTGATATTTGTTTACAAGCGCCTGCCATATGATATTATAATTATTTCCCGTTGGCTCTATTCCCGAACAAGTTACCAAAGCAGAACCCTTCAAACGGCCCATCAAATAATGAACCCTATCTGCATCTGTTAAGTTGGTATTCTCATGTATGACGCTTTTGAAAAGGGAATAAAAAGTTTCCCACTGCCGAAATTCTCTTGAGAATTCCGGTATTTCGATTTTTGGTAGACTAGGTAAGGTTCGCACTGCCATATTATTATTATTACTTTGGATAGCTGGGCTGATAGTAGATTCTCTCTCCAAACCAGCTGCAACCTCGTGAACATGACAACACATTTCATCTATAGTCCGAAGAACAGCAAAATTTGGTTTGAAATCCTCATCAATCTCAGCGCTGGTATCCATTATGTCATCAATAACCTTAAGTAACTGTGTACGAGTTTCCCCGATGGACCTATATAATGTCTGAAACTTTTGCTTTGCTTGATCATCCGAGATCTTTTTCGAAGTATCTACCAATGTTTGTATAATACTGAATAAAGACTCTTTTTTTGCATTTAAAACTTTCAATTTACGCTCCGCTACAGTACCACCCATAATTACAATCGAAAAAACAAAAGAACCCACTCAAGACTACGACCTCCTATCTAGTATTTGTATGTTAAATTAAATAACCAATATTCGAACAAATATTCTGTTGACAAGAAAAACAAAACCTGATACTGCCTCTTTAATTATTCCGCAATAATACTGAAACAAATCTATTTCCAAAGTAATTATCAGTAATTGAGTTAAATGCTGAGACCCGATATCTCGTTTTCAACTCACTTTCGAGTGATAAATTCCGTATCTACTCTAAGAATAACAAAAAGCCGAAGACGTACAAAATAGTTTACGTTATCAATTCAAATTACAAAAAATCCATCCGCTCGATCGGACCAAATGTAATGTAGATCTGAATTTTAAAATGTGGACTCACCGAAATCCGCCGGTTTCTTCCTTTGCAGTCTGCGGTATGCACTTCACTTCAGTTTATATGGAAAAACTGAGGTTAAAAAGGAAGAGAAAGCATTTTTTGAGGAAATATAAACTATCGATTTATTAACGTATCTACAACTATAATGCACGTGCATGTGATAACTACACCCGGTTGACGTACAAAGAGAGCAGTATGCAGTATCAATTAATATCTTAATGTGTAACAACGGTTCTACTAGCAAACTTCTTCGCTTGCTTCAAAAAAAAAACAAAAAAAAGGAAACAGTAAATTCGTTCGAATCCACCTTTACAATGTTGCCACCTCTCATTAAAAGTAACATTTTATTTTTCAAATCGAAGTGGCACCAACATGGGGATATATCAAAAGTATTGTTTACGATACAGAGCCAACGACACCTCAGGATATGAAAGTACGAATAAGAACAGCGTTCGGTTCAATACCGCAAAATATGTTATCCAGAGTTCAGCACTCATTTCAAGAAAGAGTTCGCCTATGCATCGAGAATAATGGACACCATTTTGAACATTTATTAAAATAATTAACTATTTAAGATTCTTAATTTTCCGATAAAATGACTTCAAAAATGCTTTTTTGCTTTTCAATACAATAGCGTGTTTCATTTTTGAGATGAAAAAATTACTCATGAGTAAAATATAAAAACGCCTTTTGTGTAAAAATCAAAAGAGATAGGTATAGGAAACCCTAATATAGTTTTGAAGGGAATCTAATTATGCGTCAAATAACGCCACTAAATACGGGGTGTTCCATTCAACTTTAAGAAGTTATTTAATTAAATGTGTGTCCGAATTTTGAGGCAATTTTTTTCACCACTCTGTATAATATTGCATTAAAAATTGTATGTAGTCCTTAACTTTAACCTTTGAGCTAAGCAGTATATTCAATCACGAGCATCTTGTTACACGTTACAGGGTGAAAACAATTTTTAAATTATGGTCTGTATTTTTGAATTTCTCGAAATTTCTCAGAAACGGTTACTTCAAGGTATAGGAAATATAATAGTAACTCACCTTTATTTTGTCTATAGTATCGAAAAGTATGAAAAAATATAGGGTGTTCCATAAGAAAAAATATAACTTCGATATGTAATTTTTTTGTGGGTCACCCTAAATATTTGAAAATAATTTTGGAATATGCTCCTCATGAAGCCACACATGACTGTGCTGAAATTTTTTCCCTTACTCTCTTCATTTCTCGTAGAAATACCGAGGCGAATGTGGTGGGCCACCCTGTATATTTTATTTGACCTGAATAAGTAAATATCAAATATTATTGCGATTGGATAATAATGAACCTTGCCTACTTGATGTCGAAGTCTAACCCCAAAAATTGGTATGGACCAATAGAAGGAATTCCAGTATGTATTTATTAGTGAAACAAAACATCTGGTAAAAACATTCGACAAAGTCGATAGGCATATTAAAGACTGGCGTTGAATCAACTCACCTTTCGCTCAATTCGTTCAGGCCAGTCTCAAATACACCTACACAGTAGGTTTTGGCTGGCACCTGTCAGAAAACAACTACTCCCCTGTCTAATACCACGAAGGGCATTGAATTATATCCGCCCGGTGTCAGTGCAGGTTTATTCACAGAAGAAAATCCTACATTTGCTTTTGGCGATACAAATGAAGGAATTTATTTTCAATGATAGGGACGGAGATACTTGCAGACCGGTTTCGGGGTATTTGGCCACTCGTCAGTACAAAATGGGCGAATTCGGTTCGTTTTCAGAATACCTCGTCCATGGGTAGATGGCGCAATGACTTCGTGTTGTTCGCATCAGCTTTGGTCGGGGCTTGATACCATGAAGGTTTTTGATTCTCAATCATGAGAAGTCATCCGTGCTGGGTAATCGCACGTTAAAAGGTAAGGCCTCGTTGATCCATTGCTCGCACAAGTTTCGACTTCTGAGGGTTGACGTTCGTCAGCTGGTTAACGAAAACGAACAATTTTAGAACAATTTTAGAACAATCGACTTTATGTTTATGATGGCACTGCCTTGTACTCATCCCTTGAGTTATCTCCCACCTTAATATTATTTTCAAACTCTATTTTTGTTTTTGAATGTTGAAATAAAAAAAAGACATTTTTCAGTGTGGTAGCCTGAAATTATTTTTATCGTAAACCCCAAAATTGACTGCAAATGAGTTATGTTGAGGACTTAAACAAATACAGAACCATAGCTAGCATCTGTATTGTGTCTGTTGTAGTTTTGGCATATTCGGTAATTATTCAGCTCTGATTTCGAAACCATTCTCAAGAATGAAGTTTCTTCATGTTGAGGTAATTATGATTTCTATCGTGTTTAACTGCCCCACCAAATAAATGTTCATAAAGAAAATACTGAAACAATTCCTTTGAAAATTGCACATCCCTTGTAAATAGCACTATTATGAAAGTCGGATATGTGCAAATATAAATTGATTCAATTGTATCCATCGACAAAGCATTTCAAAATTATACTCACACACTGTAACACGTCATATACTAGGAAAATATACATCTCCAGTGATTTCGTTGACAACAGGGCTCTCAACGCCATCTCACAAAGTAACAGAATGCAGTAAGCTGAGTTGAAGAGCATACAAAGGGTGTGTTTTCCAAAAATGACATCAATTCATGTTCCAGTTGCATACAGCAATGCGGAAATTCATTTGATTTCTGTTCAGTCTCGTGAGGTTTTTCACTCGACTTACTGTGCGTATAATGCTTGTTGGATATATTGTAGACAGGTTTGATTGAATCGATATAATTATAAATTTTTTGAAAGTACAAGTGTCAAGTATGACAATAATTTCGTTTTTTTGTTTACATTAAACTATGACGTTACCTTTTCAACTGTTACCTGAGAACCGCTATCGCAGGGATGATACGAATGAGCAGTTGCCAGATGCTATATAAATTTGATAAGAAACTTATTAGAAATAGTAGGATACAATACATGCCGCCCTCCTTGAAAGGATCGGCTCTCAAAGAAAACATTGAAGTATGATAAAATAACAGAAATCCAAGAAAACGCATGGGAAAATAAAATATATGAAGTCACTGAGTATTTGTTGGTAAAACGCAAACTTTAGATATAGGTCTTTTGAAGACACCACTGGTAGTTTTTACACCAGGAAAAAGTAATAATCCGCCCGAGCTTCCAACAGAGCAGCGCAGCGTTGTCATCCTTCAATAGGACTAGGGAGCCGACTTCAAGGTTCGGCTGGGGTTGTCTCCACATCGCTCTCTCCTGCAGGCTGCTGATATATCCATGCGACCACCTCTGCCAAAAGTGCTGTAGTTGACGCTGGATATTTTTGAAATGCGATAGTCGATTTGGTGGCATATCTCGTACATCATTTTGTGGTAAGGCTGTCAAAGGCTCGCCGATGACGAAATGTGCGGGAGTGAGGGGAGAAAGGTCGTTTGCATCGTTTGATAGGGGTAGTAAAGGTCGGGAATAGAGGACTGCCTCAACTTGTGTTATTACTGTGTACAGACCCTCGAAAGTCAAGTGGGAATTACCAATAATCCTTTTTAAATGAAATTTCGCGAATTTTACACAAGCTTCCCAAACACCTCCGAAATTTGGAGCATGTGGCGGAGAAAAATGCCAGTTTATTTTATTCAAAGTTAGAAATTCATGAAATTTAGCATTTTCCTTGATATTTAATAAAATAGTATTCAATTCACCTTCAGCACCTACGAAGTTGGTACCGTTATCGGTGTAAATATCTATGCAGATACCACGTCTTGAAATAAATCTTGTGAGGCATTTCAAAAAACATTCAGTTGAAAGTTCATCAGATAATTCAAGATGTGCTGCCTTTGTAACAAAACATATAAAAATACATAAGTAGCATTTAACGATTTTCCTGTTCCTAGTCTTGCCATCTTTGATGTAGAATGGACCAGCAAAATATATTCCAGTCGTTAAAAATGGGCGTTGAGGTTGAAGTCGTGAATGTGGAATATTTCCCATTTGGTATTTACTTTCTAGTGGTTTGGATTTGAAGCAAGTTATGCATTTACGTATAACTCCTCGAACTGTACTACGTCCATTAATCGACCAAAAGTTTAGTCTAATTGCAGCCAAAGTGGCTTGAGCACCTGCATGGAGGTGTCTAACGAGCTCATAGCGAATAACAAGTTTGGTGAAACTTCCTTTGGGTGGTAACAAAATTGGGTGTTTACGATTATAGGGCAAGTTTGAGTGTTTGAGTCTTCCACCTACTCGAATGAGACCACATTTATCCAAGAATGGATTTAATGAAAGAATTCTACTTTTCTCAGGAAGAGACTTTGAGTTTTGTAATTATTTTAATTCTGTTGGAAAATACATTTTCTGTACTAGCTTACAAATGATTATTAGAGCGTTTTCAAGTTCGGATTTTGATAAAGACCCTGAGAGACGAGCTTCAAAATGTGAACTTTTTGAATTATTTATAAACCGCAGGCAATAAGTAATAGTTCTCTGCAATTTTGTAAAAGATGAAAAACGATCAATGATATCAAGACTTTGGTTATCTGTGCGTGACATTAGGGTTTGATTTAGATTCTTTATTTCTGAAATTTCTGAAACGAATAAAATTCTATTTTTCGACCATGAACTTTCATTTTGAGACAGCCAGACAGGGCCTGTCCACCAAATTTTGCAATCTTTCAATTCTTTCGGATTGAGACCGCGAGAAATGATGTCTGCGGGATTTGATTCACTTGTAATATGACTCCAATTATTTTTATTGGACCATTGTTGTATTTCGGCAACGCTATTGGCCACAAACGTTTTTAACAGGTGTGGTTCACTATTTATCCATGCTAATACAATGGTTGAATCAGTCCAATAATACGTATGATTGATATTATTTGGAATAGCTTTCAATACCCTTTGAGTTAATTGAGTAATAAGTAAAGCTGCACAAAGTTCGAGCTTAGATAAAGTTACCGTTTTCAAGGGTGCTACTCTTGACTTTGCACAAACTAAATGAACGTGAATTTTTCCAGACTGATCTACTGAACGGAGATAACAGCATCCACCGTATGCCTTTTCAGAGGCATCTCCAAAGCAATGCAATTGTAGAGAAACTGGATTAGAACAAATGACATGCCTAGGAATATTGAGTGAATTTATATGATGTATTTGGGAATGAAATTCGAGCCAGGAAACATGTAATGCGACTGGAAGGCTTTCGTCCCAATGTAGTCCTAATTCCCAAATATTCTGAATTATAATTTTTGCCTTTATTGTGCAAGGACCAACCAGGCCTAACGGGTCAAATATTTGAGCCGTTGTAGATAAAACTATGCGTTTTGTTATATGGTGGAGTTGATTATGTTTAACAATATATTGAAATGTATCATTTACTGAATTCCAGGTTAGACCTAATGTTTTTGTTATTCTATCATCTGAAATGAAAGTTTGTTGCGAGTGAGATTTAATATGGAGAATTTTATCATTATTTGAAACGAATTTGCGAAGATTAAAACCAGCTGAACCTAAGATATGAATAAGTTCTGATATTATTTTCTTTCCCTTTTCAATGGAGTTGAATCCTGTTAATGAATCATCCACATAGAAACTTGACAAAATAATTTTGCTAGCTTCTGGAAATTTGGATTGGATTTTCAAAAGCAACCTGAAAAAGGGATCGTATACATAAAAATGAGGCACTGGCGGTACCGTAGGTTGCAGTGTTCAGCTGATAATGACCCAATTGTGCAGATGGATCAGAACGCCATAAAATACGCTGCAGGTCGCGTTGAGAACCTTTTATGTTGACCATCCTGTACATTTTTTCTATGTCGGCCGTAACCACATATTGGTAAGTACGGAATCTAGTAACTATTGTAAATAAATCGTCTTGAATAGTAGGGCCTACTTTAAGGACATCGTTTAGCGAAAGGCCAGTAGAAGTTTTTGCAGAGCCGTCAAACACGACACGCAGTTTAGTTGTGGTACTGGACGTTTTCAAGATGCCATGATGTGGCAAATAGTATGTATGATTCTGAGAAAGATCATTTGCAATGTCAATCCTTGTCATGTGTCCAAGCATCTCGTACTCAGTCATAAATGAAACATATTGTTGTTTAAAATCTGAATTATTGCTTAGCTTTTTCACAACTGCATAAAATCTTTTGAGTGCGTTATCAAAAGACTCACCAAGTTGATTAAAATTATCTTTGAGTGGTAGACTGACAGTAAATCTACCTGTTTTATCGAGGACTGTAGTTTTGACAAAATGTTCCTCGCATTCTACTTCTGGAGAATATTTCATTACTGGTTGACATTCTTTTATTTTCCAGAAGCGTTCTAATAAATCCTGCATATGATTGTCATTTATTGAGATATTACACACTGAATTTGAGATCTTTATATGAAATGTTGGTAAAGGACCGGACAATATCCAGCCAAGCTTTGTTTTCTGTAAAATCGTGTGATTATTCACTAAATTGATCCGTCCAATGCAAATCAGATCCCAAAAGATGGAAGCCCCGATAAGCATGTCAATTGGACCGGTTTCACTGAATTTTTCATCAGCCATAATAATATTTTGTGGAATGTTTAGTTTGGTTTTGTCAAATGAAAAAGCAGGTAAATTCTCTGTAATTTTGTTAGTTACCAAAAATGGAATGTTATTTTGAGTGTAGGCGTTTATTGTGGATTTTATTGTAGTACAAGTCTTATTAAATATAGTTGTGACGTTAGATCCAAAACCTTCTATTGAATGTGTCAGTTTTTCTGAGGAAAGTTGTAGGTGTTTGAATAATTTTTCAGTTATAAAATTCGACTGAGAATAGTTATCGAGAATTGCTCGACACTTATGGGGATTGGCATTTTTATCTAAAATGAAAACACTCGCTGTTGAAAGCATAATATATGAATCGTCTCTAAATTTAGGAGAGATGGTAAGAGTTGATTGTGCAATATTTGTAACAGATTTAATGTTGTTTTCATTGCTTGGCAACGCTGTTTGGATAATAGAGTTTGAGGTTTGTTCTTTGTCTTCATGCAAAAGAGTGTTGTGACGATGAGAACATTTTTTACATGAGTGGAAACTTTTACAATCCTTGGAAAAATGTCCCTTGCGCAAACAGTTTGTACATGCCTTAATCTTTTTGATTTCAGTAAGTCGTTCTTGTGTATTCAATTTCAAAAAGTTGCCACAAGAAAATATGAAATGATTTTGTTGACAAAAAATACATGTTGGGTTTGAAGTAGACACATGTGTTGAACTTGAATTATCAGTTCTTTTTTATCCATATTTGTATGTAATTGGAAATTGTTGAGATTTTTTGTTTGAATCTAAATTTTCTAGAAGTTGGCATCTTTGATTTAGGAATTTATAGGATTCTTCGAAAGAGGGTGAATCTGATTGAAGTTTCAATGCATGTTCCTCCCACTCACGTTTTGTGGTGGTGTCTAGTTTGTATGAAACCAGGTGAATAATAATAGTATTCCATTGATCGACAAGTAATTTAAGTGATTCAAGATTTCTTAAATGTTGGTTGACAGTATCAATCATATTCCTAAGTAGAAAATGTGATTCCTTTTGAACACTCTGTATAACAAAAATTGTCTTCAAATGTGTTTGAATTATGACCTTTTTATTTTCATACCGCTCACAAAGTAGGTTCCACGCTTTATCATAATTTGCTTCCGATACTTCCAAAGCTACCAAAACGTTCGCAGCTTCACCTTTAACGCAAGATTTGAGATACCAAAATTTTTGGATATTACTTGATGTTTTGCAATTATGAATCATGGCCTTATATGTATCTGAAAATTGTAACCATTTTTCATAAGATCCATAGAATTCAGGTAAATTCAATTTTGGTAAATTTGTGATATTTGCAGTAATATTTTGCATTTGAATTGATAAAGCACCAACTTGAGGAGCTGAAATCTGATTTGAAACACTTGGAGTTTCTGTAAATAGTTTTATTAAACCTTGTGCATGAGAAACTGCCATGAAATATAAATTTTCAAAATCTTTCCTTTCATTTTGATGTGATTCAGTAGTAGTTATTTTATCTAATAATTCCAATTCTGTTTGAATAGTATCGTATTCTTTCCATAGAAGGTCTATTTTCTGTAGCCGTGACTGTAATTCATTCAATTTTGGAGAATCTGTTATATTTTGCATAGAATTTGTAAATCTTGTGATTTGAGCTTTGATTCCACCGCGTTTGTAATAATAATAATAATAATAATAATAGCCTTTATTGTCCAACAGTTTCCCATTTACAGGACAATATTAAAGAATAACAGAGCTTGAAATGGTGTTTATGAGTGAGTAGAGTATATTAATAGTTATAGTACTTCAAACAATAATCAAAGTAATATATAAAATAACATTGGAATATCGATATAAAAATGTTGTTCAACTTTTCATCACAGTAATGAGTTCCTTGATGGAACATGAATGAATGTCAATTTGAGTGCTAATTCCATTGAATTCACTACACATTCTATAAAGTGGAGATTTCAGTTGCATGTTAGTTCTAATTCTTGGAAGTTTGAAAGTTGCAGGATTTCGAGAAAAATATGAGGGAACATTGAAATTAATCATGCTGAGTAGACCGGGAGAGTCAACAAGACCATTTAAGATTTTATACAAAAATATAACAAATGCGCAATTTCTTCTGCACTCTAAGCTGTCAATATTGACTCTCATGCATAATTCCTCATTGTTTGTTCCCCTTCCAGGATATGTACCATCTATTTTGAAGATGAGGTATTTCAAAAATCTTTTTTGTACGCCCTCAGTGGCTGCTTTATGACACTCGTAAAAAGGGGACCAAACAATACTAGCATATTCTAGTTTTGATCGTATTTTGGAACTTCAGTGCTTGAGAGACTTTTAAAGTAGTGTTCTCTATGAAATTCAACTCTTTATCAAAAATAACACCTAAATCCTTGATTTTGGTACAGCGTTCCAGTTTGATATTGTCAACATTGTAAGAGTAGTTTATAGTGGTATTTTTTTTAGTATAACTCAAAACCTTGCATTTTCCAACGTTAAGACATAATTTGTTTGTATCACACCAATCCTGAATATAATCCAGTTGTTTCTGCTGTTGTAAGCAGTCATTCATATCATTCACAACAGAAAGAATCTTCAAATCATCAGCGAAGCACAACTTCTCACATATTAAATTTTTACCAAGGTCATTCACAAATATTAAAAATAGAAGTGGTCCCAAATTTGAACCTTGAGGAACGCCAGATGACGCTAGGTAAATGTCGGAATGGAATCCGTTATATGAAACATACTGCTTTCGGTTTGATAAATAAGATGCGAAAAAATCTCTTGCATTTTCAGTGAAACCAGCTGCACTCAATTTATTCAATAAAATGGTGTGATCCACTCTGTCGAATGCTTTTGCAAAATCTGTATAAATAACATCCACCTGTCTATAGTCATCTAGCGCCTCTGAGATATATTGTGTGACGAATGTCAGATTTGACACTGTTGAGCGATTATTGACAAATCCATGCTGATTTTCAGATATCACATTTCGCATACTGGAATATATTCGGTTATACAGAATGATTTCAAAAACTTTTGCAAAATTACAGAGCAATGAAATACCTCTATAGTTTTCGATTTTATCTTTATCGTCATTCTTGAATATCGGGCAAACTCTCGCCTCCTTCCATATTTCAGGAAATGTTCTAGTTTTCAGATATAAGTTGAATATCTTAGTTAAAACAACTGTAAGGCAACCAGAACAATCCCTGATAATGAAAGAGGGCATGTTGTCTGGACCAGATGTCATTTTGTCTTTCAATCTCTTCATAGCACTTACAACCTCATATTCTTCAATTGCATAAAAATTGATACAAACATGATCCTGGTCATTATTTTTGGCGACAGAATTTCGAACTGGAGATTGAAAAACGCTACTAAAGAATGTACCAAATGCGTTGACGATATCTTGCGGATTTTCTACAGGATTTTTGTTAAGATATAATTTGCCCGGTATTCTGGTTGTATTATTCTTGGAATGTATGTATGACCAAAGTTTATTGGGGTTCTCTGATAGAGAAGATTGTAGATTTTCCATGTACTCACGTTTAATAATACGTCTGAGTCTCACAAATTCAAGGTATTCTGCTTGTGAGCCAGAATTTCTGTATTTTCTTCTATGAGTAGATTTGAGTTTGATATTGCTGATGATGGATGAATTGAACCACGGAGGATATTTATGGGCATAGTATTTATAAACTGGAACAAATTCGTCGGAAATGCTGAACATTTTTTTTATATAATAGTTCTACAGCTATATTAGCAACTGTTACGTTGGAAAAATCCCAATTCACTTCATACAGTGTTCTATATAGAGCCGGAAAGTTTGCCCTTCGGAAATTATACTTTTTCTGTTTCGGATTACTTATAAAATTCGGTTATTTTTTCATGACAATAGTATAATTTATCATCAGAGCTCGGTGATGCCCATCCTCATACACTAATGGACAATAGTCCCTGGTCACTTCACAATCCAAATTGGAAATGACTAAATCTAGTAATCGTCCCAAATTATTCCTAATTTGGTTGAATTGGCCTTAATTGGATATTTCTAGAAAGTTTTTTATTGTTACTACCTTGGTATCGACAGAGTTACCATCAGTAAATTTGGGAATATTGAAATCTCCTATCATAATAACTGAGCCATCACTGAGATAGTCGAGTTGTTCCAGACACTCGAAGAAGAATTCAAATTCAACCGTACTCAGTTTGTCAGGTATATACAGCGCTACAATATGATAGATTTGATAGCTCATGGAGCATTTTACAATCAATAAATCAACTGAAGGAAATTCGGTCTCGAAATGGGAAGTGTCTACTAATTCAGTTTTGATTGCACTCTTGCAGGCCAACAGGACACCTCCACCATCGACTTTTGAAACCAGGTCGAGTCGGCGATCTTTTCTAAAGACAACATATTCATCCGGAAACAATTCAGAGCTCAGCACATCCTGATTCAACCAAGTTTCGCTTAAAACCACCAAATCATATTCACCCTCACTCACTGATGCATAGAAAGAATCTACCTTACTTTTTAGACCACGCACGTTCTGGTAATAACAAAGTACGTTTTTATAAAGAATACTGGAACTGTTGGAGCAATTTAGTTCAAAACTTTCACTATTTATTTATTTATTTATTTATTTATATATTCGGGATACAAACAGAAAAAAATCCACTACAGTATCCGCATAATTGAATCAATATTGAATTAAAGTAACCTATAATACACAAGTGCATAGTGTCTAAAATAAGGGATGAATTAGAATCAAGTACAATAAGAAAAAAAAAACTAATCAATAGTTATTGACGAAGAGTTAACGAATTATAATTTCTGAAAATAATCTTTCAATATTTTTGTGGTAGTAAGCAACGAAGTATTGAAAATGTCGAAGTAGTTTGCAAGAGTATTACCCCATTTAACGCATCGACATAGAGGAGAGTTCTGCGAACAGTTCGTTCTCTTGAAGGGTAAATTGAATAATTCATGTGTTCTCATTGTTCTATTTGGAACGTTTAAGCAAACTATCGATAATAACGATGGACAATTTATTTTGTGTGTTATTATTTTTTGCAAAAATAAAATATCTGATATGTTACGCCTATGTTCCAACGATACAAACTGGAGGTCTCGTCTAATTCGCAAAATAACACTGTTTTCAGTAATTTGAATACCTTGTTTGTAGGCAACGAATTTTAAAAATCGATTCTGAATTCGTTCTAATCGATCGATGTATATATTATATTGTGGACTCCAAATGGTTGATGCAAACATTAACTTACTTAAAACAAAAGCATTGTAGAGAGATTTTATTGATTTTGTTTGATTGAAGAATTTACATTTTCTCATGACATATCCCAAAGCTCTACTGCTCTTATTTATTACATAATCTATATGTTCATCGAAAATAAGTTTGGAGTCAAAAATAACTCCTAAATCTTTGAATGAATTAACTCGTGACAGCAAGATATTATTTATGTGATATGAATATGTAAAAATATTTTTGTTACGGGTGAATGTAATGCAGCTACATTTGGAGAAATTGAGATATAATTCATTTTGTATACAAAATTCAAATAAATTATTTATGTCACTCTGAATTCTCAAGCAATCCGACAATGACTTTATTTGAAGATAAATTTTCAAATCATCAGCATACATCAAAAATTTGGCATTCTCAAAACATTGTTTAATGTTATTAATATAGATAATAAAAAATAAGGGCCCTAGATGGGACCCTTGTGGCACTCCAGAAGGTGTTGGATAAGGATCAGATGAATAACCGTCTATAAAGATATATTGGGTTCTGTTTTTCAAATATGATTCGATCCATTTTAACATCGCACCGCTCACACCGACCTCAGCAAGTCTCCGAAGTAATGTATTATGACTAATTTTGTCAAATCTATCTTTGGATTTCCATTGACATATTTGATCTTGAACTTCTCATGGCCGTTTCTGTTCCTATTCTCGACTTCCTCCTTAAGCTTCTTGTAATGGGCAAGTTGTCTATGTGTTCGATCAGAACAGATATATACATTTTTTTAAATTGGCTGTTTTTCAGGGTGTTTGCCTTCTTAATTAAACTCATAACTTCACTCTCGCTATTCAATACAAGTTTGATTGGTCTGTTTTTACTAATATCAAAGCGGCCCATTCTACTCGGTTTGATATTGACTAAGTCTATTTCGGGATCCAAAAAGTTCATGAGCTTGGTAACTTCAGCTTTATCTTTTTGTACTCTCACTGGTATATCATCGTTTTGATCTTGTTCCGGGAGACCAAAGATCATTACATTCTTTTTGCGTCTATTCCGTTCATTTAATTCTTCAATCATCTCTTCGAAATCATTTCGGCTCGCCGCACTAGGATCCGTTGATTCACTTTTTTCCTTCAGCACTTTAATATCATTCTGTAGGGCTAGGATAATATTCTTCAGATCTTTGATTTGATTGCCAATTTTTCTGCAATTGATTGTAATGTAATGATTTTATTTTGTCTTCGGCCATTTTAACAATACGATTCTACAGCAATAAACAAGTTGAGAATGAGGATTCAGAGGAATGGATAAAGGATAGGAGACTCACTTGGAAGTTATTTCCTTTGTTGGGAATGTTCGGCTGATTTTGAGTTACGTCCGTCTCGAAGTGACCATGTTCAGTCTCGTGAGGTTTTTCACTCGACTTACTGTTCGTATAATGCTTGTTGGATATATTGTAGACAGGTTTGATTGAATCGATATAATTATAAATTTTTTGAAAGTACGAGTGTCAAAAGTATGACAATGATTTTGTTTTTTTGTTTACATTAAACTATGACGTTACCTTTTCAACTGTTACCTGAGAACCGCTATCGCATGGATGATACGAATGAGCAGTTGCCAGATGCTATATAAATTTGATAAGTAACTTATTAGAAATAGTAGGATACAATACAATTTCTTTTACCTTACATTTGACGTTGGAACCATTATCCGGACCAACGTTAATATGTTGATTTTCACGAGGTAAATATACCGTCTTCTCAAGAAATCAGATAGCTCATATATTGTAACTACCGTCAGTACTACTAGGTATCTGTCAACTGTCCAGAGATGCAATATATTATAGTTATTATTTCTGGTTTCAAATCAGCATATGAGAGAACATGTTGAGTAACTGATATCGCTGAAATAGTCAGAAACCAACAATTGGTTTGAGTCCAAATACTCAACCTTTGGCTCTTCTGTGAATTGATCATTCTGATGTTTTCCTAGAGTTTGATTCAATGTGGTCCATTATTCCTGACCCCAATGAGTCCAAAAATCGAAAGGAATGCTCTTGATGTTTCCCTGTATGAAATGAAACCATAATAGACGTTGGATAGTGATTAACAGGCAATAAACCTTTGAATGTGAATATAGGGATATAGAAGCAATGAATGAACAGTTCTGAAAACCAGTTCTTCGATTCGAAACCAAATAATTTTCCAGTATTTACGTAATGCGATAGTGCACCAGTATCGTTGATTGGTATTTTTGCAGAAGATCCCATTTTGAATGGCATTTTACACTCACTAAACTTCGTTGAAGTATAAACGATTCACATCGATATCATTGTGGAATTTTTCCAGTGTTTGAATAATAAGTGAATAATTGATGCTACGGAAATTATCATTCGAAAAAAAAAAGGCAGTCGAGATAAAAATCTCATGACACGAAACGGAATTGGAAAAAACTTTTTATTGATCTACAGGGCTGAACCAATTGAATATACATCTGAAGATGAGGCTCGTTATACAAGATCAATACTATGAAATGTATTCTTGATACTATATGTGGTATCGATACAATGATAGTATTGATTGGAGAGAGTCAGTTTCAAATGTGCAGTCGGGGAGGATGGATCAATTTACTCTCATCTTTTCCTTACAAATTTTCATGAATTCACTACTATTAATAAATGCTACTCGTAGGAACAATCAACATACAGTATAACTACTTTTCTTCGGGCTTGAAGGCCGTCGTTCTTTGGAATTTCTTCCTGAAGTTTCGCTAGCGCGAGTGGCCAGCTTCTTCAGAGGCTTACTCCCCGATTGGCACACGTACGTTAATTCAACGTTGTATCGTTGAAATATACGTTACCAGTTGAATGGTCAACATTTTCATTTTGGTTATAACTTCTAACGTGTTTAAGTTACGTGTCAATAACATTGAATTCAACATATCAATCTGATAGTTATTATTGAAACCTGGTGAGAATACGTTGTTTGTTTACATGATTCAAATGTTATGATATTGAACGTTATTTCAACATTGTATTGAAACCATTCATTAACCAGTGATTGGTACAACACGTTGATTAGACGTTTTATGATAACGATATATATATATCTTTCCATTTAACGTTGAAGTAACATATAATTCATACTCTCTGTTGATTTATTCGATAACATACACGTTTGTGTAAAACATGGTATCAACGTTCACATCGAACATATTTTTCAAACTACTTATCAACCTTCTTTGACTCATTTGGTTGATAGTTATAATGGAATATCCTTTTCAAATCGATTATATTCTTGTTATTGAATGACTTTGATAATATGCACTATTCTTGAAAGTGATTTTCACATTATGAAGCAACGTTATTTCAACATTGTATCAGATACTTTCAACAACTACCAGTTGACTGCTTAATTGATTATACGTCATACACGAATGATGTTATCATGTTCACATTAAACGTTTATATCACATATTATTCATGCTCCCTGTTGATGAATAACGTAAGAAATACGTTAATGATGAACATTATATCAACTTTCACTTTGGATGTATTCTTCAACGTACCTATCAACTAATTATTAAGTCATTGTTGATGGGGATGAATAAAGATGCGTATTTAATCCGCTATCAAACAACCAGTTGTTATCCCATTATGTTGATATATTCGTTATTCATGTATTTTGTTCATTCTCTACTAGGGAACGACATCGAAACAAGTTATTGGGTACATTCGAAAACCACTGCTTGATAAAACACGTTGATCAAACTTTTCATTAAAACAATATCATTAACTTTCAAATTCAACATTGAAATGGCATATCATTTATACTCTCTATTGAATAATTCGGTAACATACACGTAAGTGTAAAACATGATATCAACGTTCACGTTGAACATATTGCAACCGCGCATGCTCTGTTCATAGCCCGAGCTCGTAGCTGTTATCGCGAACGGCAACAGGTCATGTTGACGGTTGAGTTATACCTACTCAGTTTGTGAAATAAATGTGTTGTACAATCATTATTGAGTTGGTGAGTGATATTTTAGTATTTCAAGCACCTATAATACAAATTTTCTGAAACTTCAGTTCAGTCACCATTACTTTGTACCTACTATGTTTATTTTTCAGGACATTCTCCACCATTTTGATTTTGTCGGAGCGTCTGAGGTAATAAGAGACAGGGGGCTTGACCAAAAGAATGCTCCGATACACATTTCTGCCAATGTGGCCGAACTTTTCAGTCGGAAAAGGAGAGATAAAATTCCTTTCAAATAATCCAAAACGAAGGAGTTGTTGCTGGATCCTGGAAGGAAAATTGAAACCGAAGGGGTTATATTTCATCTTACATTTATTTTGAATATTTCACTATGGACGTTAAGTTTGTATAGTGATATAATGTCTATTCTGTCAATTTGATTTTTTTTCAATTTCTTCAAATCATTGAATTCGATTGAAAAGCTCAGGGAGAAGCATGCAAATAAAAAAATGTATGTTTTTTGACAGTCCGTTCGGAAAGCATTGTATTCGCGAGTCCAGCCAAGTGTCACTGAAGAGACCTGGTGGGTCGAATCAGGTGTCTGGCATTGGATTTGTGAATGAAATGTTTCCGAACATCGAATTTCTGATTTCAAATGCCATACCTATCGATTTTTTTTCCATTAGTTGCACCGTCCGAATTTGAATACCTACCAAAAAAAATGGGTGCATATTCGATAACCATGAAAGGTCCATTTATAATTGCTTAGAGTGAAACAATATAAAGAGCAGATCAAAAAATAATAATTCTTTCAGTAATCAAGTACATCTATTACAAAAAATACAACAGAATGTCTCTCCAGAAGTATCATAGTGTTATACTCACACATTGTGAGAGGCAATAAGCCAAGAAGATGTAACTCCTTAGTGAAAACTCACGCAGCAAAGTCACGAAGCGGTACCATGTCATGATCTGTGGTCTTTTTGACGAAAGTATTTACAGTTGTTTTTCTGTAGCATATAGAATTGCACCAATTATTTCGATTTCTTTCACTCTGCTACAATCAGCTAGTGTTCGATCTATCCAGAATATTTTCAGTATGGTATTCATACTGTTTACCAGACAGCTTATGTATATTGACCTCTACCATGCAGACCTGACTTTCGATTGGCTGACTATTCGAAAAATAATCTGAATCCGTGGTTGTAAATCAAAATGAACGAAGATATGAACAGGGGCGAATAAAACGATTCCTATGCTAATTACTGCTGGGTTGACGTGTAAGCGAATGCTGAGTTTCCATTTCGAATCAATATGGCAATATTCCTACGAAGAAGGCTGATTTCTCGAAAAAGAACTCTTCGGCTTCATAATGAATCAATGAGGATGATATTTTCGCTTACTATAGTCCATTCTGGTGAGTTGTTTTCAGCACCAAGGATTCTGAATACCAAGAATAATGCTGCCTATGCCTCCATCACACTTGATTCAATAACCAGTAGATATCGAAAGATGATATTTTGAAATAAAACTCAGTAGTTCAATTCACATAGAAAGTTATTGTCGCATGTGCGGAATTAACCGATTTTATGCAAATTATAAGAGAATTTGCCGTGATTAATTTTTAGTCTTGTTATCGTAACAGAACTTCGTCTATTTAGTATGTGATTTGACAAGTGAGGAATCTCCGAGAGTAATGTAGGGTGTAAAAGTGCCTAATGATTACGGGTATTGGAAGTGATGTCTTTCCATTGCATCTCCCATCTCAGACGAATTTTTCACTTTTCGGACTTTGTCTTGAAAGGGTACAATTTCAGTATTCTGGGAAGACAGAAAAATCGCTTGCTTTGCCAATGTATCGAATAATTCATTTTCTATTATTCCGGAGTGTCTTTTCACCCATACGAAAATAACGTTGACGTTTGTATTATATAGTTCTGAAAGGAATTGTTTTATTTTACATAAATGAAGTGAGTGAGCAACTTTGCCAAAATCAAGACTCTTGAATGCACAAGCTATTCATACAAATAAAAAATATACACACATGGATGGTATCCATTTTTGAAACCGCACAAAGTTTCAGGAGAAGATTTGAAAACTCTTTGTAACAATAAGTCCTATTGATCATCATCTAAGTAAGTGTTTTATTGGGTTATTTCACAGTAAGTGGGTTTCCTTGTACTGGTTACTGATTACAGGTACGATAATATAAGATTACTTATTGTAATAATGGAACCCTCGACCTAAGCGCAAGTGTGCTTGTGTTGTGTTAGGTATCCCATATTTAAAGGGAGATTCTCACTTTGTCAGACAGTATTCATTTAGTATTTCTGTAGAATGGAGAATCCAAGAGTAAATGTTCAGTACAAATTTCCAAAAATGCGCGGATTGTAGCGTACAAATGATTTTATAGCGATTTTGTATTTCTTAATGTCTATCATTCCTGGATATGGACTGACTTCTTTATAACAGATCTGGTTTCTTTCTCAATAGTTGTCCTTTGGTGAATAGCTCTGTTGTGAAATATCCATATTAAACAAGGGTATGAATGGAGACTTCTTGTGTAAAATAATTTACAGAATACAGAAAACCATGTAGGGCCGGATTCTATCTGCTTCAATGTCCAGGAGTTTTATATCGAGTTCCTCATCAGCCAATTCCAGTGATAAATGAAGTCATCTTGGATTGAATTGATGAACCGAGAACAAACTATTTCATTTCCCAGTGCGTTATTTGATTGTGACTTACCTTTTCTAGTGTCTGTTGATAACAAGATGTTTCCTTGTTAATACTGGTATCTATAAACTGAAAGAGGCTTTTGTTGATAGTTGTAGTTGATGAAAAAAGATTTCGTTAGTGAAGAAACACAAGTGTTATAGTCAAGTTACTGGCACAATTTCTCGAATTATTTGTGCATTAACGTTGAAGGGGAAGTCACTTTCTTAAAACTGCCGTAGCTCTCCGGCGCAATTTTGCCTTCAAAATATCAATTTTTGAAATACCCGGAAGACGTTCAGTACTGAGATATCCGATACATGGATCTCACAGGACAAGATTGGTATTCATACGACCAAGAATTAATTCCAGTACCACAATTGAACGGTTAGGAGGGGCGAAGAGTGACCTAACTGATCATTGCTGTATGGCTGATAATGAGATGTTTATCAGTTGGACCAAATTGTCACAGGGGTATTCAACGTACCAGTTACTCAAACATTCATTGATATCTCGAAAAACGCGAAACTTATACCTATCTTTGAAGAAAGTGGCATTAATGGATCTTCAAACTATCGTCCGATCCTCCATGAGCAATTTTTTTGAACTGTTGAATACTATTGTCGGGAAGAAAAGTGGGAATTTGGTCCTTCCTTAGGGTTAAAGTAGCTCAGATCGGTCTTTGTGATAACCAGGATGAAATCAATTGGTAAAAACACAAATATAAACTTTATTGACTACACATTCACTCAAATCGACAATAATTCAATAAAACCTATACTTACAAGATAAAAACCCAACAACACTGAATATACTTGCCCTATTGGGCAGAATCGTATTACTGACTACATCTGAGAATTTCTCAAACAATCAAGAGGCTATTTTCAATTCCCTGATCAAAGGTTCATTTATCAATTTCCCGAATCAGAGCCACGACACTTCTTTTATAACACATTCGATTTACTGAGTGTGATATTTGCCAAAACATTTAGACGTGCATCAAACCATTGTCAACGAATGCGTATATGTACGTCAATGTCGCGACCTGATTCCGAAAAGGTTTTTTATTAAGGTCTTCTATACGACACTATTTCTCACGTAATCAACTGCCATTTTTATTTATATCTACCTTCATAATACACCTCCACGAGAGCATCCAGGAGCATGATATTGGTAACAAACTCAAAACAGCCTATTAAAAGGCTTCCATCTACATTATTGTTGAACGTAATAAACATAAATTCTAGGTTTCACATGGAGTACCACGCAACACGTTTTTTTTTGCAGATTGCGATTTGTTTCAATCTCAATCATTACTTGATGGTGAGTTATTGGCAAAAAAACTGTCCCTGCCACCTGGTCTATATATTTTATTCTAAGATTCTATTGGAATACATAATAAACGTTTATCGACTGAGAAATGCGAAAATATTAATCTTTGCATATCAAATTCGAATAGAAAGGGTGAACGAAAATTCCAGCCTAAGGGTATCACTATTCAGTGTTCAGAAAGGAAGTAATCTGAGATTGCAGACAGTGAAAATATTTCATCCTGATAACAATTTCTGTAGGCTTTTCGACACTGAAAGTTCAAACAGCTTACATTCAACTAGGGACATATTGTTGAACGGATTCATATTTTCATTTATTTTGGAATCATTCTTGATTGACTGTCTCGTCGATACTAAATAAAGGTGTTTACAAAATTGTGTACTCACTGAGCGCAACGTTGCAAATACTGATAATCTCATCAACACGTCCAATGCCCATGGTCTTGAATCGAGAAAAAAAACACCTCACACACCATGTTACAGAAGGGAATTCAATACTATCCAGAGAGAATGTTTCCCAAAGAATACCTATATTGATCTGCTCGACAGCAACGTGAAGAGCTTTGCACCTTTCTTTCATTTCTTTCGCTTTTGCTTTCCCATTGTAGTTCTTGATTGGAGCGTCAAAAAGTGTATCTACTATGTTACTAATTATATCTTCCCTTCAGGAGGTCACATACTCCATATATAAAAGCAGTTGTCAGCAAAATTTGATTTTCGACGATCAATGTGAGAACATGATTGCAAAATTTAAATATTTTGTCAGGAATTATGTCGATATCATGGGTAGCCCTCTCAAGGATTGCTACAGGCAGAGAAATTGCATATAAAGCTGCTGATACGGCAATATGTTTCCACAATACAATATCTGAGAAATAAATCATCTGCATCAGATATGTATCGATTTGTGTTATGATCCCCCACAGTTTTTTCCAGCTTGATTCATATTTTATGACACCATGCATTCCAAACGTCAAATAGATTACTAAGCCAGTCAACAGTGGATCCGAGACTATGAGAGGAGCTGTATGATGCTCTATCAGTACATCATTCCAAGTTATAGTGACGTATATTATCGAACAGAGAAGGGCCAAATGAAATAAGCAGACCAAACAAACATTTTGATACCCGCATGTTCAATGTGAAATTACAAGAGATGGTCCCAAGATCTTTCTGATCCTCTCGTAGTACATTAAAAGTACCACATCGTTTGTTGGCTGTTTGGTGGGACTGATACAGTTGAACATTGCATATAAAACGTAGACTAACAGTGTATGACCCAAAGAATATGAAATCGATTCAATACCCAATTTGTTTGAGTATAGTTATTTCTTGATGGAGAACATGCTATCAGAATGACTTGATATATCAATAGGTTGTTAGGGTATATTCCCATGTTTGCGTCACCTTGGCCGTTAAACGAAGCAGCTAGTTTTTCGAAAGTTTCTTATAATTTTTTCGAGATTATGGAAACAGCAATGGAAGTTCGTGAATATTATTGCAATGCACCCAGTATCTACTCGGATGTTACAATTCATAGGGAGAAGAGATAAGATAATAATAATAATAAGACCAAATTGGCCGTTTATTGTGTTGACACCCAGCAAATTTTTGTTTCGGAATGGGTATGTCTTCTGTCTGTCAAAAAATATTTTTATATATAATAATGATTGATTCTGGGGTGTTTTTCGGGTTTGTTTGCCGTGGTCCACAGGTTTTCACCCCTGAAGTTTCGCCTGCAACTGTGGTAGACATTATCAAAGTCTATGAGGTATTGGACGCAATATCCTCGTTCTCACAGTACAAACCGTACCATTACCTCATAGACTTTGATAATGCCTACCACAGCCGTAGGCGATACGCCAGGAGTGAAAACCTGTGGACCACGGCAAACAAACCCTAAAAATACCCCAGAATCAGTTACCTCCGGCCGTAAAAGTTTACCTTCTTTGATAATAATGACTGTTATGCCTTGCTTCACAGTTTGGCAAATAAGTAATTGTGTGGATATGAATAGTCATACGAAAAAGATTACAAAGACTATGACTTCCAGAAACCGTTATTATTCTGGTCCTTTCGCAATGATGTATGTGAAAATCAGAAACTTTTAACCTGCTTGTTTTTGATAAAAATATAAGTAAAAATGATTATAAGAAATTTCAATGAACTCCTATTTCACCTGAAAACTATAAGTAGGTATCTTGATTTCGATTTGGACTTCGATGATCGAAGAAATCCAGTCACAAAAATTTACTCATCATTTTCCATCTTTTATGTATCATTTCTTCTTGAAACTGATGACGACTACAATACTCCTACATCTGTCGAAGGGACATGAAGTGTCATCATTATCATCATCATAACCCATATCATACTCATTCTATGAACATTTGAAATCAGAATGAACCTGAACAAAGAGAATTACTTCATAGCTTATGATTTTATGTATGACAAAGTTGATAAGCGTTTTAGCACGTCCGGCTCGTTTCAAGGCTGATACATGTGAATGATGGAACTTCCTCCTCAACCAAAGAACCACTTCTTGGAACGGGGAGTGGATGAACACTGGCTCAGGAAATCGTGAATCCTAAGTGAACGCATTGAAACTAAAATAACGATCTTCTGCATGCGATCAGCCAAGATTTTCACCATGTTTAGGCATGCCGGTAATTCACAACCACCAAAAACACCGATTAATCACATATAGCAATCTGACGGGGTGGTACGGGTGGAGCCTACCGAATTCGTAGAGTCCTGTTACTTTTTCCATATTTCCTGCTCTTTCCAGATGATATTTATTTCGGTCAGGACCGAAAACTATATCACGAATATGTTTTTACTTCAGTGGTCGACGTGGACTATATCCGGTTCATTGGCTTATAACTGCTTCAGGGTGAGAATTGGAGTACTGAAAAAAATTCGTGTCCTTTCTTCTTCAACAACGGATTCAACATCTTTTGGGACATTAGGCAAAACCAATGTTTCATCTATTTTATACGAGGGCCAAAGTAAAGCACCCGTAAAGTCATGATTTGTATGATGCCTGTCAGCGGCCCTGCAACTAGTGTCCTGAAGAAGACTCAATACCTGATCTTGTCTACAGAATATTAGCATTCTCTGTAGCTTCGATATGATATTTCTTTTTTGCAGGCTCCAACTTGGTGACAGAGTATTCGTGTACCTGCTCGGAGTCGAAAACTATATCAAGTTCACTGGCAGCGCGACTTGCTGCCTGCAATTGAAAAACAGCAATTTCTTTTTTTTCATGCTCTCGGACCATGCAGTGGAGAAGTTTCAAACACCTGATGCCTGAATAGGCTTCTTTCAGTACCATTCTGAGGAGATAGTCCGAAATGAAAGGTTCCAAGTCTTCCTTGGTGATCTAACAGATATAACCGTGGAACGGACGATTAGGGATGCGAGCATTTGTACATGTACCCATGACATTCCCATCAAGTTGTTGCAATTTTTCCTGAGCCCAATTGACTACCCATTTCAAAGGAGTAGAGTAAAATCGGTATGGGACCTGTTATATATTGGCATACTTGTCGAGTACCACTCTGTTTGACTACTCGACCGTATAATTATAAAAAACTATTGTTTTTATGGAAGAGCTCGACTTCGAGCCGATATGTGATTTCTAGTGCAGTTTCAAAATAAAATCCTTCAGAATGAGAGATATTTTCTTTACTACCAGCAAATAGAACAGGACCCATACTTTCTACTTGCAGTTTCAAAAACTAAATTTCATTATTATTGTTCTCGTGTGAGATTGACAGTCAGAACATTTTCCCGAAGATACAACACATCTGGAGTGTGGGTTATCATAATTTATCATCAACCAACCTTACCTCCAGTCAAGAGGCTACTTATTTCTCAACTTATAACAAATTCTGAGTCAGTACAAAAACGAATCAAGTTCAATCGACAATAAAAAAGCGATCTGGTGGTATCTGACTGTTTTTTAGTGAAATATGACTGAGAGGAAATCTCGCTGGGTAGATGTTTGCTAGAATATGATTGTCTTTGTATAAACTATATCGAAACCTGTTACAATTATTCAAAATTCGACACTGTTCGATTAGGGTTTATATTTCTGGAGCCAATTGAACAAAAAGTTTCAATATTTTCAAGCGACATTTATATTTAGTGTACTCACAATAAAAGCAATCCTTTGAACATCGTTTTCTCAACACACCTCGAAAACAACTCCGATACGGGGTTTTCTACAGGTCCCGGATTGACTGGGTTTCCTGAAGTTCAACGAGTCTCTCTGCTTCCAACACCAAGTTGTTCTGCTGTCCAAGGATAGACTATTGCTAGTTAACCGTTAAAACCAAAGTCACTCGTTCGAGACGCATGACTTTGACAATCCTACCGGCTGCGACACTATCGACAGCTCGAAACTTGCTTTTTGAAAAATAATCATTGATAGAAAATTTAATGAAATTCAACAAATAACTTCTTTTACTCAACAGATACATTGTTTACTGTGTAAATGTCATCATTTTGTGGTAGATGGATTCTTTCTTCGTAGTTTTTTGAGTTCCTAACCTACCAAGGTCTGGAAAAAAAGAATTGATATTGGAATCTATAGTAGTGTGGAAGGGCAGATTTTCAATCTACCCCGATAAGTTACTGCGATAAATGATGAACAGAACACGTTCTACTATCAGCAATTTCTCGTATCTCTCGAATTTGCCTATCGATGAAATAAAAATAATATTAATGAAAATACTTATCATTGACGTTTCGGGAACCAGATCCGTTACCATTTTTATAAATCTTTCTCGAATATTCTCTCTCAGATTCGTTTCCTTGTGAATGCCAAACATCAAATACTTGACATACAAGAAGAGATGTTATAATTGCTCCATAGTGCACAGATTCCTCAAATCACAATGAAGCGTCTTGCAAAAATATGAGAATAAATCCGAATTTTCACATAGCCTCAAATTATAGGAAACTTTCTCCTTAAAATAATTCTATTTTCTTATATGTAGCTTCAACCATCTGACATGGTTCCACTTGATTCCTTGAAAAGGTATCCACTGAAAGTTCCTGAGATTGTACCAATGGATTACATTTTGGGAATCGATGGTTCTCATTGTTTATTGAAGAATTGATCACGGAAAGCTTATGCTTGTACATATAGGCATTGGCGCTATTGGACACTTCATATGAAAGTGAATGATTTTGTTAATATATTCCCAGAATATATAGGGGTCCGGTGGGGAAAGGATGGAAGGCTGAAATATGTGGAATATTATTATTTATTATTTTTTTGAAGAATACATTGTTGATTGATGATGATTATCATTCATTTTAACTCCTTTAGCGGTTCATTATAAATGAGGACGTTAACGGAGATCAAAAATTCATATGATTTTGATTGACTCCAAATCATCCGACTGCCGGTCTAATTATAAGTTTTTTCTTCGACTAAATATAGTCCAGGAAATGAAGCATTATGTCTCGCAATTTTTTCGTCCACCATGGATTTACTTGAAATCTTCACAGAAGGTAGGGAATAGCTCAAGGATCATTTTCTATATCATGCCGCTGTTCGCTAGAGCCTTGGGGGTGGTTGCCACCCCATCTCGGGAGTGGAAATTTTTCATTACATTTCAACTGTAGGAATCGATGGAAAAAGTTATTCTAAGAAAAAATGTTTCATACGTTTTTTCTGTAAAAGTAAATTTTTGTGTTATTCGAAGTTGAAAGTAACAGTTTTTTGACGAAAAAATCGACTTTTTTCAATGTTTTTTTTGCGAATTGTTCTAAAAAAATTGTTGTTCTAAAATTGTTCGTTCCGTTAACCAGCTGACGAACGTCAACCCTCAAAAGTCGAAACTTGTGCGAGCAATGGATCAACGAGGCCTTACCTTTTAACGTGCGATTACCCAGCACGGTGGCCCGGCGAGGATTCGAACCCCGGCCTTCCGCTTGACAGGCAGATATGCTAACCACTACACTACCGAGACCAATAATCGAATAACTCTGAAAATATGCATTTCATCAAAAAAAGTGTCGAGAGCCAAATTGTAGCTTAAAAAAAATAAGAACAATGCCTCTTTTATATTTTTTCTACGACAAATACGAACTGAGATACAGCAAATTAATGCTTAGCTTTTTTCGTCGAAAAAAATCTGTGAAAACAACCCCCAAAGTACCTCCTAATTAAAATTGATTGCCACCCTTTTGTGATTCTCTTTATATATGTACTTTCAATACACCCACGAAGTTTGACCAATTTAAAATGACTAATTCTAGAAAAATTGGAGTTTGAAAAGAAAACGATTTTTTTTCGTGTTTTTTACCCTTTTCTTGAAAATATCTCCCAAAATACCGAAGATACAAAGGAATCGATAAAGTACTTGTAGATTCTTCAATGACAAAAATTTCCCTTTGTGCAGATTTTTTGTACAGTGAATATTCGGCGAGATATAGCCGTTTAACACCTACATTTACGATCGAACATCACCTCATTCGAGCGCTTTAAACTCCCCCAATTTGAAAATTAGGGGACCTTAAGTAATTTAATTCGCATAGTCTTATATCTTTCGAAAGTTTTCTATCACCTAAAATGAAGGAGCTATGCTTAAAAAAAACAATCAATTTTTTTTTTTGAAAAATTCGAATTACCCGCTTCGGAGCGTAGTAATCTACAAAACCGGTATATTCGGCCGTTATACGTTATATGTTCCACTTTTTCCATTCATAGTGGAAGAAAAAGCAGAAGAAACATCTGCTCACGAGTATGCGTGTGTGAGTGTATATTTCGTTGATTTCTCACCAGTGTGTTCTAAAGTTCGAATATATTACAAGAATTTCAATGTTTTCATGGGTACTTTTTAACGAGGGTAGGTTGAAACATCATGAAATTGTATCCTAAAGCATGAAACGATCATTATGTAACTATTTTTACCCATATTTACGTTTTTAATGTTATTTTATAATGTTTGACAATAAGGGGTAGTTTTCACCCCTGAAAAACAAAAAGCGTACAACGGCACAATTCTGAAAATGAACTAGAAGGTGAAATGAGCCTAATCCCAAATTGCGAGGTTTTACCATTTTTTAAGCTTCATTTTCTGGACTAATAGGAAAGTGACACATATCGCAGTCTCTACTCCCATGGACTTTAATCACAATGTCAATAAGCCGTCAAACCCGTGAATTCTGTAAGATTCACGGATGCAATTATGAATTGCTTTTCCCTATTGTTATCATTCATATAGAAACTGGACCAGTGGCGGATCCAGGATCAGGCCAAGGGGGGGGGTCTATAACTCAAAATTTATATAGATATATATATATATATATATATATATATATATATATATATATATATATATATATATATAACAGAAACGTATGAGCTACCGTATAGCAACAACTAGTCAAGATCCAAAAAAAAAAGGTGAAAGAGATTGACATGAGCAAAATTTGAAGGTGTAGCCAGGAGGTAAAGTAGGTTCGAAACTTTCCTTTTTTTAAATCGAATCGAGTTAATTTAAACTAATCAACAGCATATTCTACTCATACATAGTATATTCAAATCGTTACCGGCATGCACATTACTCATCACAAATGTAACAAGTCTCATTTTTCAAATACTGCGCCAAAAAGGATCCAATGGCAGCACTGTCAGAAATTTCTCGAACTTCTCCTCGATAAGCCTGACAAGTGTCAATTTTCTTTAAAGTGTCGTCGAGAAAAATTGCAATTTGATAGTTAAAGAAACCACGACCACCGAGGACGAAATTCTAGTAGAATTTTTCAAAAAACCTCGAAAATTTACTTATGTTTAAATGTAGCCTGCTCTTTAGTTTTCAATGGAATGTAATAATAATTATTAAAGTTCTTCAATTTTAAAGCAGAAAAATGTATTCTATTTTATTTTTTTGTCTTGCTCATGTGACATTTTTCCGTTCCCTAACAAAATTTTGAAATTAGGAGCCGATAAAAACTGAAAAAAAATCTCTTATTTTCGCAATGGGGGGGGTCCGGACCCGAAAATCACCCCCGTGGATCCGCCACTGAACTGGACTGATAGGTAACTGATAATTGAAAAAATAAAGAGAAAAAAAAGAAGTGTTGTATAAGTCGAATTCTGAAATAAACGTTAATTATCGAAACAATATTCAAACATTGACGGTCACAGAAAAAACTTGATATTGGTCATGCAACTCAATACAATAATTGTGTATTCACAGTTCACACAATAATAATGTCCATTCAACTGTTATATTATGAATTATAAGTTCAAAAGTCATTAGATTATATTATAGCTTATACAACATATTATACACAATCTGATATTTACGTATTGTTTAATGAAATAGTTGATCGTAGGAAAAATAGTGTACATTACTGCGAAAGTAAATTTTCATACTCGTGGGATCGTCGGACTCTTCTACAATAGTATCACTACTTTTATTCGGGTTTGAAGGCCGTCGTTTTTTGGAATTTCTTCCTGACGTTTCGCTGGCTCGAGTGGCTAGCTTCTTCAGAGGTTCATTCATCTTGGAATTCACTCCGATGACATCGGAGTGAATTCCAAGATGAATGAACCTCTGAAGAAGCTAGCCACTCGAGCCAGCGAAACGTCAGGAAGAAGTTCCAAAAAACGACGGCCTTCAAACCCGAATAAAAGTAGTGATACTGAAAACCTCGGCCGCGAAAGCCTCAACTATTTTGTCTTCTACAATATTTTTTACCCGTATGGAAAGTGTCATTTTCCATACCAGTAATGTAATATAGTATGTTCGGTAACTCACTTACGCCTCCGACAATTTGAAAATCAGAAATAATGTGGTCAGCAATATCACTCAAATTTTCTCAACTCGTATATTGCATTATTGCATATCATTTCCTGAATGATTCGAAATCAATATGAGAAAAACCTTTCGATCGAATTTGGAAAAGAAGCATGACCCCTACGCATTTCCCATATATGTGTCAGTACCCCAATTATTTTCAGGCAAATGAGACAGAAATTTGAATAATTCTACTCACGAACTGCCCAGATCCATTCAACGCTGCGTAGCCTAATTGTTGTAAAGTATCGGAATCAACAGAATTCCGCATTTCCAGTCCGTCTTCGATCAGGAGCAGGATATTGAGAGATGAATTGAAAATCGTCCACAAAGCATAGTTTCCGAATATTGTATTGATTTCTCTTACTGTATAGAACATTATTGCACACGTAGTTTTAATATTTTTCGACTTTGATGCGATGCTGATGGCATAGCTTGGAGCATCAAATGTATTTTCAACAATTCTGGTTAAGTATTTATATCTTCTTTGTGAAAAATCACATAGTTCATACGTGATGATGGTCACCAAACAGATTTGGGTGTTTGCCAGAAACATATTGATATAAAAGAAAATATTCCAGAAATTTTCAATATCTTCCTGATATACTGAGTAGTTGAAGAGTATCATCAGACGAATAACTCCATAACAGAGGGTTGATAGCATAACATGTTTTTTAGTGTCAATATCCTTGAAATATATTGTCATATTTATCTCAATTTGTGTCATATTCGCCTTAAGTTTCATCCAGTTTGACTTGTATCTCAACGCACTATGGAGACCCACCAGAAAAAAAAACTTGTCTCAGCAATTCCTTTCGGAACATCAACAAAAGAAGGAGAAATGTCGTGATCTGTTATTCCCACATCCGAAGTATCCCATAGAAAGTTGAAGTAGATGGTATAACAAATGAATGTTACATAGATGAACAATATATAACATTTTGAAAAGTGGAATTTCGAAAACCAACCTTCCGATGAAAATTCACTATAAATTACCCCTAAAATATTCCCAAGTTTTTGATAGAGTGCAATGAGAGTACTGGCCTTCGTAGGTTTCTTGGTAGGAGTCATTCTGGTCACCAAAGCTCAGTGATTACGCGCTACCAAAGAACTATTAGAGTGGAGCTAATCGATCCCTGAT
This sequence comes from Zygogramma bicolorata, assembly GCA_032362365.1. Taxonomy (NCBI): domain Eukaryota; kingdom Metazoa; phylum Arthropoda; class Insecta; order Coleoptera; family Chrysomelidae; genus Zygogramma; species Zygogramma bicolorata. Next base: position 284,363 of record JAVJAQ010004525.1, on the reverse strand, counting down.
TGAATATATGTATTGTCGTAACTCCGAGCAACATAATGCTAACGAATTATTGACGATTTTGACGAGTACAATCTCGATGAAATTATCATCGATTACGAGCCGGAGAGCACGAATACTTAGCAGTAATCATAACCTTAATGGTCGTGAAGTGAACCATGTAGCATAATGAGTGTGGATGGTGTAAGGTATCTCTTTGCCAATAGGAACAAGAAAGGATTGTTTTTTTAATAGAACATTCAAAGAATTCATTTTCGTTAGTGAAATATATATAAATATAAATGGGCCCCCCTACCATTTTGAATTCGTTCATGGATTTCAATCTTTCTGAGACAAAAATTTGTCTCGATATCAAGAATTTGCATTGTTCTCATAATATTACTCCTGAGATGAATTTTTATTGTCACAACATCATTGAAATGCCAACTGAGATGTTGGAGAAACCTCGAAACTCAGTACCGACAATCCAACGGATAAACTCCACACTTTCGGAAATTTGATTTATCATTTCCATCATCAGGAATGCTTCTAATTTGAATTGAAAGATTTTGTTTTTTTCGAGATAAATGAACGTCAGATTCATTAAGAGGTGTCAATATACCTACAATATAATATACAATAGTGTCGGATGACATGATATACAGTACAACATCCAACTTTGATGAAGGACATAAACAAAGTTCGTAAAATCACGTTGAATTTTTCAAAATTAATTCAAACTATGAAATCATCACGGTGACATGTCACTTGTGATTAGTGAAGACTGACAGATAGTTGACATGACATCTGCCAGTAACAATTGTGTTTCTCCATTGTTACCAACTCAAACGGGGAAACGTTGTCACGAGAACTGAGGGATAACCTTTCAGTACATTTGAACTAGAAAAAGTATTTGCCGATAGTTATATTCATGATGAAAACTGTTAATGAAGCAGAGTTGTATATAAAGAAAATCATTCAATTTGCTGCAATCAGTTATTTCATATAGTCCAAATTATTGAAATACAATTTAAACATATAATATCATCCTGTAAAGCTAGAAAAATTAGTAATGGGAGAATACAAATGGACCGAAATATCACTCATTTCCTCAACTTGCCATTACAGGAAACTTGGAAAGATGTATTGAGTCGTTAAGATGGTGTGAAACTGAATACAATACCTTCATTCAAACCTTCCAATACCATTCTGACATGAATTTTCCCTTGAAAACATAGAAAATGAAGTCAAAAACCCCAGAAAGGTTGCAGAACACCTCATTACATATTTTAACTTTATACCTCAGTTGCTTAACAAAGATGTAACGAAATATGCCATTGAAGCTGTCAGCCCAATAATTCCTTACAACCATAAAATTTATTTTTCCATCCTGCATTCGACTCTTCCATTATTGAGATATTGAAGGGTCTACAAAATGTCCACCCAACTGGGAAAGATGATATAAACACAAACATTTTGAAGAGATGTAAACAATTGATAAGTGATTCATTAGTTTACATTATAAAAGGCTCCCCTAGAAGTAGATAAAAACAAATACTTTAAACAAATGAATTTGATGTACTTCAAAACTCAGATCTCTTCACTTAGTCATTTTAGTGAGGTTATAGAATGGTATCAATTGAACACCCTCATAGTCTACCTCAACTCTCAGAAATTATTCAATGAAAGACAATTCACAATCACTAAACCTTTGAATAGCTCACAGTAGAATTATGTTTGGACTTTATATTTGGTAGATCACATGCGATACTTCTGCATAAATCAGTAAAATATATTCTGATAGATATCGTAGAGCAATTCGAACAACTGATTGCATTGAAATTGAAAATCAAACATCGCACAAGTTATGAGTGTCCCCCAAGGATCCATACCAGAACCACTTCCGTACATAATATATGTGGATGATTTTAACAACAAATCGTGTACGCGGACGATACGTCTCTATCATTCGAATCAAATAGTAGATAAAGCTCATAGAGATCGGAAACACGAGAGTTTGGTTTCAAAAAAATCATCTCGTCATAAACGAAGCAAAATTGGTCTCCATTTGTTTCCACATATCTCGAAAATTTATGGATCACAGCTTTCTGATGAAAACCAACAAAAAGGGAAATCGATTAAATTTCTAGGCACAAACACCTCGGAAAACTTTTGCTGAAAATTACAAATTGACAATATTAGTAAAAAAGTGGTTCCTTCTGTGTTATGGTTTATATCAGCTACGCAGTACAGAGGTTGGGTTTGTTTAACTCGCGTTTCTTATCATGCCCAAAAAGAATAAGTAATATCATATGATAATTTATCCTGGGGATACTCAAATGACTGTAAGAGAATTTTTGTATTTCAGAAAATATATCAGTTATGTAAACGAACGTAAACTCCATCAAAACTATAAATTAAAGAAATCATAACACTAAGAATCATCCTCTTTCTATGGACTCTCAACAACAGAATACAGCTCTGAATCAATAGGAATCAAATCGCTGGAGTTGTAGAAGCAACTCTCACTGATAGGATTCAAAGGAAAAAACTGTTGCTAACTGAAGCCTCTTATAACATGATGAATACTCGAATACTTCTTTGCGACTCAAAGCACAAATTATTTTCGATATTATTATTTTAACTGCATGTAATCATAACTATGTGACTAGTTTATTCGACTGATAATCAAATTGTGTTAGTCGATTATGTTGTCTTGTGTACAGATGCGTTCTGGGCGTCTTATAGTTTATTTGTCTGGTAGGTCCCAATTTGAATGTAATATCAAATTCATTGATATGACATTTCAGAGGAAGCTGAACTATGTTGATGGGGTGACCATAGCGTTTTTTCAAAACGATGCTGAGTTGAATGATGAAAACAGTTTCCACGAAAAGTTGACCATCCGTCTGATATCTCGATACCTAAGCTATCACAAGTATCACAATAATAATCATCATCATCACAATAATTATTATTGATAATTGATACAACCTCGTAGCAGATTACTAATATTCTTCTGATATTTCAACACAACGGAAAGGTGAATATATCTGCTTCCTGAATGGAATATTAATTCGAAACCTTAATCTACTTTGAATTGTTGATATACCACAGAGATTCACTTCATCAAAAATTATGGAGTAATATTCAACCCAACGATACTTTTCATAAGATCAACCACGAATGGTATATCGCTATGGTGAAGTACGGGGATAAGGAAGAATTCGAACAATTTAGTCAGCAATATTTCTACTTACGAAATGCGATATGTAAACTGCCATGAAACTAATCATGAACAGTGATCTTGTGGGTTTCACATCGCCTAGGCTCAATTCACACACAGACAAAATTATCACAGCCGTATCAAACATCATCCACCAACTATGATTTCCGAAAATGTTATCGATGTGTTGCATATTTTCATGTAAAATAATGCACATCCTTCTGATATTTTCGACTTCCATATAGAATTCCTTGATAGCACTATCCAATGCAGAATTGATGGTGTTGGTAAGGTGATTATAACGCCTTTCTATGAAAATGCAAAGTCCGTTGATGAGAACAGTTATAGAGAAATGTTGGCAATCGATCATATATCTCACCAGATGTGATGCTACGGTCATAACTAGACTCGTATCAACTCCCCAATCATAAATCAAGATGGAGTTGGTGAGTGAAATCAAGGTAACAACTCCATAGCAGACCGTTAATGTTATCATGTGCTTCCAGAATCGAATATCTTCAAAGCCACTCCTATTGACAATGTCTTCATCAAGTCTCCGCATATTTCCTGGCAGTTTTATCCAGTTCAACCTATTTTTTATTGCACCATATAGTCCGATAATGAGAAAGGATACCTCAATTGCCTGCATAGCATTACACATTATCTTAAAACTGAACGAGCCTTGAGAATATACTCGTATATCATTGAATCCGATCCAATAGCGAATTTTGGATGCTAAAAGTGGTATGTAGATGAATGAAATGAAAAATGTCGCCAAAAAAAAATTCTCGTCGAATATTCCATGAATGATGCTGATGAGTTTTCCAATGTTAACGTATATTTTCAAAATTTGACTTTCATTTTTGGGTGTTCTCTCAGAGAGACACATTCTGTTCAATTCTTTTTTTACAATGTCTAACATTGTGGACTGAATCGATTCATAACATAATCCTCGTGAATTATAGAACTTATACATATGATGTTCGAGGAAATTGTAATCTGTTGGTCGAAAAATATGTATCATTATCTGAAATCACATATACAGTATATTGGACTTTCTGTTATAGAGAATAACATCGAATCGCATAGGGATGTTGTGACCTACTTCTGAAAAGTTACTAATTATTTCCGCCACAGCAACAGTCGTCTGTTTTTTTTTCCACATCAGACATATTTTGATTATAAAAGATTTCAGAACGATTTCATATTTCAGAGACAGTCTGGTGGTACAACTAATACTATCTATTGTTTTCATAGAGAAACAATGTCTCATGCAACGATTGTTCCTCATGTCGTTCAGTTCCTACTCGAGACTATCTCCGGTATTGCAGAAACTGGATGGCAACCAGAAGAGAAAAGAGAACGAGAAAAGCTAGAAAACCTTAAAGAGGTACAACTTTGTAATCTGTTTTCGATAGGGAATCGCAAAATGGTTATTATAAAAACTGCATGGTTTTCGGTAGTGTAATGGTCAGACATGAGAATGATGAGCGGGAATCAGCGTTCGATTTCCTGACACAAAACCACATTGCTGCATTTCACACATTGACATGTAAAGCTCCCTCAATCGATAATTCATACATGTTTCGATTTCTGAGGGTTTAGGTTCGTAGAGGGATGGAAAGTTGTTAATAGAGAAACAGGTGTTGAACCAATTCGAACTCATGTTTCACTACCAATTCAGCAAATTTAACGTTCAAGAAACTAGATGAGAAGTGAGAATTTGTAAACAATACAAAACACAACGGAAAGAAACCACGAAATCTGTAATAGCAAAATACATTCAGATAGAATGAGATAACATCGAATAGGCAGTCTGAAACAGAAATAATAGACAAGAAGGAAAATTGACTCAGGGGGCAATTCTGGGAATATTCTGAAAGACTGTACATTCAATCACCTCAGTTTTGGGATTTTGTAGAGTTAGGTTACCACTATTTCAACAAATTGACAAATTGACACCGAAGGAAGGTATTTCACCAATACGTACCTTGAAACTATTCAGTTTACAAACATCAGCAGTGGCAATCCCCTCTTCTGACTATAAAGAGCTGAGCCTGTGCAACTATGACACTTGGAAAATTTGTCAGTACCATATATTTTCGAATTATTATATGGCAGGAATGGATCTCCTTCAGGTCAATTGATGATTTATTCGCAGCCGATGTAAGATTGAAAAGAAGATTGCCATTTCAGATGTATTGGATATAAGGATCGATCAGAATGAAATATAATTTGACATTCACAGGAAAGACACGAACACGTTCAGATACATTCCAAACGACTCGAATCATTGTATACAACATAAAATGGCGGCACTGCAATTCCTTGGTCATAGGTTAATAACTTTTCCTATGAAAAAAGATAAATATAGCAATGAAAAGAGAGTGCGGTTTCAACCCAGAGATAGTTGATAAGATAATTAGAAAATGTAAATCTAGGGAAATACTTCGTAAATCTTCGACTTCTCGAAATGATGAGAGTATTAAAAAGTAATGAAGTTAGGATTTTCCTGCTCTCTGATCCTACCAATAATTTCAAGCACTCCATCAAGAACAAATTGAAAATTTCGTTTCGTTTAGTTTCTTGGATTTCTGGCCCCATACGGTGCCAATTTCTCCAGATCAGGTAAATGATTAATTCAAGAACTTGATGAAAATACATGAAGACTATCACAAAATAGCGTCCCGGCACCACGAGGTATCCACGTACCATCTATGTGAGCAGAACATACGTCTGCTCATTACCAACGCGAAACCGGAACTCCAAAATTGACAATTTAACTCATGTATAAAATATCCCAGAAGCCGCCGTGATTTTGTCATTATGACAGCAAAAAAACTTTGCCCTAAGTTTTTCAGCGACAAAACGGAACCTAACTCTTGAAAGCTTGGCAACCAGAATTGTAAACAAATCTTTGACGGCGTCTTTGTCAATTTTTCACTTGCGTTGTCAAAACAGTATATCTGATCTGTGGAAATGAAATATAAGAATTGTGTTTTTAACAATTGTACTTTTCCGTTGAAATGAATAAACTAAACTGTATTCATTAAATTGTCGTACAGAATTACACTCGAGCTATTCTTTATCGAGGAAAACTTGACATTTATGATTCGAGTTTAGTTGCCTTCTGGCAAATTACCTCAAAAAACTGCCAGAAAAAATTACTCGTCCTACGGACTCGAAATTTTTTCAAAGGCAGTTTATTTTCGTTGAGTTGCCAGGCAACAAAATTCTCATCGAAATGTCAAGTTTACTTCGACAAGAAAAGCTCTCGTGTTATTATAAGTGAAAATAGGACATTAACAAAACTAGATTAGGAAATAAAAGACAGAAAGTATTCCATGTACAAATTATAATTTTTTAATCAAACATTGATTTGATCAATTTGATTAATCACTAAATAAGAATAAGCTCAACTTGTGTAATACAATCAATTGCTGTAATCAATTTCCCAACCTACCCGATACGGAAAAATGGTGAAAATCTAGAAAAACCAATACAATCATAAGTAGATTCATGCCCTATTTTGGATTGCTAGCTAGTACTGATTCGAGAAAAAATGATGGATACGATAATGAGATGTGAGGAGCAAATGTCATAGTTTGTTTCATCATCTTGCTGACTCTCATTGATAATGATCATTGATCAGGTTTCAGGGAAGAATTCTTAGAAACTATTCACCCTACAGTTGAACGTGGTGAATTTCCATAATAGATATCATATTGCAAAATAAACCTATTGAAATTATTTGCCAAATGGCCCTTTCCTATATTCCTAAGTGCGGAATGCGTTCTCGTCTAATTGATGGAAAGCATCATCTCTGATATGTCGAAATCAATAAGTTGGAGATCCATTGTACTAGCTAGCTGAGTCGAAATGAATCTATTTTTTCATCAATCTCAAAATGGTGCCTTTATCATTATTTCCTCGTGTTGGATATATATGAATAAGAGTATCGTTTGAAAAATCTTCACATTCCATTTGTATGATACAAGATCAGCAGAACAGGAACGAAATCCCTGCTTCAGCCTTTCTAAATCACAAAAACGAGCGATGACTCCCGTTAATATTGAGAAAGGGGCTTTGAGTTTTTTATTATATTATCCTACGACCACATAGGAAAGTTCTTTCCGCACGGCTGTCAAATAGCCGTCAAAACTGTGAATTCTGTAAGATTTACAGATGCAATAATTGATTGCTTCTCCCTATTATTGTTGTCGTTTATATAGAAACTGGACTGATGGGTGACTAATTATTCGTAAAAAGTGAAAAAAAAGGGAATGTTATATCATAAGTACTTACTCACTCTCACATTTTTAAATAAACGTTAATTATCGTTATTTCTTCATTTTACTCTGACATTCATTGCATTCATGTGCACTTTCAATAGAAACAATATTCAATTATAGACTGACACAAAAAAAACTTGAGATTGGTCAGGCAACTCAATATACTAATTGTGTTTTCACAGTTCACAAAACAATAATATCCATTCAATAGTTACATTATAAATCATTTTATCTACACCCGTACTCTAATAATACGCTTATATATGCCCACAACCCGTTTTATAATGAAATCCATTACGATACAGATTTTCAACCAATAGAAACCCATTATTTTTCAATCAAGCATGATGTGCAAGCTTTGCATTTTGACGTTTGTCAAGTCAAAATCAGTGGGTATTGAATTTTTGAAGAATTTAGTCAATTTTCGATAATCGTATGAAAATGTCTCATAGCAGTGATATAGAAGAATTATCAGCGACCCTCCACAGATGTCTTAGACAAGAAAAAAATGCAATCGAAAGGATCATATTTTTTATTTGACAAATGGAACACATATGTTATTATTTCCAACCAAACCATATGGGCTATCATGTCCGAGTGGTCAAAGGCGCCGGCAGTGGAAAATTACGTCCAGGTTCAAATCTTGACCTCGGCAGAGTTTTTTTTTTTATTTTTATTCTTCTTTTCATTTCTCACTCTTGTATTTTCCGTGGTTATACCATTAATTATAATTTTGTAGAATTTTTCAAAGAAATACGATTGATTACCTACTATTATTGTGTTCAATATAAATAACTAATAATATTATATTTTCTTCATTATTTATTGGGTGTAGATAAAATAGCGTATGCAACTCTCATGTAATGGTTATTAATACAGTCGCATAAACCATACGAAACTCACCTTCGGCTCGTTTCGTATCCCGGTTTATGCTCATGTATTAATAACCATCATTACACGATCGTTGCATAATATAATTTAAAGTATTAATTACAAAAATCATTACATTGAAGCAACGATTCTGGCCGACGCCGTTAAATCTATAATCATCAATAGTCAATTGCAAGTACTCCTCTAGGGACTGTCAGCTGTCAGGTTACTGTTAGGGTGAATTCATATTTTAGCGTATATTACGTCTGATCTGATCTGATATTTACATATTGTTTAATGAAATTGGTGGTCGTAGGAAAAATAGGGCACATTAATTGTGCGAAAGTGATTTTTCACACTCGTGGGATTGTCGCATTCGGCTTACGCATCGTGCTACAATATTTTCCACTCGTGTAAAAAAAGTCACTTTCCGCACTCGTAATGTAATATACTGTTTCTAATAGAGTGCGGAAAAGTCCACTTTTCCGCACTCATTTTAGTGTTGAAAGAGTAACTTTTCCGCACTAGTGCGGAAAGTAAATCTGTTGAGTTTTTGGGGAGTATACTGACATTTGACTATTCAAAATATATATTTGTATGATTGTAGTTTACAGAATGACCAAAAATGAAGAAATTCATAAGAACTATAATTTTCGATTAAAAAAAAAAGTATGTTTCAATAATTTTTCAATGGCTCTGGTATGAGCCTCATCAACTGAATGTGAAATAAAAACAAACATCTGACATTTTCCATTTGTCACTTTGAATTACTTCACCAACAAAGAGAATAAATCTGTTAGTCGAAACGCACTACCTTGTCAAAACCAATTTTACCGTCACAGTTTTTTCTAGTAAGATTACTTTCTATGAAATTCTTCAGATGAAGATTTGCCAGATTCAGTTTTGGGAAGAGAATATATTTTGTTTTAAAGCTGGTGCCAGAATAAGGGAAACAAAACTTTCAAAGAAAACCTTGTTTTGGCTTATTTCGCTGAAATTTCCAAAACATGCAAGCCTAATACTCTATGGTCCAGGTACTCAATGTAAAAAAGTGTAATTAAATTCAGAAATGACATCGATTTAAGCAAGTTCTTCGAGGTCACGGCATAAATAAAAAAACAAAACATTGGAATTAGACCAAAAAAGGCAAAAATTTTCTCACCGACCCTTCCACTAGTCAGCAGCTGTCACCAGTAAAGCCTTCCAAAATGACTTCCTCCAGCAAGATTGCTGACAAAACAATGAAAAAAATTTTAGCCTCTGCAATTAATTTGCACAACGCAACAAACTGTACGTTTGATATTAATATTAATTATAATCAATAGTTTGATATGTATTTAATAATAAATGTTTGTGTTAACTTTTGAGTTTTTTCCGCACGCTAGTAGAAAAATTAGTGTACCTAACAAGTGCGGAAAGTAATACTTTTCCGCAAGCGATTACTGGCCGAATTCCGCTAACGCGTCGCCATCTGCAATCGCGTGCGGAAAAGTATCACTTTCCGCACTTGATAAAAAAATACTATAAGAGGCTGTATTTCTCAGTCCATAAATGCCATAATTTCCTTTCATAGTCACCTTCTGATTGAATTAATAATGCACCATGTCGGGCGCTCTTACTATCTTATGGTGTGTTCGTGGAGATATCTGTATATAATAATTTAGGTAATGGAAAGTCGATTCGAAGAAGGTAGAAGAACAGGTGAATTCGATAGAAACATAATATCAGAGGAAACTGATAAAATTGCTTTCAACATAACATGTCGTTCAGCACATAAATGTAATGTTATTTGTGTAAGGCGCATTTTGAACTAGCTCCGTTCACTTAGAATATAGTTGCACCCTTATATCATCTTGAGGAATGTATGATAATTATTACATAGTATAAAACAAAGTGTCTGTCTGTCCTTCTTCTTTAACATTACACAACGGATTTTATTGCGTTTTTTAATAGACAGAGTGATTCAAGAGGAAGGTTTATGTGTATAATACATGCATACTATAGTAGAGGAATACTGATGATTCCAGGGGTTGATAATAAATGTTGTAAATGAGCACATTTTTTGCGCTTACATTGCAAACGCTGGTTGAACCCTACGAGATAGATCAATATAGTGTTGAACAGTATTGTACACTTCGAAAAGGTCTACAGAAAAGTCCGTCTATCTCTTAGGGATAACCCAAAATAATAACTTTTTATCCGTGCAAAGCCGAAGCGGTTCTCCAGTGACATACCTATAATCTATCTGGAGCAGCAGATGAATTAATACACTTTCAAGTTCTTCAGTAGAAAGAAGTGGAAGAATCTCTATATTCGACGTTGCTCCAAATCTCTTACTATTTTTTACATGAGGGTCCATCATGAAACAAAACATAGGAGAGATTTCGAAATTTGTCACATAAGAATAAGAAATAAATGTATCACTTAGAATGTTGCTTCTTTCGCTTCTTCGAGAAGACAGTCAGCTTCGTTGCATGTATGAATACCCCCGAGTTGTATTACAATTAGAAAATAATATGTGTTGATTGAAGGATATGTATACCAGCGGAAATGAGTATCAAGAGGAATAGAACGCTGGATTTTCCAGTTGAACAAAAGCTTGCTTTTTCATGGAATTAAAAATGGGTTTCAGAGGATTTTTTCAAATTAGAAATTATTTACCAGTTGAAAATGTGTATTCAATGATGACTAAAAAGTGGTTCTTCTCATACAAGACACAACATTTTGTGATATACTTGACAAGGATAAAAACATTATTGACCTGCATATAATCCACATTGGAAGATGACCTGTCGACAGTCGAGTTTTTCAATTAACATTGTTTCCATGAACAAACACATCACATTTTAGAATTATATAATAACGAAACAAATACTTATATAATCATATATCTGTATTTTCATTTGAACATATAACTAATCATGTAAACAACCGTTATAAAAGAAACATGACTGGAATGAATATCTTTGTAAAAGTAGGAATGTCCTGAAAAACACTTTCTGTGAACTGTCTTCCCTGGATATGAAAAAAAATGCTTTGAATTCTTATAACAACCGCTTTTAGGGCAAATTGATATATGTGCCACAATACGTAACTGCAATTTTATGAAGAAGCAGAATTGACTGTATTATTGACCTATTTTATATGAAATTGAAAATTTGTTCGAAAATAAATATAAAAAAATGCATTTAGATTACATTAGCGACGTTTCGAAAGCTAGTCTGCCTCCTTTTTCAAGCCCATTAGAAATTTTTTTATGGATCAAAATTCCTGAGCGGAAACCCAAAAAATGGAATTAATAAATACAACTTCCCAAGAAATATCATTATGAATGTACGAAGAGGAAAATGGAGTCTTTATATATCATCAACAGAAAAGATCATTGAAAGTACAATACTTGTTATAAAAATCGTGAATTCATACCTAACAGCATATAAATCTGTTATTTGTTTTTCTTTTCAAATATAGATCTCCTTTATTATTGTTCATTGTTTTTGATGTCCCAATAAAATCTATCAGTTTAAAATATCGATAATAAAAAGATGATGGGGAGGATGGATGTTACAGAAAACAAGATATTCATTCACCATTATAACTGGTATTGGTTCACACTTCCTTTGCCTACATGAATTCCTTATTGAAACCTGTTGAAAAACTATTACGAGTACGCCCAAAAGGCAGAGCCTTGTGCGGATATTCCAATACGCTGAAAGGGTTTTTTGCTAAAAAATTCCATTCATCAGGATAAAATCAAACAGGAAGCAGCTTTTTCAGATAGACTTCCCATTTTCTATTGAATTAATAAACGACTATGAAAAAATATACACATATCAACAGAGAATGTCAGTTAATTATTTGATATTTCTCTGATGATGAAATTTTTATTTAATTTTGGCACCAACATGGAGAGGAAGGAAGCCAAAAATAACCTTCCCAATACTTTCTTCTCCCCCAAAAATTGAGCGTTCAATCACGTAATTCTCAATAGAAGAAAAAAGTAAAAAGACTTCAACGGCTTGTAGGGATACAAACTAAGAACTCAGATATGTTTATACAATTTTTTTAACTCTATGTGAGTATTGTAAGGTTTTTTAAGAAATCTCAATGAACGTTATTGATTGATTGCTTTTGGAATCGTCAGCTATTTGAATGAATTCATCAACATTAAGGAACAAAACATATGCATACGATATTGAAATTTTTGAAATGACTCTGAAGTGTGCATCATAGTACTTCACCCCATAGGTTAGTTGCATTTTCCTCATTCATAACAGAATGGGTTTTTTTTTCTGGGTGTGAACCCTATTATTGAATGGAAGTAACATGTATCCCGACAATAAACCAGGATATGTTGTATATTCTGCACTTTTCACCAATAGAAAATTTTTACTTCTGGAATTCTCCTCAGTCAGTTATCAGGAATATTCGAAAATAGTTTTCGGTAATTTTGGACCTGAAAGTATCTTTCATTCATATTGACTCATATACAAAGATTGACAATGAGAATTTTCAAGACAAAGTACTTTGGAAACGGATGGAAAAGAATTTTACAACCTCCTCAAATACTCATCAGTCTAATAGCAACCGACAGAAATTCGAACTGATCCACTAGGGTGATGAAAGGTTCAATTGGCAGAAGTTAACACTGTTTGAAATGTAACAGAAAATCAAATTGGTTGGTTAGAGGTGAACAAGTTCCCAAGAAATACATGGATCTCTTGTCGAGGTTTACATACTCTCTCATTAAAAATCATTCGTATGAAAGATGAGATAATGAAACAGTAACAGATACTAGCACCCAGAAGGAGCAGTTACATTCCCGATAATGCCTTTGAGATGTTGGCGAAACGTCGAACTTCAATTATGACAGAGCAAAAGATAAACTCCCGGAATAACAACTGCGCAAATATATATCTTCATTGAAGCCTCGATTGAAGCCGATTCAGTTTCCTCGTTTCCATTGACATTACAAGAATAACACATACATTTATAGTATGAATTACTTTTTCATTCATGTAATATCATCAGAATCTTGCCACTAGCTCTCAGACTATGTTTCTTGCGATACATTTCAGTTTCCTAGACCCTAAATTGAATAAGAATGATTACATAAGCCGTAACAGCCGACAGAAATCCGGGTATGAGTCGCTGATTCATATCGAAGAATCCGGCAGCAGAAAACTTGGGAAGCAAATTTTTCCATGCAGTTCGAGAGTCCCAGGAGCTCGTTTGCGATGAACTCGTTTTCGGCAGTGGCCTGCAGATACTGACAGGTTTCCAGCAGCCTCAGAGCGCTCTTTTCCACTTTGTCATAAGACATGATCATGACTATCGTGTAAATCTGGAACAAAAATGTATACCAGTGAGACTCATATTAATAGCCTTCGCAGACATAGCAAAAATCAAGTAAACGGAAGATTCATATTAAAAAAGGATTCATTGATTTATTACAGGACTGAATCAACAGTATGCGTCAAAGAGGTCAAATTTTGTGTTATTCTGTACGAAAGTGATGATAACTCATAACTGAACCGAGTATTTTTGAAGTGTATTCCTAATTTTCGTTTCTCAAATTCCCTCTATCGATGGATGGTGAGGAATAATAATGATGATATATTTAATTTATAGTCTGAAGTCACACAACCTTATTGGCGAAGCTTGAATATAAATGAAACCTAAATTAATTTGTACGTCACCTAATGGAGAATCAGGGGGATAAAATAAACAAATGAGGTAGACAGAAAGGGCATAAGTATCTGAAATATAAAACAATGAATGGAAGAATGGCAGACCGACTTCAGTATTAATAATGCGGTAACAGTAACTATTTTGTTATTCGTGAAAATATCCCTACATGATCCACGGCTTTGATCATACATATTATGTACCAAATGACCTTTTTTTGTTTTATTCACCTCGAATTCCTATCAGGACTTATTTTTAAGAGTCTCGTAGTGAAAAATACAAAAATGCTTATGATTCGGATGGAAAGTGATGAAGAAAGTGACATAGAATACATATATTGTCCTGATAGAAAGAAGAGGGAATTTCGAGCGTAATTAGGTGAAAAAGAAACATATGCGTCAATCCCGGTTTTACTGTCTTTGGGAGGCCTTATCTCCGAAATTAGTTGAGAGCGCCAAAAATTTCATTTCAATTTTTTGTTAATGAGTCCAAAATACGTAAATTCCACCAAACAAAAATATTTTTCAAAGCGGAGCCTGATATTTACCATCAAAGGGATCGATGAAAATGTTCTATTCCCTTTTTTTACATTTGCAAAAAAAATTGCCCCATCGTCGCTCGACTATTCACCTTTAAAAAAAAAGCGACATTTCCAAATTTAACGAGCTTTTTGTAGAGCAAACCACAGGGATACAAACCAAAGAAGTCCAAGACATTAGAACGACAAGGGGAAGTTATTGAACGAAGCTCCCGACGACGAGTACTTGTTGATGAAAGTGGCTTTGATAATAGGGATTAGTGGTGCTTGTAGATGCGATGACGTAGACAATCCCTTTTGAACTAGGTGCCACACGACCCCCCTTCTCGTTTAAAATTTTTGAGGGGATGGTCATCATCCAGAGGGGGTGCCAGAAGGGAGTATTATTTTCGTACTGTTAATTGTCAAATTGACAATAACAATCAACCTGTTTCTGGTTCTCGATAGTGTAGCACATTCGCCTTGACCGGATTTCGATTCCCCGCCCGGCCACCGTGCTGGGTAATCGCATGTTAAAAAGTAAGGCCTCGTTGATCCATTGCTCGCACAAGTTTCGACTTCTGAGGGTTGACGTTCGTCAGCTGGTTAACGGAAACGAACAATTTTAAAACAATTTTAGAATTTTAGGTTTTTTCAACGGAAACATAATTTACAGTGTCAATATTTTTAAATTTTAATAACACATTTTTTCCGTTATGGTTGCACCAGATATGAAAAACTCAGTAATACTGAACAGATAATGAAAATCTCTTTCGAGCAAGATGCTCATAATTGAGAAGGGGTGCCAGAAGGGGGTAATATTGTCAAACTGTACATTGTCGAATTGACAATAAAAATTGATCTGTTTCAAGATTTTTCGATGAAATACATAATAACGCTGAAAATGAATTTATTCCATATTTATGGACCACACTGTGTAACAGTAATTCAATTTCAAGATATTTTAGATACGAAACAATGAAGATTGAAGTGAAAATATCCACAACTCTCACTAACTACACATTTAATGATTGTAGTTCAGAATATATCAGATGTAATTTCAGATTAGTTGATTGTGAATCAGGAAATAAGGAAATAAGGAAACAATTCTCCAGATTATACAGGATTTTCCTTCCACTGCTTAAAGATCATACCCAGTTACGAGAGGTTCACAGAAGGGCAGATTTCTATGTGAAACAGATAACCCAGAATGCTACTGCTGTTCCAGAACTACCAATTCATCCTTTTTCAAATGGCAATATACCTTCCCGATTATTTTAAAAATAATATACCTCCTCAAATACTCGAACAGTATGAAATTGTAACTCAACAATTATTTCAAGCCAGTTTCAATGACCTACACAGTGAGTTGATGATCTATTGTTAGAAAACAACTACTCATTAGGATAATCCCAGAAAAGGTGTTGAATTATATTCGACAAATGCCAATGAAGGGGTTTCGGAAAAAATTCAAAGCGTCCCTTCCACGTTTTCAGATGACGAAGGTGTCATCCAGGTAACGTGGCCTCAAGGTCGGATTTCAATCAAAGGCTTCGATTGCTCTCCTTCCAAAATGTTTCATAAAAAGTTGGCTATTACTGGGCTTAATAGACTTTCCATCGCCACGCCATCTAATTGCTCATAGAAACTTTTATCTATCTCTTTTTCTTGACCACTCCAATGCTCAACACCCCAGCATCAAGTTCACCATGGAGACTGAACAGGACCAGCAGATAGCATTCCTAAATGTACTGATCGAACGATGTGGTGCTAGACTAACCCACATAGTATAGCAAAAACCTACGCACACGGATAGGTACCTAAACGAACTATCGAACTACCTTTCTAGCCAAAAGAGAGGAGTCATATCTACTCTAACGAAACGTTCCCGAAGAACCAGGGCATCTGGAAAAAGAACTGGAACATCTTCGAGTGACTTTGAGTTCGAATATACCTGAGGTCAACGGGGTCATGAAACTGAAGAGTTCCGCAGTACAAAACAGGGAGGACGCTCAGATAATTGCACGTGCTTATCTACCATATATCTCGAGGGTCACAGACAGAATTGGAAAAGTCTTGGGGAAATACGACATCAAAACGGTCTTCAAACCCACTAGAAAGCTACAACAAAGCCTCAGGTCGGCTAAAGACAAAAGAGACCCACTGTGAGCATACCGTTCACCTGTGGGAAGCTATACATCGGTACCACCAGAACATCTCTGTGAAACTAGGCTAAAAGAGCACGAAAGAAACTGCAAACCAGGACAAACTGACAAGTCAGCTGGAGTGAAACACGCACACAGTGAGGGAAACCACAGGATTCTGTTTGAAATCGCGAAACTCATTGCTCCCAATCAGGAATACCATAGTCGAGTGATATGTGAGGCAATAGAGATCCACAAACATAATAATTTCAACACAAAAGAAGAAGCTGTGATTCTCAACCGAATATAGAATCGCATCTTAAGAAGATCAAAAATAACAAATATCATGACAGCAGGTAGTGCGGCAATTAATACTAATGATACTTCTTCGAATCCAGATGAAGTATTTAAGGCAATTAATATTAATGAAAATTCTCCGAATCGAGATAACGAAATCAGCACTCCAAACTACCTGAATCTATATAAATATGCTTTATGTAGTCGTAACACCCAGTCATCGTAGTCAAACTCAAGATGTATAAGCCTCTGAAGAAGCTAGCCACACGCGTCAGCGAAACGTCAGGAAAAAAATTCAAAAAATGACGGCCTTCAAACTCGAACAGAAGTAGTGATACTATATGAGTTTTTTCCGTATTTTTATCACCAGATGATCCTTCAATTATAATGGCTAGAGAGCTGATGAAGGTCCATCTTTCAACTTGAGTTTTCCGGACTAACTTCGAGTTTTTCAAAATATCCTTTCTCCTTGATGAATTTCAATAACTTTTCTATCCATTTTCCCTCAGTTTCAATCATCACTATCATTTGAATATTTTTCAATACGATTTAAAGCATGTCTAAATGAACAACAGATACTCGCACATTGTAGCAAATTGAATATGATGAAACCAGATGAAACCAGTAATAGTCAGGAATTCCATTGCTACTTCAATCCTCAGTATTATCTCATAAACTACCAGATTGGAGAAACATCCAGGTGTTGTATTTTCCTAAGATGATATTAACTAACATATCTATGCGAAAACACATTCTGCTCATTTTTTGAACTTTTTCCGAATTTGATTCGATATGAATTAGTTCTATAGGCTTCCTGGAAAATGTTACTTCAAACTCCTTGATCAGGTAATTGTAACGTCTTTCTATGAGATCACAGACTCCATATATGATGGTCATAATCAACAACACTTTCAGGTCCATAATGAGTCTGTGAAGTAGAAGTATTATATTTTCGATTTCGTCAATTCCATATTGTGGAAATACTATGTATTGTATTACTGGCGTAACCAAGGTTAATCCACAGTACAAAATATTTGTGATGATACGTTTCCAAAAGCTGATACCCCGAAAAAGAAATGTATGTGTCAGACTCGTTTCGAAATGTGATATTTTTCCAGAGTTCACACCATTGTGATTTGTACGTCCATGTATCGTGATGAAAAAAAATGCCATCTCACCTGTCAACGCTATGCTATCAAGTATGCTAGCAGACATGGGCATGCCCATATCAAACTTCATTTTATTCATCAGGTAGTTATTGTATATAAGTAAGAGAAATGTTGGAATGTAGAAGGAAGGTATGAAAAAAAATCATCTTTCGAACAATCTGTTCAGGCCAGTCTCAAATTAACTTCGTTGTTCGCATCAGCTTTGGTCGGGGCTTGATACTCTGAAGGATTTTGATTTTTAATTATGGGAAGTCATCGACTTTATGTTGATGATGGCACTGCCTTGTACTGACGAGTGGTCCAATAGCCCGAAACCGGTCTGCAAGTGTGTCCGTCCCTATAATTGAAAATCAATTCCTTCATTTGTATCGACGAAAGCAAATGCAGGATTTACTTCTGTGAAGAAACCTGCACTGGCACCGGTCGAATATAATTCAATGCCCTTCGTGGTATTAGCCAGGAGAGTAGTTGTTTTTCTGACCGGTGCCGGCCGAAACTTACTGTGTAGGTAATCTGAGACTGACCTGAACAGATTGTTCGAAAGATGGTTTGATTTAACGCCAGTCTTCAAGTATGCCCACTGACTATGTCAAATGTTTTTAGGTATGAAAAACTTTGAAATCCAAAACCCTGTTTCGAATCTTTTATAAATCAACTCAAAGTATTGCGCGATGTTCGTTAAAAACGCTAGATACGAGTCATATATTCCTAATGAATATACCCATTGTAATAATCCAAGTGTTTACCAGAGCTCGTAGACGCTGAGTTTGCATTATATTCCATATATAGACGCGAGAACGCATCATTGTTTGATTTTTACGTTTGATCCAGCACAGCTACCGAGCAATTGTATTCATTTTAAAAATAAACGAAATTTTTAAAAAACCAAATCGTTGCCCAGCAACTTGGCAATTGGCGCAGTCGGTAGGATAGTGGAAGTGTCCCTTCATCAAGAAAACACGTCAGCCCAGCTGTTAATCCGCTATTCGAAGAAACAAGAAGGAGTTGGCGACCTTTGGTGAATGCAAGCTGATCATTCCGAAGTCCCCTAGAGCTGCTACGTCGTACCATCACGGTGAGTCGAGTATCCTCTTTGTACTTCCTGAACTTGTTTACCATAAACATTTCAAAGGAGCTAAGGTTAAGGAAAAACGAACAGAAAACAAAACAGAGTGATACAGATCACTCAAACCAGAGTTTTTGTGTGATACAGATCAACAAAAACAAAACCAAAAACAAACAAACCAAGTAGAGTAGAGTAAAATACCAAGTTTCAAAGTGAATTCTTGAGTGATTTTACAAGTAGATTCAAGAAAAAAACCGAATAGATTTAGGAAATATTTAACCCATATTTATTTTATGACCGATATTGACAATTTGATTGAATCTTTTTCATCATTGAACGTCTCAAACATGGCCCAAGAAATCAATTATACATTGTTCAAAATTTATTCAGATACCATTCCTACTTTTGATGGATCCTCTGAAAACCTTGAAATTTTTATAAATGCCGTTGACAAATTTCATACCAGATATCATGGTAATGATCAAATTCTCAACCGATGTATAGTCAGTATAATTTTGAGCAAATTAAAAGATCGAGCACAATTATTGATTAGTTCACGAACAGAATTGAATACGTGGCTATTAATAAAAAACGAATTGAGAAACACTTTTGGTGATAGATTGAGCCTTGATAATTTAGAACAAAAACTTTTCACTTTAATACCTAACAAAAATGAACATATGTTAGATTTTGGAAAACGAATTCAAGTTTTACGTAGTAAACTCATTTTCAAAATAAATTTAGATCCTGATATGGATCAACCAACAAAAGGAATTCATATCAGACAATATGAATCTCAATCATTGAAAGTATTCTTGAGAAACTTAACCATTCGTCTACAAGATAAGATCTTAGTGCAACACCCAAATTCATTGGAAGAGGCTATGAATTTAGTACTCGAAGATGAAAATTTTAGACAAATACAAAATATAACTTTACAAAACCAACAACCTCAAGTCCCAAAGACCTTTACAACAACAATTTTACCAACAACCTCAAATTGTTCAACAACGCGTACAACCGCAACTTTCTCAACAATATGGCATGATACAGACTCATGTGCCACAATTTCAACCACAATATCAAAATGGCATGATACAGTCTCATGCAAGGAATCAATTTCCAAGTCAACCTATAGCGATTAAACCTCAAGCTATAAATCAAAAATTTTTAACTAACAAACAAGTATTTGGCCCCCCACAAAATGTCTGGAAACCAAAGAATAAACAAACTAATACACCGGTTGAACCGATGTCAACCACTTCTCGAAATCCAACAATGATTAAACCTAATAATAACATTTTCAAAAATAACCCTAATATGAGAAGAAATTTCATTAGCGAGGAATTAAACAATCAAGATTCTGATATAACACCCCAGTTATATTCATATAATACACAACAATTGTTAAACCATCAAATTAGCTCGCAGTTTGAAAATAATATACCCGATCAAGACGACTTTGACTTTGAAAATTTGAATACAACTCTTGATGAAGTTGATGAACCAACAGAACAAGATGATGAGACAAATTTTTACAACCTGCCTCAAATGAACGAGATCACATAATAGAGCTACATTCAGCAGTAGTAAACGGGCTACCGTATATAAAAATACAAAATTCACCTATAAAACTACTTATTGACACAGGATGTCATACTTCCATGCTGAGACCCTCTATTGCAGAAAAATACTACACAGAAAGAATTTTCAAAGAACCATCACAATTAAAAACATCA
The DNA here is from genome assembly GCA_032362365.1 of Zygogramma bicolorata. Lineage (NCBI taxonomy): Eukaryota > Metazoa > Arthropoda > Insecta > Coleoptera > Chrysomelidae > Zygogramma > Zygogramma bicolorata. Next base: position 263,382 of record JAVJAQ010004525.1, on the reverse strand, counting down.
TTAGGAGAAAAAATAATTCCATATAAAGGACTTATTCCAGCCTTTCCTGAATTTAAGAGTAACCATATGATAGAATTTTTATTATTTCCTTTTCATGAATTCTTTGACGGAATACTAGGATTGAAAGAATTAAAACATCTCAATTTAAGAATTGATTTTAAAAACCAAATATTACAATCAGATTATGTTGAAATACCATTCTTTTATAGACAACCCCATGAAACACAATATACTTTCGAAATACCAGCTTTTGAGAGTATTGTACAAAAATTCCCAGTTGAAATTCAACAAGGAGAAATTCTTATCCCAAAATTACAATTTAGAAATTCAGATGTTCCCGAAACGATCACTTTTGCTGAAAACTTTCGAGCAAGATTTGAAATATATAATAATAGTAATAAAACTATTGCAGTAACATTATTCGAACCTTTTCCTTGTAATCCAAAACATGAAGAAAATTTTGGATTGTATCACGCAGAAGACTTATTACCAAAAATAAGCCCCTGTAAACAAAAAAAAATTTCAAAAAAATTCGAACAGATCACATGAACAAAGAAGAAAGAGACGCTATATTAAAGCTATGTAATAAATATAGTGACATTTTCTATGACGAAAATAAAACGCTCAAATTCACTAATGTGATTAAACATGAAATAAAAACATCAGATGAAATTCCCATTTATACAAAATCATATAGATTTCCACATTGTCATAAGCAAGAAGTGCAAAAACAAATTGACAAAATGTTAAAAGATGGAATTATTAGACCTTCAATATCTCCTTGGAGCTCACCTATTTGGATAGTTCCCAAAAAACTAGATGCTTCAGGAAAAAGAAAATGGAGAATTGTAGTGGATTATAGAAAAGTGAATGAAAAAACTATTGATGATAGGTACCCCATACCAAACATTGACGATATCCTTGACAAGCTAGGCAAATGTCAATATTTTTCAACTTTAGACTTAGCATCTGGATTTCATCAGATTGAAATGAATCCAAATTCAATTCAAAAAACAGCTTTTAATGTTGAAAATGGACATTACGAATACCTTCGTATGCCCTTTGGTTTAAAAAATGCTCCAGCAACATTCCAGAGAGTAATGGATTATGTTTTACGCGATTTACAAAATAAAATCTGTCTTGTATACATTGACGACATTATAATTTTTTCTACATCTCTTCAAGAACATATTTGCAATCTAAATAAAGTTTTTCAAAGACTACGTGACGCTAAACTCACTATTCAGCTAGATAAATCTGAATTTTTAAGAAAAAATGTTGAATTTTTAGGACATATAATAACTCCGGAAGGAATAAAACCAAATCCCAATAAAATAAAAGCAATAAAAAATTTTCCTTTACCATCAACAGCTAAGGAAATTAAATCATTTCTTGGAATGTTAGGATATTACAGAAAATTTATAAAAAACTTTGCAGATATAACTAAACCTTTCACTAAATGTTTGAAAAAAGGAGAAAAAATTATACACACTGACGAATTTATTAAAACTTTTGAAAAATGTAAAGATCTTTTGAGTAATGAACCAATTTTACAATTTCCTGATTTTTCAAAACCTTTCATACTAACGACAGATGCTTCAAATATAGCCATTGGTGCTGTCCTTTCACAAGGAACCCTAGGTAATGACAGACCCATTGCCTATGCTTCACGAACTTTAAATAGTTCAGAACAAAATTATTCAACAATTGAAAAAGAACTTTTTCGGACGTAAATTTACCCTGATAACCGATCATAAACCACTTGAATGGTTATTTAACCTAAAAGACCCAAGTTCAAGACTTGTAAGATGGCGACTTCGAGTAGAAGAATTCGATTATAAAATCCTATATCGAAAAGGAAAACAAAATAAAGTTGCAGATGCTTTATCTCGTATAGAAATAAATCCTATTGAAACTCAATCACTTGCAGTTAATATTGACCCACAAGAACATAGAATTGAAGACGACTTCCCTGAATTATTTGATCCAACTTATCAAATTCCTCAACTCTCAGAAAGTGATCTAAATGATCTAGATGATATAAACGAACTCATAAAAAAGGAAACAGAAAAAGAAACAAAAGTAGAGAAAAAGAAAATAAACATCATTTCGGACATTCAAATTCGTCCACCTACAAAAAAGAAAAAAGATGAAGAATCTTTAGAGACTGAACACTCAAGTGCAGAAAATCCAGTTCTTGAAATACCGATTTCAGAACAAGAATTAAATAAATTTCAAAATCAGATTTTCCTTCGTTGTAGCCGAGATGCTATTACACCACGAGTAACAATACAGAAAATATTCGATAAAACTAGACTTACTATAGTTTTACCCTACCAAAATTTTCAACAAAACTTGGTAGATATAATAAAAAACTATTTAAAACCAAAACATACATACCCTATTCAACCTAATGCATTGAATATTATTGATGGAATTTTAATATTCTTTTCACACTACGGAATACCTTCAAAAATCACATGCGACTCAGGCAGTGAATTCAAAAATAAGATCGTTGAAGATTTTTGTGAAAAACATAACATAAAATTACATTATGTAACACCCAAAAATCCTAATAGTCCCATTGAAAGACTTCATTCGACATTACTAGAAGAAATAAGAATATTGAAACAAGAATTTCCACAGAGATCAATATCATCTCACATGGTGTATGCAATTTTAGGGTATAATAACACAATTCATTCGGCAACTAAATATACCCCATTTCAAATTATTAAAGGAAACTTAAATCATGGAAACCCACTTGATATAACCACAGAAAAAATAATGACTGACTACCTAGAAAAACATGACAGAAACATAAAAATAATAAATGATATGATAAAAACAAACAACGAGAAAGCAAAAGCATCTCTAGAAAAAGTTAACATAGAAAGGAAAGAACCTCCTGAAATCAATCTTGACCAACAAGTCTATTTGTATGACAAACAGAGAAGTAAAACAACACCCCTCTATAGAGCTGTTGAACCAATAGAAAATGAGGATATTAAATTAAAAACTCGTAAAGCAACCTATCATAAACAACAACTGAAACCTCAACGAATTGTTTCAGATGCTACTACAAATGATACTCCTGATAGGCATTATATTGACAGAAGAACAACAGATCAAGTTGAAGACTCTGACTAACCCAATTCTTCCTTTTTCCCTTGGACAAGCAAGAATTACCTTCAACAAACATACTTTCATCAAATTTTTAGACTTGACCAAATTTGATAAACCTATACAACGTATTAGAGACAATTCAAAAACAATTGAAAATCTAGTCTCTATTAAAGACGAATTATATCCTCAACTCCAACATATGCATGAACATTTGAACTATCTCCTTGAACAAATTATGAATAAACTCAATAATATCAAACCTCAAACATATAAAAAACATAAAAGAGGACTCATAAATGTAGGAGGTAGAATTCACAAATGGCTGTTTGGCACTTTGGATGATGAAGACGGTGAAAGATACGATAATGCTCTTGCAACACTGTCCGAAAATCAAAACAATTTACATCATGATTTGAAAAATTATTTATCTATAACTCAAGATTTCATGAAATGAAACAGTTAAAAATTTAAAGAAAATATCAAGCAATCAAAAATTGATTCAAAAAGCAAATTAAAAGTATTGTTCAAAGCTTGAATAAGTATACATTATTTCTACGATTACAAAATTCACTAGATACAATGATTATTGATAGTCAAAACATGCTATCTCTCTTAAATAATATCGAAGATTCAATATTATTCGCCGAACTCAATATAGTTCATAGTACTATATTATCAATTGATGAATTAGAAAAACTAACAAAAATAATGTTTTCTCTATACAAAAATGGATTACCAATTTTCGAAAATACTCAATCATATTATAAATTATTAAAAACAGAAATTCGTTACAGTAATGAAAGAATTCTGTTCATTGTTCATTTTCCGATACTCCAGGAAAACGTTTATGAGATTTTCCATCTCTATCCTATCCCTATATCCAATAAAACCATTTTACCCTTAAAACCTTATATAATATTGAACTCGACATATCACCATTATGCTGATGAAACCTGCATCAGAATTGAAAATAGTTGTATCCAGTACATCGAAAATCAAATTTCGAATAACGACTGTATTCCTGAAATTCTCATGGGACAACGTTCTATCAAATGCCAAACAACAGACATCCAAATTCAACAAGACATCGTTGAATCAATCACCAATGCATATCTCATTGCTATACCATTCAAGCAAATTTATATTGAAAAAGTTTGCCAAGAGAATGGTTATGAGGAAATCAATCAACCTAAACTTATATACATCCCTTATCATTGCAAAGTGAAAATTAATGGTGATGTATATAGTAATGACGCCCCTACCATTGAAGAAACACCGCTTCAACTACCACAACTAGATACTCTCGAGGCACCCTCAAGAGGAAATCTACCCCTGTATACTCTAGGAAAAATCAACCTAGATGACCTGAGCCATCTCCAGAAGATAGCCGAAAAGACGCAACTACATAGCCTACAACGACCAGAAGAAAATTCTTCACATTATATTTTATATTCAATATGTATAATCTTTATTGTTCTCTTATTACTGTTTATTTTCAGACGACAGATATTCAAGTCAATAAGATTATTTTCAACTCGATATTCAACTCGAGATAATGACATTCAATTAGAACCAAATCGTTGTTCTGAAAATAACACAGACGTATTATTTTCATCTTAAGGATGGAGGAGTCATATATTCCTAATGAATATACCCATTGTAATAATCCAAGTGTTTACCAGAGCTCGTAGACGCTGAGTTTGCATTATATTCCATATATAAACGCGAGAACGCATCATTGTTTGATTTTTACGTTTGATCCAGCACAGCTACCGAGCAATTGTATTCATTTTAAAAATAAACGAAATTTTTAAAAAACCAAATCGTTGCCCAGCAACTTTAATTTACGCTATGTTGTTCATTTTTGTGACCAGAAAACACCTAGATTTGAAGATTGTCTTCACAAATCTGAATATATAGTGCGAAATATACGTATAGTACACGTTGGAAATCTCTCCGAAAAAGCTGCATTCAACTGGAAATCGGGAAATTTTCTATGCGTGATCAAATCCATTCGGTCGGACAAAAACAATCTACATTGTCACAATATTTATATATACGGCACGAATAGATTGATGTGCTTTGATAAAAACTCATTTGGGATTTGGGATAATGTATATTGAAACTGAATCAATACATTTTCATATCTCGGTTGATCAATTATGCCTTTGAATTATTTCTTTTTTTTTTGTTTATATGCAGATTCTCACTAAAGGGAAGCCCTATAATATTCAAAGAACACCGCGTGAATCAAGGGACAGGAGATGCGAATTAACATTTACTTTGAATTTTGTAAGCCTGAGAAAAAACCTCCATCGGCAAGGAGTTTCAAAGATCAGCTGTCCTATTGAAAAAAGATCCTTAAGCGAGAGAGGTTCGACAGGTCTCCAAGTTCACAACAAAGGGGTAGGAATTCTGTGCTCGTCGAGTCATCCGAGTAGATATTGCCAAGGGTGGAACGATTTATATTCAGGAGACCAAACGTGAAAATATCTATAGAAGAGAGACAAGTCTTCAATCCTTTTACGATGCTCCAATGAAATGAACGAGTCTGTGAGCGAAGAATCACCAACAAGACGGATTGCCTATTTCTAACCAGAATCGAGGAGCTTCAATGAATGTTTTGGTGCCGAACTCCATACATGAGAACTATATTCCAAGACAGGTCGTATCTGAGCGTTATGATCATTAGAAGCTGACGAGAAGTGAAGTTTTTCTTTACACGTAATAGAAACCCAATGAGAGATTATTACTGATCGTAGTTCCTAGCATCGAAATACTAGGCTTTTCGTTTGAATTCGATGATTTCATATTCATTCAATCAGCATCCTTGTTGAATTTCAGTCCTTTGAAAATATCTATCTGAATAGTTCAATTCACTTAATATTATTTCGATCATGGTTCATTTCCATTTTTTAATATATTTTTTAGCACTTTTTTTTATTCGGGTTTGCCGACCAATTGAGTTTATCGAATGATTTTCACCTCATAATTGCTTATCGTTGAAATTTCACTTATTCAAATTCATTTCTAGTACTATGGCGCTAAATAGGTTGGAATGAGTCACTTCAGCTGTCATTTTTCAGGTCAGGGACTTTCTGCATTCTTTTGCTCATTTCTGTCAAGCACCCCGAGTCTTGACTGAAATATTTACAACTCTAACAGAACTCTACAGAACATGAATTTGAATTTCAATACATGAGATTTTGTTAATGGTTTCAATTTTTTTCTTTCTGCAAATCCATTTCTTCATTTAAAATGTATGAAGAGTATTTGATAAGTGAAAAATTGTTTATATTGTCGGGAGTTGACACTGTGATTATGTACCTGGCTCACGATCTAGAGAGGTCATGGGTTCAATCTTCCAACGCTGTATAGATTTTTACCTCAAGAAATTATCTTTGTCGTGTTGGGAAAAGATTCTGCTTGATTCACAGTTGATCCGCGGATAACCATGCTCCTCTTGAGGTGTAGCGTAGGGAGTTAGTAACAAAGCCTACTTGTTGAAGAACTTGAATGGAAATCTATGGCGTTTGGTATGGAATATACCTTCTGTTATCGTCATTAGTGTAAAATGAGTTACAGTGGTTGGTAGATGAGCTTTCATCAACTCATTTGAACATATTGAAATGATCTTGGTACCAACACTTTCGATGTGAGATTTCCGCAAATCGAATCTGAGATTCTCACAATTTTCAGGTGATATGTAAGGCGGTGTCATTTATTGTTCCTTCGGATATACACATTTTGTATACATTCATTTGACACCTACCTACCCGTTTTGGTAAAATATAAAAATTGTTTGCTGAACGGTAAAAAACGGTGAAATATATTTCATGACACTTCGGAGAAATTTTTCGTATTTAAAAATTGATTTCTGTCCAGTAATCTAAGTATTTTATTTATGGTTCCTGCAGTATAATGCCATATATCATTCCCTTAGGGAAAATGGCGGGGGGTTAATAGCAATAGTCTTTATTCCCTCTTGTAGTCTATCACAAAATTCCTCGAATTGAATATTACCATGGGAACGATTTTTTTAATATCTAGATTCACACAGCAGGGAAGCACTGTAATGTTCAAAGAACACCTCGTGAATCAAGGGACAGGAGATACAAATTAACATTTACTTTTAATTTCTGAAGTTTGTAAGTCTCAGGAAGACCACTTCTGGCTCTCTGGCTCTGAAGAAAGATCCCTGTACAAGAGAGGTTCGACAGGTTTCCAAATTCACAATAAAGTGGTGGGAATTCTGTACTCGTCGAGTCATCCGTCTAGATCTAGATATTGCCAAGAAGGGAACGATTGATAATAATTCGAAAGAGCATCGACCGTGAAAGTATCTATATAGCATCCGACCCTTCTACGATGTTCCAATGAAGTGAGCAAGTCTGTGAGCGAAGAATCACCAACAAGACGAATTGCCTTTCTCTGAATAGAATCGAGAAGCCTCAATGAATGTTTTGGTGCCGAACTCCATACATGAGAATTGTAATCCATGGGTCGTATCTGAGCCTTGTAGATCATTAGAAGCTGACGAGAAGTGAAGTATTCCTTGAGATGAACCTGATAAAACTTGATACTAAGAACTACATCACAAAAATAATCAACGTCCATCGAAGTGGGCACGGTCGGCTAGTGTTTTATACGTATATTACTTGTTGGCGAGTTTTATCTTTTGTATTCTTATCATCAGAAGAACCTTCTATTGTTATGGCTGATGAGATGATGAAGGTCTATCTATAAACTTGAGTATTCCGGACTCAAAATCTTCTTCTGCCTTATTTCATTTGAACAACTTTTCCATTAATTTTTCCCCAATTCAATTCGTCACTGTCATTTGTATTTTTTCCTTCCCGTTTTAGACAGGTTGAAATGAACAGCAAATACTCACATATTGTAGCAAGATGGGTATGATTATAACGCCTAATTGCTCCAACTAAAAGTCATCCACAAATTTGGGGCATTATAGGCACGGCAGCTCAGTTGTATGGTAGCAAGGTGTGGATTCGTTTGAGAGATGGGGCCAAAAGGGCGCCACCCTATTTAATAAGGCAAGAACAGGGAAAATTAAGCAAGATAAACTGAAAGACTCAATTAACTGTTTGATATATTATCTTACCCAAATATAAGTTTCAATATTCTAGGGCTCTCAAAGGTACCTACAGTATAGGCAACACGAAATTATTCATTAATTCATTTCCTTGTGTAAATGTTAATACCCCCCTTATATTGGCCAATATATGAGTTCACAAGTGATTCAGCTAGTTGCTGGTGAAAATATATAACATAAATATGTTGAAATATAACTGTAATTATTTGAACTTTTGAATGAAATTGTGGCTTATGGAATTAAAGTTCACCAAGGATGGGTCTGACCTTATTCGGAGTCTCTCATCTTTGTAATCCCAGTCGGGAGAATAACAGGATGGATTCCTTGAGTCTGGGTGGTTCGGTTTGATCTAGTCCAACCAACAGAACGGGCAGTCGGTGAAGGACTGAAGTGGCGCTTATCCTTCAGGAAATGGACAGGAACTAATAATAGTGTTCGAATAAAATCGAAATTTGGAGTTTTCTCCAGAAATCTCAAATATTTTGAAATTGGGGCACGAGGCTTCCACAAAATGGCGTCGTTAATCGCTTCATACGGTTTTATATCCCAAAAAGGCCAACAGATCTACAAATTTATAATGCTAAAGTATGCATTAGTTCAAATTAATAACCAACTCACCTTCCAGAAGGAAAGGCCTTTTAAATAGGTGTTGATGAATGCAATGTAAAACGAAAATGACCACAAGGGCGTCATCTTGAACTCAAGAAATTCTTGAAAGACAAGATTTTTTACTAAAACCTGTCCAACTCCAAAAGGAAAAGCGTTGTGAAAAAACAGTTTAAATGTAAATTCGTATTCAGCGCATCCTGGATTTCGGATATGCGACTGACAGTTAAAAATCAGGAGTGCCACCCTTTTAAAATTTCTATTGACAGAAAGATGTGGAAGTTTGTTCTACTTCAAATGATCATAATAGAAATCGCCGTGAACAAAATCCACCAGAATGGGATAATCAGTGCAATACAGTATTGTACAAACGATTTACATAAATCTGGGTAACTATTTCTTTTGGTCACCTGTCACAAAGCTGCTTCGTGCCGCTTGAACTTGAAATAATAAGACGCATCCACGGACGCCTCAGTCAATGACAGACTGCGGAACGTGTGAGCGGATAGCGGATTCTACTTTACCCACCGTTTATTTGACATGACAAGATAAACAAATTAACCTACAATAATTAATTTTTTATTTTGATGGAGTCTAGAATATGAAACACTCGAAATTGAAAACAGTTGAATCAATGGTATCGGATGAGGAAATGGACTTGTTAACACACTAAAAACTCGTCAGCCTTTAGCATAATAACACAAGGAGTTGACACTTCATACACAACCATATTCATATTTTGATTGAAGTTTAGACAAACTGGTAACACCCAAATAAGGTACAAAACATGAAAGTTTTATGCATCTCGGGCTTCAAGAAAGTCAACTTTAACGTCACAATTACCCCCCTCCAATACATAAAAATTGACATGGGTAATGTCGATTTTTATCACATTTTATATATTTTTTTTGTTTTAAACTCGAGTTTAATTCCCTAATTCTACCCAATTAATCTCTAACCTTACTAGCTAGATGCCATGGACTATCTACTATATTTACAAAATTGGCAAATTATTTACAAGAGAGTTTTCATTATCCTCATGATAGAGTGAATGTTGATTAGTTTTCCTCCATATCAGATCTGACATCATCATCACTACAGGAAAAATATACCTCCTCAAAAGGCTTCAAATCCTCTATATGCCAGGTTCCTACCTTACCAATATTCCCTTCACTATCCTGACATACATAAACAAGTTTTGATTTTTTCTGTATAACTTTACACCTTATATAACGCGGTGCTAGTTTTTTACTGAAATTTTCACTAGCATCAGAAAGAACTCTATTCCTCCTCAATATTTCATCCCCTACAAAAAATTCCTTTTCTCTCCGTCTTAAATTGTATCTCTTTTCATTCTTACGATAAGCGACATTAAGTTTGTCCTGGACCTGCTTGAAAATGTCTGACATATGACCTAAATTTTGAATCCAATTTGTTCTGTCTACTAGATCTAAGTTAATTATTCCCTTTCCATAATATTTCCCAGAGCAAGGTACTTCCCTTCCGAAATTTAAGAATGCTGGGCTATAACCTGTTACTTCGTGAACGGCTGTTCGCAATGCGAAGGCAATTTTTGGGAGTTCTTTATCCCACCATTTTTGATTATTAGTTATGTAGCTTCGAATAGCTGTCCCTATAGTTCTATTTGTTCGCTCGACATAATTCGCCTGAGGGTGATAATATGGAGTATATTGAATACGAGTATCATACTTTTTAACGAGTTCTTTAATTGAATTGCTGACTAATTGTCTACCATTATCACATATTAAATATTGAGGAACTCCATATACCAGAAATACGTCATTTTCGATTATTTTAGCGATACTTGGAGCCGTAGCATTACGAAGAGGATATATCAAAGGATATTTCGTGAACCAATCACTTATAACCAATATATACTGATTACCAGAAGTACTACGGGGAAGAGGTCCAATTAAATCTAAGGCTATAATTTGCCATGGAAACCTTACTTTCTTTTCGGATCCTATAAATCCAAATTTGGGATAATTTGGGGCTTTTTGACAAGCACAAACTTTACATGAGTTTACGTAACGATAAATGTCACTTCGCATTTTAGGCCAAAAGTAAGAGAGAGTTACCCGTGATAAAGTCTTGAAATATCCTAGATGCGACGCAACTGGTAAATCATGACAAGAACGAATAATTGCTGTTCGCTGTTTTTTAGGAACCAATAATTTCCAATCTGATATGTTTGTATCCAAAGGAATTTTCGAAGGGAGTAACTTATAAACATAGTTTCCTTTAACTGTCCAACTCGAATATTTATCTGGTTGTGATAAAATGTTTTTGCGCATTTTTATATAAAACGAATCTAAATTCGAAAGGTCAATATCTAGGCTTATACACTCATCTGGATTCTCGATGGCAAAATTTTCTAAAACTGATAATTGGCTAGAAACAGACTCGACTGGTGCCCGTGATAGAGCATCAGGAACAATGTTTAAACTACCTTTTCTGTGAATTAAATTGAAATCGAATTGACTGAGCCGTACACTCCAACGCGCAAGTCTACCAGTAGGATTTTTCAATTTGAACAAATATTTTAAAGAAATATGGTCGGTAATCAAGTCAAACTTAACACCTTCAATATAAGGTCTAAATTTCTCACAGGCAAAAATACAAGCGAGACACTCTTTTTCCGTGGCTGAATAATTCCTTTCGGCTCTCGAAAGACTTCTAGATGCAAAAGCAATAACCCTTTCTTTTCCTTCTTGTATTTGGGTTAAAACACACCCCAAACCTGTGTCCGACGCGTCACACTGGACAGTGAATGGTAACGTAAAATCAGGACTCGTTAATATAGGAGCAGAAATAAGTGCTTGCTTTACATTTCGAAATGCTTTCTCAGCTTCAGTGGTCCACTGAATTTTCTGACCTTTACTTCTATTTTTAATCAAATCATTTATAGGAGACATTAAACTAGAGAACTGTGGAATGAAACGCCTGTACCAACTACAAAGACCAGTGAATCTTTTGACTTCGGTTGTGTTTTTAGGCTGCGGAAAATTAACCATGGCAGAAACCTTTTCTGGATTAGTTCTAAGTCCATATTTGTCTATAATGAAGCCAAGATATTTAAGGGATGGTTTAAAAAATTCACATTTCTCCAAATTGACTGTTAATTTTGCTTCATCTAAACGTTTCGCGACTTCAGTTAGTACATTTATGTGTTCTTCAAATGTTCGACTAATTATTATAAGGTCGTCTAAGTATACGAATACATTTGGTTCCATTTCCGGGCCAAAAACTGCATCCATAAGTCTCTGTTGGCATTGAGCCGCATTGGAAAGTCCGAAAGGTAAAACATTGAAATGAAACAACCCCCTACCGGGTACTGCAAAAGCCGTTTTTTCTTTGGAATCCTCATCGAGTGGGATTTGCCAAAATGCGCTGCGAAGGTCTACTGATGAAATGAAATTTGCCTTACCTATTAATGATAAGATTCTATCCACTACTGGGAGAGGATAACTATCCTTTTTTGTAATTGAATTTAACCGCCTACCGTCAAAACAAAATCGAAAATTTCCGTTAGCCTTTTTAACCAATAATACAGGAGAACACCACTCACTGCTTGATGGTGCAACTACATCCTGTTCAATCATCGCATCTAGTTCTTTATTAAGGTGTGTCAGCATGTAAGGAGACATTTGGAACTGTCGTTGTTTAAATGGTTTAGCCTCGCCAGTGTCAATGTGGTACACAAGTTTATTGGTGCGACCCAAATTTCCATCTCTATTTAAAATTTTAAATTTTGAAACAACTTTCTTTACTTCGAGTCGTTGTTGAGGAGTCAAACCTTCCATTGACTGTACGTTATCATTTGAAAGAGCACCGATGTAATCAAATCCGCCCAGAGCGATATTAACATCATTATTCTCTCTAACTTCCCAGGTATTATCCTTAAAGTCAATTTTTATTTGAAATTTTCTACAAAAATCACTACCCAATATCACACAATAGCTTAAAGAAGGTACTAATAAAAATGAGATCACCTCACAAATACCATTAACACAAATAGGAACATCAACTATTCCTTGAACTGTCTGCTTTACTCCGTCAGCAGTTTTAACAAATTTATGAATTGTTTTCTTAATCCTCAAACCAAGAGATTTTACAAATTCTATGCCCCGATTACCGAGTGTACTACTGCTAGCACCTGAATCCAATAGTGCATCAACTTCTATTCCATAAATGTTAATCTTGGCGTATGGCCTGTTATCACTAATTTTTTCAACAAGAACTGGACTAACTGAGTTACTAAATTTATTTTTTAATATGTTATTGAAATATGATTTAACTGATTCTAAAATCTTCAACTGCTCTTTACTACGATAATTATGTTTTAAGTTGGCCTGAGATTGCGGAGGTCGAAAATGGCCAAGCAGATTATGTTCTACCTCCTCGAACCGTTTCCCTTACAGTTACTACAATTGGATTTGACCACGTCTTGTTTTCCACAAAAATAACAAAATTTTCCTCTTTTTTTTGTACAATGTTTGAAATGATGATTTTGTTGATGACAATTGAAACAAACTATAGGTTTTCTGGAAATGTGGGGATTGTGGCTTTCATTGCGAGAACAACCGGGGTTTCTACTTTTGTGATGAGGAGCTATGGACTCATTGGAAGCTGGAGGATTACCTGAACTGAAAGTATGTGAATGCCCTTGCCCTTCACTCCTAACATTCCTACTTACAATATCTTTTAGACTACTACTTTCTTCAGATTGTATACTGCAATGTCCAAATTCGGTTTCAAAATCGTTGATAAGTGAGCTAACATTATGTTTTCGAACTGAATTATTGCCATGAAGATTCCTAAAAACTTCTTCTAAAGCCTTAGCATCCTGAATTAATTCTTCAATATCATTATACTTGTTTAGAGCTAGTCTTTCAACATACTCTGGTTTTAAGTTTCTCTGAATCCATTTAATCTTGGTAACCACTGCAGGTGGGTTACTTAATCTATTAAATAATTGTTCCATTACAGCAACAAAAAGTATAACTGTTTCACCATCATGTTGTTTACGGTTCTTAATAGCCTCCCACAGTTCCTCATCATAGTCTTTGTTCAAAAAATCTTGGGCAAGTCGCTTAGAAAGAGTATCCCAATCTTTGACTGTATTAGAAACATACCGAAACCATAAAAGAGCTTTACCATCAAACAAGTCCAATGCAGAATCATAGAGTTCCTCATGTGAAACATGTCTAGCTTTAGCAAGTTCATCCACCCTTTCTAAAAATGCTTTTACCCCCATTGTCTTTTTAGTTCCATCAAATTTTACATTCCATTTATATACAGCTGCTGGTTTTGACGTTGACGGTACAACTGTCTGTTGAGGAGTACTACTTGGTTGTGAAAATGGTAAATTAAGAGGTAAATTTGTTTGAAGTTTGATCTGATCTTCTAAATCTGATTCTAAAGACAAACAGGTCGCATAAGATTCATTTTTAAAAGACACTTCCTCTGGTTTAGATATATCAATTTTCATTCTACGGATCCTACCCTCAACATGTCCTAACCTAGCCTTCAATCTCTGGTATAAAGAATCAGTTGTTGTGATTTCAAAATCTGGTATTTGACTAGCAATGTTGTCCAAAGTCGCTTTAATCTGGGATTTTTCTTGATCGAAAGTAAAATCATTTTCAGACAATTCAATGATGCCCTTTTTCTCCTTACGCAAAGCAGTAGAAAGAATTTTTCGTTTTTCATTCATATCTCTATTTGTAATTATACCTCTTATTCGAAGTTCATAGTCCATCTCATCTAGTAGCAAAAATTTTGGCTTAACTTGGCCTTCCATTTTTAAGAAATTTAAGGATTATAAAAATCAATGAGGTTAAAATTCAGAAAAAATTAATTAAGTATGCAAACAAGTTGAACATATATGCCCTGTCAGGACTAACCACTGTATCCACTCTAACTTTCTATTTAAGCATTACCAATTATCCAAACATCAATATCACGAGAGAAAGTAAAAGCAATAAATAATGAATATAGAAATGTATGAGTTGACTCTGAAATCAATTTCGCATAGTTCCAAACGCCATCAAAATATTCAGAAAATCAAAAATTCAAATTTACAGCTAACACAGATCGGGCCCCACGATGACGTGCCAAATTACTATAACGCCTAATTGCTCCAACTAAAAGTCATCCACAAATTTGGGGCATTATAGGCACGGCAGCTCAGTTGTATGGTAGCAAGGTGTGGATTCGTTTGAGAGATGGGGCCAAAAGGGCGCCACCCTATTTAATAAGGCAAGAACAGGGAAAATTAAGCAAGATAAACTGAAAGACTCAATTAACTGTTTGATATATTATCTTACCCAAATATAAGTTTCAATATTCTAGGGCTCTCAAAGGTACCTACAGTATAGGCAACACGAAATTATTCATTAATTCATTTCCTTGTGTAAATGTTAATACCCCCCTTATATTGGCCAATATATGAGTTCACAAGTGATTCAGCTAGTTGCTGGTGAAAATATATAACATAAATATGTTGAAATATAACTGTAATTATTTGAACTTTTGAATGAAATTGTGGCTTATGGAATTAAAGTTCACCAAGGATGGGTCTGACCTTATTCGGAGTCTCTCATCTTTGTAATCCCAGTCGGGAGAATAACAGGATGGATTCCTTGAGTCTGGGTGGTTCGGTTTGATCTAGTCCAACCAACAGAACGGGCAGTCGGTGAAGGACTGAAGTGGCGCTTATCCTTCAGGAAATGGACAGGAACTAATAATAGTGTTCGAATAAAATCGAAATTTGGAGTTTTCTCCAGAAATCTCAAATATTTTGAAATTGGGGCACGAGGCTTCCACAAAATGGCGTCGTTAATCGCTTCATACGGTTTTATATCCCAAAAAGGCCAACAGATCTACAAATTTATAATGCTAAAGTATGCATTAGTTCAAATTAATAACCAACTCACCTTCCAGAAGGAAAGGCCTTTTAAATAGGTGTTGATGAATGCAATGTAAAACGAAAATGACCACAAGGGCGTCATCTTGAACTCAAGAAATTCTTGAAAGACAAGATTTTTTACTAAAACCTGTCCAACTCCAAAAGGAAAAGCGTTGTGAAAAAACAGTTTAAATGTAAATTCGTATTCAGCGCATCCTGGATTTCGGATATGCGACTGACAGTTAAAAATCAGGAGTGCCACCCTTTTAAAATTTCTATTGACAGAAAGATGTGGAAGTTTGTTCTACTTCAAATGATCATAATAGAAATCGCCGTGAACAAAATCCACCAGAATGGGATAATCAGTGCAATACAGTATTGTACAAACGATTTACATAAATCTGGGTAACTATTTCTTTTGGTCACCTGTCACAAAGCTGCTTCGTGCCGCTTGAACTTGAAATAATAAGACGCATCCACGGACGCCTCAGTCAATGACAGACTGCGGAACGTGTGAGCGGATAGCGGATTCTACTTTACCCACCGTTTATTTGACATGACAAGATAAACAAATTAACCTACAATAATTAATTTTTTATTTTGATGGAGTCTAGAATATGAAACACTCGAAATTGAAAACAGTTGAATCAATGGTATCGGATGAGGAAATGGACTTGTTAACACACTAAAAACTCGTCAGCCTTTAGCATAATAACACAAGGAGTTGACACTTCATACACAACCATATTCATATTTTGATTGAAGTTTAGACAAACTGGTAACACCCAAATAAGGTACAAAACATGAAAGTTTTATGCATCTCGGGCTTCAAGAAAGTCAACTTTAACGTCACATGATGAAAACAAAAATAGTCGGGTATTCGATCGTTTCCCATTCTCACCATTATCTCACAAGCCGCCAAAATACACAAACCAAATTGGAGAAACATCCAAGTGGTGTATTTTCCAAAAATCATATCAACTAACGTTGCTGTGCGAAAATACATTCTGCTTATTTTTTGAACTTCTCTGACATTTAATTCAATATAAACATGATCTATAAACTTTGTGGAGAATGTTCCTTCAACCTTTTTAATCAGGTAATTGTAACGTCTTTCTTGGAAATCACAGAGTCAATATATGATGGTCATAATCAACAACACTTTCAGAGCCCAGATTCTATTTCACGAATTCGATTATCGAATTGTCTAGAATATGCGTATATTTTCGGTACAGCGCATCTACAGTCACAGTCTGAGCTACTCGACAATCGAATTCGTGAAATAGAATCTGGGGGCAGGTCTATAATAAGTCTATGGAGTGCAATTGTTATATTCTCGATTTCGTCGATTCCATATCGTGGTAATACCATGTATTTTAAAGCTAGCGTTGCCAAGGTCAACCCACAGTACAAAATATTTGTGAGTATATGTTTCCAAATGATGATATCCCAAAAAAGAAATGTATGTGTGAGACTTTTTTCGATTTGTCTGATATTTGCATAGAGTTCACACCATTTTGATTTGTAAGTCCAAACTCCATGTATCGTGATGATAAAAAATGCCACTTCACCGATCAATTCTATACGTTATCAATTATTCTAGCAGACATCGGCATGCCCGAATTATTTTTTATTTTTATAATCACGTAATGATTGTATATGAGTAACGGAAATGTTGAAATGTGAAAAAAAAGGTATGAAAAACGAGAAACTTGATTCGAATTTTCTTATAAATCAACCCAAAGTATTGCGCGATGTTCACTAAAGACGATATATACGCTATATCGTTCATCCCTTATATCTTTCATCCCTGTCACCGGAAAGCACATTCATTTTAATTTTTTTTTGACGAATCTTCGAAGAAGAGGCGATCAACTGGTTATTAGGATTTTCTCTATGCGTGATCAATTTCATTAAGTCGGAATAATCTAAAATATCTACATTGTCACTATATGTACGGCACGATCAGATAAATGTGCTTAATAACAACCCATGTGGGAATGTGCGATTATGTATTTCGAAACTGAATCAATAGATTTCCATATCCTATCGTTGTTTTCGGTAGTGTAGAGGTTAGCAGATTCGCCTTTCAAGCGGAGTTCGATTCCTCGTCGGGCCACTGCGCTGGGTAATCGCACTTTGAAAGGTAAGGCCTCGTTGATCCGTTGCTCGCACAAGTTTCGACCTTTGAGGGTTGACGTTCGTCAGCTGGTTAACGGAAACGAACAACGAACAATTCTAGAACAACAATTTTTTCTCTATCAATTGTACACTTGAATTCTTTCGTTCGTACTACTTGATGGTTTTATATTCATTCTACTCCATTAGTTTTCTCGTTGAATTTTCGTTTTTTTCAATTCATCATTCTGAATAGTTCAATTTACACGATTTTATATTTTCATCAAAGTTCATTTCAATTTTATAATTTATATTTCAGCACATTTTTTTCAGGTTTTCGACTGGGTTATTTTATCGAATGTTTTTTGTCTCAATTTTGCTCATCTTTGGAATTTTGCTTATTCGAATTGATTGCAATGGCAGGTATTCTGGAAAGCTTGAGGTACAGGATAGGGAATTTTCACATTTCTTGTGCTTAATTCCGTCATGTCATGATTGAAATATTTGCCACTCCAAATTCTCTCTTTCTGAAAATCCATTTATCCATTTATTATCTACATGGATGAACAATATTAGAAAAATGAAAAATTGTTTATATTGACGAGGGAATTGATACTGTGGTTCTGTACCTGGTTTGAGATCTAGAGGTTGTGTGTTCGAGCCCCCAAGTGGCAGAAATTTTTCTCTCAAAATATCATCTCTGTCGTGTTGAGAAAAGATTCTGCTATGCATCATTGTTGACGAGTCCGCAAATAAACATGCTGCTCCTGAGTTATGGCGTAGGAAGTTGGTAACAAAGCTCACTTGCTGAAAAACTGTGATGAGAGTCGATGGTATTTGGTATGAGAAATACCATGATTAACATCTACTACTAGTACACCTTTTTAATGCTGATTTTCAATGGTTGGTCGTGAAGGTCCAACCACTATATTTAACCACGAAATATTCGGAAATTCGATGGAATTAGTGTTTGAAATAGAATATTTTTTAACGATCGAGAAATGATGAGTCATTTCCCACGGGTCGTGCTGCAAATCATACGAGTGAGAAATCAATATTCCAAGCACTATACTTTTTCTACGGTTATAACGGATAATAGCGGAATGATTCAATGAATAACATGAACTCAAAATTCAATATCATTCAAAATTTTCATTCTGGTACAAATATATGAATGAATGGAGCTGTCTTTGCTTGAATTTTGGCATTCCATGGGGGACCTGATTCGGGACCGCCGGCTTTGCGTCCCCTCCGAAGGACGACATATCCTCAATATATCTTGTCCTCATTTTTTGCCTGCGAGCTATGATATGCTATTTTGCTGCAGCTGTACGGGCTTTAGACACGGTATTTCCTTGCATGGTCACCCATCCAAGTACTAACCGCACTCGGCGTTGCTTAACTTCAGATATCGAATGACTGTCAGTCAACTTGAAGAGCTGGGCCATGCCCCATCAAGAGCAGTTAAGATAGAGCAGTTTTAAGTTGAAGCCGTAGAAAAGTATCATCAAGAGTTTGTTTATATTCATTCGACACACGAAGATATCGAACCAACACAAGAAAATTTGATTGTCATTGGCTGACACATTTGTTGAGTTCTATGGTGACTTCCAACTAAAAAAGCGGCGTCTGGTACGAGCAATATAGGACATCGCTGCGATTCTCTCATTTAGATCTCATTGTTTTCATTTTCAGCTCCCTTCTTCGATCGTTAAGCTTCAGTTGAGTATAATATAAAGACATTTGTCCAAACCTATTCCACTTGAACACTGATTTTTCATTACAGATTCCGTTTCTATAATATATTCAATAACAGTTTCAAATCGTCCAGAATATATTTTTTACATACAATTGGAATCTAGCCAGGAAAGATTTTTTGACAGTCTGCCTTTGAAAGAGAAAATATGAAGCCCAAACAAATCGTTATCTGCAACAAATTGGATTGCATTTGTTAAAAATGAAAACATCGCTGGAAGTACAAAATTCATGGAGATATACTGTTTCGAATGATAGTGTTGGGATAGTTTCATCGCGAGATTGACGAAAATTTATGGGCATACTATTTGGAAGTATAGAGAGTGTTTCAAACGCAAAGTCTTGGTCTTGACATAGTAGTACCCAGCAGCGTGCATATTTCTTTTGAATAAACGTTCCTTTAGACTTCAAGTATTTCTACTTCCGAAGGCAGACTGTAAAAAATTAATATACTGGTTCCTGTAAAATATTCACATATTAGGGTTTACTAAACCACGACACGTATTTTGCTATACAATAGCTCCCTCAAGCAGGAACTTCAAGCTAATTCTAACAGTGTTACCAATTCGACGGTCAATAAGAATAATAGTCCGATATCTCATCAATAAGATTGATGGTGCGATACCTTATCCCCATTAGAATAATTTCCTGGAAAGAACATATTCAGCAGAGGCCAATTATTCGACTCCATCTGATCATTAATTAGATACTGCTGTCATCGAAAACATTTGACTATCGATCAGAAATCTGTGAGTATAGTTCGATATTATGAATATTTTTTCGTCATTGGAGAATGAGGCTTTGCATTGTAAGACTGGAACGGGTAAGACAATGCCATAATATGAAGCTGACAAAACAATATTCTTTCAAATACGAACATTATGAAAATATATTCTCTTGAAAAAGGAAACACGAAGTCATCTTCACAATATATTTAATTCCTACAGGAACAATGTCCTAGTTAAGACATGTTTCAAACATATATATGTTCATCTTCAGTTAGGTACAAAAAAGGGAAAGTTGGGAGATCAAATTTAACACACTACATATTAGGTAACATTAGACTCCTATCATGAACCAAAGTGGTTCAAGAAGTTGAGATGTATGTTATAAAATAGGGGTGGACCCCCAGAATAATAATAACTGTATCATAACTTGGATAAATTCGAAAAATCACCATGCAAATGTGGCGTGGGTAGACAACAAAATGGACGAAATCCAATTGTCCACCCACGCCACATTTGCATAGTGATTTGTGAAATTATCCAAGTTATGATACAGTTATTATTATTCTGGGGGTCCACCCCTATTTTATAACATACATCTCAACTTCTTGAACCACTGTGGTTCATGATAGTAGTCTAATGTTACCTAATATGTAGTGTGTTAATTTTGATCCCCCAACTTTCCCTTTTTTGTACCTAACTGAAGATGAACATATATATGTTCGAAACATGTCTTAACTAGGACATTGTTCCTGTAGGAATTAAATATGTTGTGGAGATGACTTCGTGTTTCCTTTTTCAATAAAATTGGTCTTCCACTTTGAGTATAGACTACTACCTTCGTAAAAATATATTCTATCGATTATACGCTTTTTGAAATGTGACATAATAACGTACTTTTTCAGTTAGATCCATTGTTTGATGCGCCGTATAATCCAAACACCTCACCAACTCCTTCGGTGATACACATAGTTTCATAAATTTTACGCAATGTTCATTTGACACTGATCAAGAAATACTTGTGGAAGGGCTATTATAGAATC
Organism: Zygogramma bicolorata; assembly: GCA_032362365.1. Taxonomy (NCBI): domain Eukaryota; kingdom Metazoa; phylum Arthropoda; class Insecta; order Coleoptera; family Chrysomelidae; genus Zygogramma; species Zygogramma bicolorata. Next base: position 241,965 of record JAVJAQ010004525.1, on the reverse strand, counting down.
AACTAACCAATTGTCTAATACAATTCAATGAATATTTTATTGCTTGATGTGATTTCTGTGAATTGTATATGTAAACGATCGATTTACATTTGGGAAATGGAAAATGGATGAATTATCGTACGACACCAGAGTGGTCAACAACAAATAACTATAATTTATCAGTGATGATTAACGATATATAGAGCATCACAGTGTAGCTGGCATCACAAAATAGCCTAAAATATTTTATACACCGGCATTGACAGATTTAGCAATTATTGCGGAACATGCGCACAAAGGAAGTCACAGCTAGGCGGCCACGCATTGGTATGGTATAATTATGGATCCAAGATAGATAAAGAGATTGGAAATAGTTGATATGACCATGAGTTTGGTTTTCAAAACCTCTTGGAACCACCTCGAAATGCTGTAATTGAGAATGTCCTCAATTGAAAGCAACATCAAATGCTCTCAAGTCATACACCTCATATTAGGCTAAAGAACAAAACTTCTGGGCATCCAAGGAATTTATAGTGGCATCACAAATCAAATGATATGATGAAAAATCTCTAAATGTTTCAAATGACAATCTGAAGAGTACTCAGCCGATCCCCACAAAGTGTTTACAAAACAGTCTTACTTACTTCTGTTCACCAAATTTGTATGTGTATTGAGTTTGATCGTGACTTTGTTTTCATCTTGACCTGCTTATACCAACATAACCCATGCACATTTCACCTAACATGGGCGTTTCTTCAGTTCATTTGCCACATCCTGAATAATTGATATGCTTACTTTTTTTTGTTCTGTTTTGGAAAAAACATTATCATTATTAGTGAAATTAAATGATTTCGTGTTTGTTTCACAGCCCCTGCAAAAAATGTGAGAAGAAACTGAAACAATACCTTTGACAAACTGCCTATCCTCTGTATCGAACTAGTACACTCATGAATGTAAGTAATGTGCGGGTGATTTAATCGAATCCATATACAAATCAATTCAAAATAATACTCACACACTGTAAGACGTCATAAACTACAAATATATACATTTTCAGTGATTTCGTAGTCAACAGGGCACTCAAGGCCATCTCACAAAGTAGCAGAATGCAGTATGCTGAGTTGAAGAGCATCCAAAGGGTGTGTCTTCCAAAAATTGCATCGATTCGTTTTCCAGTTACATACAACAATGCGGAAATTCTTTCGATTCCTTTCACCTTGCATCTGACGTTGTAACCATTATTCGGACCATCCAACGTCAATGTGGCGATTTTCACGAGGTAAAGATACCGCCTTCTCAATATATTAGATAGCACATATATTATAACTATTGTAAGCACCACTTGCGTTTCTATCAACTGTCTGAAGATGCCATGTATTATTGTGATTATATCTGGTTTCAAATCAGCATATGAGAGAACATGTTGGGTAACTGATATCGCTGAAACTAATCCGTAACCAACAGTTGGTGTGATAACGTGAGTCCAAATACTCATTTTCCGATAGTGTGAAGTCATCAATGTAATGTTTTCCCAGAGTTTGATCCAATCCGGCCTATATTTCCTGACCCCAAAGGAATCCAAAAATCAAAAGGAATGCTCTCGATGTTTCATTCAGATAAAATGAAATAAAGACTGGATAGAGATTCACAGGCAATAAACCTTTGAAGGAGATGTAGAAATATGCTTTGAATATGAATATCGGGATATAGAAGCAATAAATAAATAATTCTGCAAACCAGGTCTTCGATTCAAAACCAATGAGGCCAAATAGTTTTCCAATTTTGAGGTAATATGATAATACACCAGTATCGTTGGTTGGTAATTCTGCAGGTGATCCCATTTTGAACGGCATTTTACACTCACTGAACTCGATTTACACCACTCAACAAAAACACTGTTGTCCCATAAACTCTTGGGATGCTTTTCTATAAGTGTTCATTATTACACCTTTTTCCTCTACAGTTAAATGTCTTTCTTTTATCTTTTTCTTGGAGGTGAAAGAGTGTTTCCTTCCATATCATTTAATTAACGTAACACACGTAAATACAAAGCACAAATGAGTACAGTACAGTGTAAATAGTTCTTCATTTATTTCAGTTTAGAAGGCGTTGCTACGCCGCGCAGGCGTCCTTGAATTATATCTTTTAAACGGCCCGACTATAGCAACTTTTATTCGACAACTAAGTAATTGTGGTCATGGAACGTATTTCTTTTCATATGATACCGCACTTTAGCAACTTTTTAATTACTGTTAACTGAAAATTACGTCTTCATCTATTGTGAAGGTGATTCAATGGTTTTGTTTTAAAATTTTTCTGTTCTGTTTTTCAAAATGAAAGCGATTATAACTGCTCCCTTGGTGAAATCCATGCTAACTAGTCAACAAACTAGTCGACAAGTGCGCAGAACACAAATTTATAAGGCAGTTTCTGGTTGACCAAATTTCATTTTGCCAATAAAAGAGTTGCTAGTGCGCAGCAGGCCTGAAGGTGAGGCGAGTATTACACTATCGGTATTATGAAATGATCTGGTGAGTTTTTTGTCTTCCAGTTCTTCGACCGTATATTCGATACCATCAATGAAAAGTCTATTACCCTTAGTATAGCACTTCTCTAAAGTTTTTTTGTGTAGTGAAAGATAACAACGCAATTATTTACTAACTTCCCTTTGTTTTTCTGTTAAATCGTTACCAATGTATATTCTGATGCCTTTCAGTTTGAAACAATTGCTTGGAATCAGTTCTTATTACAAAAATGAATCCAACGGATCTACTCCGCAAAAACTGTTGATATCGGATTATAGTAAAATTACGTCGAGAAGATTTTTACTATCGCATAAGAAATCGAATGTTATTTTTTTAGGAGTTTTTGTTATCTAAATTATTCTGTCCACTGTCTCGTTTCGAATACCTCTCAACTAACTGCTTTCCTCTTCAGGATTTTTCACTTTTTTCTTTAGAGAACCAATTTCCAGTGATACTCACTGGCCTCAATGGCATTCTTCAATTCAGTCTGGCTCCTGAGTATCTCTTCGTATGATTGTTTTGAGTCGTTATTTTCCACCATTTCACCCGTACTACTTTTACTGAAGTCCCGATTCAAAATGAAAAGAAAGAGCAAGTGAAATATTTGGACTTCGTAATAGGTCGAAACCTCCGACGGAATGAACATGCTAAATATGTCACTGAAAAACTGAGAATCCTGATAGCGAAATTCAAGTTATATCGAAAACTTTTCGACATGGCTCGAGAAAACAGCTTGGTGGAAACTTATATGAATCATCGCATTATAGTATGAGGTGATATATTGAAAAATTATTTAAAGAACTTGGAAGTCACACAAAAAATGTTGATCAATATTATCTGGGAAAAACTACAGTTATGCACCAATTACATTTCTTGAATTTTGCTTCTCTTCATCACAAACAAAAAGATTACCTCCAACAAGTTGAGCAGAAATATAATATCAGGCTAAAGAACAAAACAACTGGGATACCCAAGGCAGAAACAAAGAAAACACAAATTTCTAGTCGCTCCAGTGATTTATAGGACTTCCCAAATCAAATTGAAATGACAACCAACTCAGGATCATTAAAAGGGGAAAAATTGTAAAAATGCCTGTGAAAAAATTCTCCAAATGTTTCAAATGACAATGTGAAAAGTACTCATCCGATCCACACAAAGTGTATACAAAACCCATTTCGTCTTACTTCTTTTCTTATATGTATGTGTATTGAGCTTAATCGTGACTTTGTTTACATCTTGTCCTGCTTATACCTACACAACCCATGCACGAGGGTTTCACCTTACATTGGTGTTTCTTCAGTTTATTTACCACATTCTGAATTGATATGCATTTGGGTTCTGTCAATACATTATCATCATTATTGAGATGAAAAGATTTCGTGTTTTGTTCCACAGCCCCACCAAAAATGTGAGAAGATACTGAAAACATTCCTTTGACTCATTGCCTATCCTCTGTATCGAACTAGCAAACTTATGAATGTCAGGAATGTGTGGGTATAAGTTGATTCAATCGAATCCAACGACAAAACATTTCAAAATCATACTCACACACTGTAAGACGTCATATACTACGAAAATATACATCTCCAGTGATTTCGTAGTCAAGAATGCAGTATGCTGAGTTGAAGAGCATCCAAAGGGTGTGTCTTCCAAAAATTGCATCAATTCGTTTTCCAGTTGCATACAGCAATGCGGGAATTCTTTTGATTTCTTTCACCTTGCATTCGACGTTGGAACCATTATTCGGACCATCCAACGTTAATGTGGCAATTTTCACGAGGTAAATATACCGTCTTCTCAATATATTAGATAGCTCATATATTATAACTACTGTGAGCACTACCTGGGTATCTGTCAACTGTCTGAAGATGCAATATATTATAGTGATTATTTCTAATTTCAAATCAGCATATGAGAGAACATGTTGTAACTGATATCGCTGAAACTAGTCCGTAAACAACAATCAGTGCCATAACACGAGTCCACATACTTTTTTTCTGAAAATAAACCCTTTGGCTCTTTTGTGAATACATCAATGTGATAGTATCCCAGAGTTTTATCCAATCTAGTTCATTCTTCCTGGTCCCAATGAATCCAAAAATCAAAGGGAATGCTCTTGATGTTTCCGTAAGGTAAAATAAAACTATGATAGAAGTTGGATGGTGATTAACAGGCAATAAATCTCTGAAGGAGATGTAGAAATATGCCTTGAATATAAATATCGGGATATAGAAGCAATAAATGAACAATTCTGAAAACCAGTTCTTGGATTCGAAACCAATGAGGCCAAATAGTTTTCCAATTTTAACGTAATTCGATAATACACCAGTATCGTTGATTGTTATTTCTGCAGAAGAACCCATTTTGGATGAGACTGAACACCCACTGAACTCTGTTGGTATATAAACAACACACATCGATATCACTGTGGAATTGGATTCAATTGTTCCAGTTTATAAACATGCCACGTGAATAATTGATGCTATGGAAATTATCATTCTAAACAAAAGGTCAGTCGAAATAAAAATCTCATGACACGAAACAGAATTAGAATAGACTTTTGACTAATCTACAGAGTTGAAACAATCGAATACACATCTTAATATGAGGTGGGTATTACACGATCAATATTATGAAATACATTGTTAATGCTATATACAATGATAATATTGATCGAAAAGTCACACAGGTGACAAGCGGAGAAATCGAAATCAGTTTCGAACATTTTTGTGGAGAAGTAATTCATATAAGTAGAAATACCAGAATACAAGAACTCTTTCTACGATCACTACACTAGTAATGGGTGTTGGGATTGGTAATCTATTCCTGACAAAGTTTGAGCTCGTTGAGAAGCATAAAGGAAATAATTCGAATGATGAACCAAATGATACTTACAAAAATTATAGCCTTTATCGGGGTTATTACCAGAGCATTGGAATCAGGATAGATCCTTAATGAACCCCCAGATCTACATCAATACACTCCGATGATCTACTATTCTTGATGCCTTCAGAATAGTGTACTGTAACATACTGTTTCCTTTCTCCAAGAAAAGATCCAAACCACTTTGGTGGGACCCTGCTTGAACCGTACATTTATTCAAGAGATGGCAGTTTCTCGTGATTATCGCAATCGACTGCTAGACTCATGTCACAGAAAATTGCTGCTGTACTTTCCAGCTACGATAAATTCTTTAGAATAGTTATGAAACGGAAAACATTGCAGTTGGAGTAGATTTCCACATTCAGAAACCATCTTGTTTTTCTGACAGAATCTTATGAGATTTGATAAATGAAAGTAAATGATCAAGAAGGGCATATTCAAATATTTTTGAGAACGAAGATATAATCTTTCTCTTATGAGAAAGGATTCACCTTGCCTAGTTTTATAGACTACGAAAAGCAGCCCGGTTGAGAAGATGAATCAATAGTGAGTAAATTTTCAAGTGACTCTTCAATATAAATTCAGGAATATCATCTGCCGAATTTTAACTTCCGACTTTCCGTTTCACAAGCAGTAAAAGTTCGATTTCAGTAAGTGGTTGAAGATACAGGCTCCTGGCATTGAAATCAATAGTTATCCTATGATTGTTACTATCAGTACCCGATGATCTGTTCTCAAGATCAACGAGCTTTATCATGCTGAAGAAAGCAGTACGAATATTTACCAACCTTGGAAGAAAAATGATAAAATGGTTAAGGCTTTCGTAGCCAAGGTTTTAAGTATGACTACTTTGGTTCGGGTTTGAAGGCCGTCGTTTTTTGGAATTTCTTCCTGACGTTTCGCTGGCGCGAGTGACTGCTTCTTCAGAGGCTCATATATCTTGAGTAAGACTCCAATGACTGGGTATTAAGGCTTCATAAAGCGTATTTATATGGATTCAGGTAGCCTGGGGTGATAATTACTTTTTCTGTATTCCGAGAATTTTTATGAAAATTGTTTGCCGTAATTACTGGATTCGGAGAAGTATCATCAGCATTAATTGCCGCACTACCTGCAGGCATGTTATTTGTTATTTTTGATCTTCTTAAAATGGGATTCCATATTCTGTTGAGGTTCACAGCTTCTTCTTTCCTGTTGAAATTATCCGTGTGTTTGTGGAACACTCTTGCCTCCCGTATCAGTCGACTATGGTATCCCTGGTAGGGGGCAATGAGTTTCGCGTTTTTAAAAAGAATCGTTTGGTGTCCCTTACTTAGTGCGCCACAGCTGACTTGTCAGTTTGCCCTAGTCTGCTGTGGAAAACTCTTGGGGAAACACAACATAAAATCGGATTTCCAACCAACCAGAAAGATACAACAAAACCTCAGGTCGGCTGAAGACAAAAGAGACCCACTGTCAGCAGCAGGGGTTTATCGTATAGCGTCAACCTGTGGGAAGGTACACATCAGTATACCTGGAAATTACTGTTTCACATAGAAGCATCGTCTTAAATATGAATCATGGTGAGTCATTCGATCTCCTTACATAATAATAATAATAATAATAATAATAATAATAAAATACTTATTGAGCAGTACTGTAAATTAAACAGGTACAACACAAAAGGTGGGAATTCGGCTACAGCCGTTCTTCCATGTTTAATTAATTCTTTCCAATTGGCTCAATTATGCCACAGATACCTCCAATAAGGCATTCGTGAACACGCCTTCATAAGATGCATTTCTCCTCAAAAGATGTTAGGGTTGGTTCCGAGAGCTTGACAAATTATTCACCCTCCAAGTCCTATACCATATCGGATGGCCGGATGGTAGCCATGGGGATTGCCTCTCCTCACTGTCACGGTCCTCGATTGTGGCAGAATCTTTTCTGGCTGACTATCTCCAATAGATAATTATTGCTTGCCTAGAAACAAATATTCTGGTGATTCTCTCCATCGAACACCAACTGACAGGGTAGCACTGTAGGTTTTTTGGGTATCCTCACAGTTGAAATAGGAAATGCGCCACTGGAAAATCAGTGAATTGCCCCAGAGCTGAAGACACTAGACTCTGTCTTCTGATCGCACTCGCATCAGTGTTTGACAAGGAGAAAATAAGATGAAGCAATGCACTCATGTTCCATGTATATATTCCTGATTATCAACTCCGGTGTTTATCATGTGCAATATACCTGCTCGAATTATGACTCTGGGGACTAGGAATTTCCAGACTAGGTACTTACACTTACGTCGAATTTCTTCAATTTTTCTCGTTGGAGGATACTGAACGCCTTCGATATGGTTGGTTCACAAATCAGTTTTTGATTGAAAATTCATTGATACTTTTCAGAAGCTGATATCCTCCCGAACTTTGGAGTGAATACAAATTATATTAATTCTGATCATCACTGTGGTATTTCTCACGTCTGAACCTTGAGATGAGGAATGATTTCTTTCTGGCATCCTAAGAATTCATATGATTTCAGAGATTCGAAAGAGGGAGCCTTGTATACAATACATAGTTTCGCAGATGGAATTCTCAGATTTTCAAAATCTTCTCCGGAAATGAGAATATTTTGATTGAGAAATGACATTCTCTATCGATGAAAATTGAGACGATACTAAACAGATGATTTTTATACTCACAAATTGCAGTGAATGGTACGAGGCTGAGTGGCAGAGCTCTGATCCTGTAGTTGGATCATCAAAGTCTGGATCTGTCAGTATTCTCTCAAGGAAGAACAATATGTTGAATCCCGTATTGAAAATGGACAACAGGAAAAAATTTCCGAAGATTTCATTGATTTCCCTGACCTCATCGAACATTACAGCACATACAACTTTTATTTTTTTTGCTTTCAACGTAGTATTACCATCGTGAATTAGCGCTTCAAAGATGAAATGAACGATTTTGGTTAGGTAACCGTATGTTCTTCCTGAGAGACCACATAATTCATACATGATGGCTGTTATCAGAAAAATTTGGGTGTTCAACACCATCGTGGCGTAAAAAAATGAAATATTCCATAGGTCATTGGGTGTACCTGCGTTTTCAACACAATAAGAAGTTGTTATCAGGAAAGCCATCACATAGCAAAGGATTGATATCGACACATGATTCCAAACACTATCATCAGAATACCTCCTTCCTGGTGTTTTTGATCCAATTTCTTTGATATTCGTTAAAAGCTTCATGAAGTTTGATTTGTGTCTCATAACTCCATAGAATTCTAAGAGATAAAAAAACCTCCTTCAGCTGCTGCCATAAGGAGAGAAAGTGTCATTAGACGAGCTTGGGGGATCACTTTCTCTCCCCAAATTATATTGTAGTACATCGTACAACATAATAGTGACATGTATAGAACGCAAAGGAAACATATTGACACCCATTCTTTCGAATCCAAATTCCCATTAATTACACAAGAGATCTTTCCAGTTCTTTCATAGTATGTCACGAGCTTGAAATCGTTTATAGTTTTTTTCAATGAGACTCATTTTGTTTCGCGTGACCCAGTGAACAGTTGATAAATGGCAATTGTTCCAAATGCTCCTATCGATGAGTTGAAGGTTTTGATGAGTCGATAATTCCGTTAAACATGCTACTAACTGATTATGATGTTTGCGAGTAACGTTACTATAATAATCACATTCACAGTGCAACATTCACTTTCTTAACCATTACAATTTTCAATAATTTTGTGAATCGAATACTATGAAAAAAATAGACCACAAACTGAACCCAAGAAGTACAATACTATATTACGTAACGAGGAGGATAAGTAGCCTATTAAACACAAGCAGGGAATTGTGATCACGAGGCGTTAACAGAGTGCGGTAATTCGCCAGTGTACGTAATTGGCCTTATTCTCGATTTGCGTACTTGTGAGGTAATATCTGAATTTCTGATGGTCTAGCACAATTTTTTTCCTATGTTGAATGATCGATGAGACAGCAAGTATAAATAAATAATAGTTTAAACAAGGCCCAAACGAACTGACCTAGGCTAGAGCCTAGAATTCCTCTTATATGCTTCACTCTTATTTTTATCTCAATATTTCCCGCACTATTAAGAAGTACTCCAGTCTGCTTTTCCATTCCAAAATATCACCGGAAACCTATGTTTAATACATCGATTATATGCCGTCACTTTTCAATTTTTTCTCAATTTTTCTCGTACTATTGAAATATCAACTCAACTTTTTTTTTTTAAACTATCATTGGATACCAATGGTTTGAATACATCGATTATATGCCGTCACTTGTCAAATTTTTTCTCAATATTTCTCGTACTATAGAGAAATCAACTCAACTTTTTTTTAAACTATCATTGGAAACCAATGGTATAAATACATCGATTATGTGCCGTCACTTTTGAATTTTTTTGTCAATTTTTCTCGTACTATAGGGAAATCAACTCAACTTTTTTTTAAACTATCATTGGAAACCAATGGTTTGAATACATCGATTATATGCCGTCACTTGTCAAATTTTTTCTCAATATTTCTCGTACTATAGAGAAATCAACTCAACTTTTTTTTAAACTATCATTGGAAACCAATGGTTTGAATACATCGATTATATGCCGTCACTTGTCAAATTTTTTCTCAATATTTCTCGTACTAAAGAGAAATCAACTCAACTTTTTTTTAAACTATCATTGGAAACCAATGGTATAAATACATCGATTATGTGCCGTCACTTTTGAATTTTTTTGTCAATTTTTCTCGTACTATAGGGAAATCAACTCAACTTTTTTTTTAAACTATCATTGGAAACCAATGGTTTGAATACATCGATTATATGCCGTCACTCGTCAAATTTTTTCTCAATATTTCTCGTACTATAGAGAAATCAACTCCACTTTTTTTTAAACTATCATTGGAAACCAATGGTATAAATACATCGATTATGTGCCGTCACTTTTGAATTTTTTTGTCAATTTTTCTCGTACTAGAGGGAAATCAACTCAACTTTTTTTTTAAACTATCATTGGATACCAATGGTTTGAATACATCGATTATATGCCGTCAATTGTTTGGATTTTTCAATATTTTCTCATAGTTCCACAAATTATTTTTTTTCTATCACCTATCAATACAAATTCAACTCATCCCCTCTGAAAATCATGTTAAATCTATCATCGGATACCTATTGTGTAAATACAGTGATTCTATGCAGTCACTCGTTTCAACTTTTCATTTGTTTTAAATAGCTCCCGTGAGTATTTCTATTTACCACCAATCAATTAATATTCAACCTAACTTCTCTGAAATTCGTCTCGAAACTATTATTGGAATCCAATGGTGTGAATACAGCGATTCTATGCCATCGGTTGTTTAAAATCTTCAATTTCTCCATTACACGACTCTTAAATATTTCATCGCTATCAACGATGCTCACTGAACTTTACATGAATTTTCTGTTTGACGAACTTCCATTCATTTTCTGATTTTACGTCCTTCGAGTAATTTTCTATTATGAAATTTGGTGGTTGGGACGAACGGGAGACTAGACGGTTACGTCATGCTACGATTTTTCGTACTTAGTCGTTTTCGAGTCGATTGAATTTTGATTTTCGTCGATATTTCCTAAACTATCAATCTCAGAGGAAAGATGAATTCAGGTTTTATAGTATTCTACGAGATCTACAATTTCACTCCCTTGACAAATTTTGATAAAGTGAGTGGTTTCGGAGATATAGTTTGTTTTCTTAAAAAAAATCATATTTCCCGTACTGTTCATTTTAGAAAAAAAAGTATTGGGGTTTTCATAGTATACACTGAGATGATCATTTTTTTACTCTCGGTGATTTTTGATTTTCTTTTCCGTTTCCGAGATATTCACAAAAAAACCTCCAGAAAAATTTGAATTTCAGAAATTTCCCAATTTTTCCATTTTCCGATCGGTTTAGGAAAAAATGTTTCAAATGAAGTGTAGAGTATCACGAGGCGTATGCGACAGTTTTCTCGTTTTTTGATTACGAGCAACGGTACGGTCTACAGAGTGTCCGAAAAAAACCGACATGTTACCCAATAAACACCCGTAGAATCTAAAGTAATTTTTTTTAATTTTTCCCCAACAATAGGTCTTTGTAGGAAAGAATGAGGACTCCTTTGATGGCAATTAAAAATTTTTCCAGTCAAAACTGCGATCTGAAACGTGTTACAACCGAAAGGCCAAATTTTGTCGAAAAAATGCCGGAAAAACCACTTTCCAATTTTCCGATTTTCTTCAAAATCAATAGGTCTCTGCACCTCTACGAGGGTTAAAAATGACCCGAGTTTCAAATCGATATCTCTTTCCGTTCGAGAGATATCGTGTTACATAAATTCCAACGACAGACAGACAGACAGACAGACAGACAGACAGACAGACAGACAGACAGACAGACATACAGAGAAAAAATCAAGTTGGGCTCAATCGACGTATTTTTCGACGCTGATCATTTTCTCCAAAGGAACCATGGGTCTATCTCTTCAAATAAAAAAGTTGGGTCCGCTGCCCTGTCCGGTGGTCTGCGAAAACGCAACCGTAGAAATACACCGATTAATACTAATCGATGTATAAAAACTAAAAAAACACGCTTTTATAGCTAACCGAACTAAAAAATAGAAAATAATTTTTAATTACAAAGAGTTTATATTACGGTAGTAGAAGGCTAAACAATCATTCATAGTCAATCAGCTCATAATAAAATTATAATAAAATGTAAGTGATTAACAGAATGAAGTAATTCAGAGTAAAATCGTGGGGTGCTTGATATATTATATATTACAATCATTCTATCGGTAATTATCTTTGAGAGGAGAATTATGAAATGTAGTAAAATGCACCCCACGCTTTTTACTCTGAATTACTTTATTCTGTTAATTACTTAAATTTTATTATAATTTTATTTTGAGCTGATTGACTATAAATGATTGTTTAGCCTTCTACTACCGTAATATAAACTCTTTGTAATTAAAAATTATTTTCTATTTTTCAGTTCGGTTAGCTATAAAAGCGTGTTTTTTTAGTTTTTTAAAGTATTATTTATTTTTCATTTTTTAGTTCAATTTATCAATTAGTTTCTAGTGGAAGTGTGATATTTCTTACGAATCATTCCGCAATCTCATCATTTCATTTAAAGCTTCACTATTGCATGGGGTACTTCCTATTAACTTAGAGCAATCAAGTTCTTCAATCCGAATACCGTCTAAAGATCTTACACGACTAAGTGCTACATAGGCTTGTCCAGCAGCAAACAATCGCGAGCCTAGATAAATTACTGCATGATCAACTGTACAACCTTGCATCTTGTGAACGGTCGAAGCCCAACTCAGGATTATTGGCAATATTCGTCTGTCAGCAGTTCCGTGGCTGTATTTCGCTGGGAACTATATTATATGTTACATAAATATCATATACAGTTATTTGCATGTATCAGACTCATGTACACCTTCGCATGTAAGATAAGGAATGAACATTGTGAGAACGCAACTACCCTGAAAACGTTTCTGCCTCCGTTATGCTGTGCCGAGTGCCCGAACGAAAGAACGAAAGAGTAAGTCCGAAACTGCAGGCATGCGCAGAACGCGCGCTAGCTCTATCTTTTTTACTCCACTACAGAGGATCTATAAAAAAATTTATTAATCCTGGTGGTCCTTATAAGGATAATGGAAAACTATGATCAAATTATTGCATTGTCATCGGTCCTTGATACGTATGCAAAGTTTCAAATTAATCAGACTTCTGGAAATAGGTGGAAATTATGCTCAAAGATTCCGTTACATACATAGTTACAACCCAAGCTAATAAAAGCGTGTTAATTAATAAAAAAACAAGTGCCTCTCGATGGATTTAACTAGATTCAGTTCCATTCCACAAAGTGTTGAACAAATTTCTCAAGTTGAATGTTACATATCCCATCATTCAACAAAAAACTTCCGGAAGCGGCCGTCATCAAACTCAGAATACATGTGTATTCTAAATAAACAAATACCTAACATCGCGATCGGTCAAGTACATAATGAACGGTTTAAAATAGTGGAAGTACGAGAACGATTTCATACAAATATAAAATATTGATATTCAGATGGATAGTATCTAATTTTGGAACCACACCAAGTTCTGGGGGAAGAATCGATCTCCATCATAAACGAACTCAACTTCAACGGATCCTTTGCAGAAATAGGTCCTATTGATGTATCGGCAGTTCATATTTCGTAAATTCCAATATGGGGGTAACCATATAGGGCTCGATTCCAACTACTTCAATGTCCAGGAGTTCGATATCAAGCTCTTCATCAGGCCATTCTAGTGACAAATAAAATCTTCTTGAATCGCAGTTGTGAACCGAAAACAAACTTCTTCAATTCTCAGTATATTATTTGATTGTGATCCAAGCTCATGTGAAGTTGATAGAAGTATTCGTTAATGAAGAAACACAACATTGTGGCCAAGTCACCTACCTACTTGCAGAATATTCCGTATTCTTTCTGCATTGACTTTGTAGGAGACATATGCCTGAAATCACTTCCACAGAACTGCCGTGGGTCTTCGACATGACTTCGCATTCACAATATCAACCATGTAGACCCCGGAAAACCTACAGTACTGAAATATCCAATACATCGACCTCACAGGCTAGGATTGAAATTTATGCGACCAACATCATACGAATTCGACGATAGTATCGTGTACAGCGGCAGCCTATCGTTCCCAAAAACATTATGGTCTGGATCGGATTTGTTTCAGGACGTTAGTAGTTTGAATAAAACTTATGTGTGCGTAGAGATCAATTACCCCAACACGAAACTGATATTATTTACACTCGACGCGTGTTTCCCTAACAAGGTTAGCATCTTCAGGACACGGAAATATATTTTGTCTGAAGATGCTGCGCTTGTTCATGGGTTTTGATAGGTCGTGCACTTTATTCAGTGTATTTACTGTTCCAATCCTGATTATTTGAACTCTTTTTGTATAACTCTTCTGTGTTCACTCATTCACCCACATAATCACCAAGGAGTCGTACTATTAAACAAGTTTCATGTACAACTTCATATTTACTTTTTTTAATATCTGGTAGAATCAAGTAAACAATGGCCCGAGTCGTAAGGATTTGAACGTGTTCTTGTCTTCTTAATGAATTTAAAATCATACACCACTCTGTTCGTTCCTCATGTCCAATACATCTGAAAAAGGAAACAAGTCTTCCTCCCCTACTTCGTAGATGAATCTCCCACACAGAAAAAGTCTAATGTATAGTATGTTACGGTTCGATTTTACTCAATACTAATTTCAGTCTTACATTCTCGCAATAACGTACACATTGCAAAGTTTATTCTTTATTGGTCTCTCAGTATATGGGGTACAATATTTGCTCCTTTCTGGTAACGACTTAGAGCCACCTACCCCTCTTTCTTTCCTCCATAGAGGCCTCTCTGATTTATCCAGGATGGAAGGTGCCTTAAGAAGCAATGAGAAAAATAGTGGTATCTTCAAAATATTGATAGAAGTCAACAATCAAAATCCATTGACTCCTCCCCTGGCATACTTTCGTTTACCAATCATTAATGGTGATGATAAGTATTACCCTTAATCGTTACACTAATAATACGGGCAATTATTACTGGTGTAGACCGGGCTTTAGCATCGACACCAGATGTTACAAAAAAAAAGGAATGAAAAAAAAATGAAAGAAAAACAATCAGAGCGTAAATGAAAAGAAATGAGTTTGGCTTTTCAGGAACCGTCGACAGTCAAAATTTGGATTCTAGTTGCTGCTTATTGAAAGACATAAGTATAATCACTCATTTGAAGTGGAATTTTCATTGAATCTATTTTGCACGGAAATTGTGAATACTGAATTTTCTCATCCCTATGACAGTGTGAGAAATATTCTCGATTGGATTTTATCCACATTCCATAGTCGATGTTCACACTCTGAACACATCAGAAAACGTCAAGGCCACTCACCACATACCGGTAGGTTATTTTCTTGATTCATAAGATTACACAATTTCTCTAAGTGAGTGTTTGTGAAAAAGCACTTACCATATATAGCGCTTAGGGGTTCTATTTTGAAATAGTCTCTCTATCTTTTTGGGCCTTTTTTTTGCTTCTCCTGACTACATATTTCATTATGGAAGTCTCCCTCGCAAAATAGGAGAAATTGCTTTGGCATATTAGACTCCTACCACTCGGCCACTCGGTTTGGTCGTGTACTAGAACCTACAACTGCTGTACCGAAGGGGGCACCGATACCATTTAACGAATACAGTCACAAAGCTCCACCGTATGATACCATCCATCCTGGGACGAGATTGAGAAGGCATTCTTGGAAAAAGAGAGGAATAACCTGTATACGATCTCCTCATCAAACTATCCAGGCGAGTCTGTTCCAATACTCATTTGAACCTGAATCACCTGTATGAGACAGGCTTGACTAAGCCCTAGTTGAATAATATACACTTCATCTCACATCATTTCGTACGACTCTGTCTATTCCACCAGCCGCAAACACTTTTGTACCATATTGATTAGCTCCATCAAAAAGTATACTTTTAACCTCCACTTTGAATTTAAGAATTCAAAAGAACTAGTATTTGATATCGTGAATTATGTACAATAGATCCTAAGCCTATAAGCAGTATAAAGTGTAAACCTTCAGTATATATATGCAGAATGGTCTGAGGTATGATATATTTCTCAAATTATCAGTCATCAAGTTGTCAATGGTTACAATTGATGAGATTATCACCATTTTGGGTATCATAAATAATAATTTGTTTTGATAAGTGACAGTTCTAGCGAGCTAATTTAGTGACAGTGGCTAGTGGCTACCCACAATGTATACGTAAAGCGTTGCGTTTTATAGTCGATAGTCGTAGCCACTTCCGAGTCATATTAGAAAGGAATTTTCCAAGCAAATGTGACCAACCTGAGAATTATTTATGAAAAATTATATATCAAAATTTTCAAGATAAAATCGTTTTGTTTTATCTTTCCACTCCCTAACCTCCCTGAGCTAGCATAATAGAGAAAACTGTTGTAGCAGTTGATCAATATTTTTGCATTACGAAGATTAAATTGAATTTGTGACAAATGGCGCCCAACTTTGGTAGTTGTCAATTTTGGTAATGTTTCATATACAGGTTGTTTCATTATTTGGTTGGATTTTTTTTTCTGTTGCTTCGCATGATAAATATATTTGAGGGCTGGTGTTTATCAGCTCCGAGCACTCAGTTGAAATATTTTTCTCAGAAACCGTATACAGGGTGATATATTATTGGGTGGTATTGTCAGGTAGAGTTGTTGTTCACCAAATATTATACTGGGCGAAACAGTAGTTCTTAAATATTTTTTTCTAAAGAAATTCAACTGGTTGCCGTATACAGGGTAAACCAGAAGTTTCTAAGATATTTATTTTTGTGAAAGGCATTTATTGTTTACCGTATACAGGGTGAACCAGAAGTTTCTAAGATATTTATTTTTGTGAAACGCATTTACTGTTTGCCATATACAGGGTGAACCAGAGGTTTCTAAATTTATTTTTTGTCAAACACATTTATTGTTTTATCGTATACAGGGTGAACCAGAAGTTTCTAAGGTATTTATTTTTGTGAAACGCATTTACTGTTTGCCGTATACAGGGTGAACCAGAGGTTTCTAAATTTATTTTTTGTCAAACACATTTATTGTTTATCGTATACAGGGTGAACCAGAAGTTTCTAAGGTATTTATTTTTGTGAAACGCATTTATTGTTTACCATATACAGGGTGAACCAGAAGTTTCTAAGGTATTTATTTTGGTGAAACACATTTATTGTTTACCGTATACAGGGTGAACCAGAAGTGTCTAAGATATTTATTTTTGTGAAACGCATTTACTGTTTGCCGTATACAGGGTGAACCAGAGGTGTCTAAATTTTTTTTAGTCAAACACATTTATTTTCCGCCATATACGGGGTGAACCAGAAGTTCTTAGATATTTTGTTTTGTGAAAAGCATTTATTGTTTGTCACATACGAGGTGACCTTTTGGTTGCGAATTTTCGCGTTTCCCATATATGAGATATAGCGAGATGTGAATGCTTGTTGTTTATTTGCAATAGTTGTTTTGTAAGATTTACTGACATGAAAATATTCATTTGAATCAGTTTGGTTTTCTTCTCTTTTGAAGAGGGAGTGGGTGTGTGTACATTGACACACTACTCTGATTAGTTTTAGTAGTTTTCAATTTGCAAAGTTTCAGTTTCGATAATAATTGAACCTTTGACATTTAGGTAGTGTGTATATACTACAACTGATATACCTGATTTTTTTTTCAATTCAGTTTTTTTTAACGGACACTATGGAAGTCAATCGCCTTTTGGGTGATGAAATTGCATATAAACTCATGATTAGAAATCTTCCGATTTATCGAACTGTCAATGAAAATAGAGATACTTTGAGAGGTGCGTTAAGATTCGAACGTGAGGGTACCTGTTATGATACTCAGTGGAATAATCTTTTACCTGAAGCAGAATATGAAACCTGCTCTCGTAAGTTGAGAGAATTACAACAGGCCATTGCCACCTTTGATATTGACAATCGCGGTAACGAGTTCCGAAGAATATCTTCAAGGTTACATCATATAAGATTGAGGCTGAAAAGAATTAACCAAGGTAATCATGAACAAGAAGAACAGCGTCGCTCACTACTGGGGCTATGCATACAACTACTCGACGATGTTAGGTCGTTGTATGAGAACGATAGACCAGTACACCGAAGGCAAGACATCACTCCGAGTAATCCCCTAGAAGAGGAAGTCACTACAGAAGGTTTCCTATTGGATGACCCCATTCCTCTACTACCAACAAGCTTCAACAACAATAATACGGTCCGAAATGTATCTGTTCAAGTGCCAGCCTCATCATCCTACAGGGAAAATCCCGAACGCATAAACTTGAGTTGTCCAGCAGCATTTGAGCCTCCTTTGATTAATTTAAATAATGATCCAGCTGGAGACCGCAACTTCGGGAGTAACCAAGGAGAACAACGAATGAGTAGGCGGCGACTATCCGAGATACCCAGGGAAGTAATGCAGAACTACGGGCAGGGGACAAGGACTTATAGAGCACCAGAAGTTGATGAAAACAGAGTTACATATAGGGAGCCACTCCGAAGCGAAATATTGTCTACGAATGATAATTTCGTTACTGAGGGGGTACATCCGGATTTTCGGGAATATACTTTTGGAACGCGAGCCACCGTAAATTCTACACGAAATTTGGAAACTCAGTTCGGCAACTTTCACTTGTCACCTGGTACGAGTCGTCCATTTTCTTGTGAACCTGAAGAAATCAGATACGGATATCTTGACGTATCCAGATGGAAACTTACTTATGATGGCCAGTCCAGTGTGACGAACTTTCTGGAGAGAGTACGGGAGCTACAGTTGTCAAGAGGCGTTTCAAATAATCAACTTTTGAGGTCAGCATCTGAGCTCTTCACGAAGGATGCATTACTTTGGTTCAGAACACAGCGATTTCATTCCTGGGATCACCTGGTGGAAAAATTGAGGAGTGATTTCCAACCTTATGACTACGAGGAAGATTTATGGGAAGAAATACGTAAGCGTACTCAAGGACCAAAGGAGAGAGTAATCACCTACGTTTCGGCGTTGGAAAACATGTTCAACAGACTTGGTAGGTCGAAACCTCCCGAAGAGATTAGGGTGAAAACTATCCGACGCAATCTCATTCCCTACATACAATCACAGTTAGCTCTCCAAACTGTCACATCTATTTCCGAACTGACCAGGTTAGCTCGTGCAGTAGAGGAAACCCACTTAAGGACTCAGAAATACTCTCCCCCATCCACCAACTATAGGCAGCTGTTAGAGCCAGATTTGGCCTACAAAAAGACTTCGTCCGGTCCCGACTTCAATTTATCCGCTATTTATGAAGTTGGACACATTAAGCAGGATAGTTCAGACGCTGTGATTTCCGATCCAAAAACATCTTCGGCAAGGACTTCAACGGTTGCCACAAATACGATGTCCAATGCTCGCCTACTTTGTTGGAATTGTGGTGGTGATGGACATAGATTTCGCAAATGTGACCAACCGCGACGCGTATTCTGTTTTAAATGCGGCAAAGAAAATACAGTTGCAAGTAAATGTCCAACCTGTCGTCAAAAAAACTTCAGAGAAAGTCGTCAGTAGGTCGGTTGACGCCTTCTAACTTTGCAAATCCGACCGAACATCTACAAAAAAGGGCAGTACTGGAGTACGTTTTGGCACACGCTAAAAATGATTCCAGACCCTACTTACGAGTGGATCTTTATGGCCAAGAAGTATTGGGACTTCTAGATTCGGGTTGTACGAATACAGTTTTGGGAAAAGCTGGTTGGGACAGACTCAAGGACCATTGCTCTCTGGAAACTTCGGAAAACCAAATTTGCACAGTAGCTAATGAAACTCAGTGTGAAATTTTGGGTATTCTGACTGCTCCAATAAAGTTAGCTGATAGAGTTGAAGTTATGAAGATTCTCGTGGTCCCATCTGTGCCACACTTCCCCATTCTGGTAGTCGATTTTTGGGTTAAGATGGATGTAGTCCCGGACTTATTCTGGACAATGGTGTTTCCGCTCTGAAAAACCCGATTGTCAAATTAAGTTAAATTCTATCCAAGCTACGGAACATCTGACTGTGCAACAACGACAAGAACTTGAGCAATTGATTGAGGACACTTTCAAAGATATGCCAGCTAAACCGGGATGTACCACTCTTGTGGAACATGTGATCAAGACAGACAGTCCACCCATCAAACAACGACACTATCCGTTGTCGCACACCTTGCAGCAACATGTCAATAGGGAAATCGAACAGATGCTGAAAGATGGAATAATCGAGCCTTCAAATTCCCCTTGGGCATCCCCCATAGTTTTGGTTAGGAAGCCTGACGGAAGCTACCGTTTCTGTGTGAATTACAAAAAGTTGAATGAAGTCAGTATCAAGGATGCTTATCCGTTACCGTTTGTAAGTACGTCACTGGATAAACTCAGGGACGCACGATATCTGACAACTCTGGATATCGAATCAGCGTACTGGCAAATACCTGTTAGTGAGCCATCGCGGCCACTCACTGCGTTCGTAGTGCCTACTAGAGGATTATTTCAATTCAGGAGGATGCCCTTTGGATTGCATAATGGCCCGGCAACGTGGCAAAGGTTTATGGACAGAGTTGTTGGAGTCGATTTGGAGCAATATGTGGTTGTATACCTGGACGACATCGTGATTTGTACCCCCACCTTCTCAAAGCATATCGAAGTCCTGAAAGAGATCATCTCTAGAATCAAGAAGGCTGGATTAACCCTGAACAGAGAGAAGTGTCATTTCTGTAAGGCTCAACTGAAATATTTGGGCTACATCGTCAATTCATCTGGACTCTTAGTAGATCCTGAAAAGGTTCAAGCCATCGTTCAAATTCCAACTCCAAAGAACGTTTCAGATGTTAGACGATTGGTAGGATTAGCTTCCTGGTACCAGCGCTTTGTACCCGATTTCTCGACCCTTCTTGCACCTCTAACCAACTTATTGAGAAAGAATCAAAAATTCATTTGGGATCAATCTTGTGAGAAAGCCTTCGAAACCATCAAGAACCGACTAATATCAGCACCGATTTTATCGTGTCCGAATTTTGAATTGCCGTTTGTGCTGCAAACTGATGCCTCTGATTTTGGTCTGGGGGCAGTACTTTCCCAAATCCAGGACAGAGAAGAGAAAGTGGTTTGCTATATATCTAGGTCGCTAACTAAAAGTGAACGAAAATTCAGTACGACGGAAAAGGAATGTCTTGCTGTTCTCTTTGCCGTCGAAAAGTTACGCCCATATCTTGAAGGTACCCATTTTCAACTCATTGTAGACCATTATTCTTTGAAATGGCTATACAGTATCAAAGACCCTATTGGAAGAATCGCTAGATGGGCCATACGGTTACAACAGTATGACTTTGACATTCAGCATCGAAAAGGAAAGGAGCATGTTGTACCGGATTGTCTTTCTAGGTCGGTACCCCGATTAGAGGCTTTCACCAGTGATTCCGTTGCAACATATTCCAACGAGCCAGATAAATGGTACAAAGATATGATAAAGCGAGTGAACCAACTCCCGGCAAAATATCCTATGTGGAGGGTTGATGGTGAAACCCTATTCAAAAGAGGTAAGTTTCCCTATCAAGATATTCTTGACGAATCTGAGACTTGGTTGGAAGTGGTCCCAAAACATAACCGCAAAGAGATTATTAGGGCGAACCACGACCCTCCCACTTGGGGGCACGCAGGCATTTACAAGACAACTAGTCGAATCTCAACGAAGTACTATTGGCCAAAACTTCGGAGTGACGTAGCCAGATATATTCGAAATTGTCACGTATGTTTGAGAACTAAACCAGAGCAGAGGAAACCAGCTGGCTTGATGTTGAGTCTCCCATCCACTGTTTCAAAACCTTGGCAGTTAGTGAGTGTTGACCTGGTAGGCCCTTTACCACGTTCGTCGTCCGGCCACTCTTATATTTTATCGATTTGTGATTGTTTCAGTAAGTTTGTACTTCTATTTCCTCTTCGAACAGCCACGGCTATCAACATTTCAAAAATCATCGAAGATGATATGATCCTTATGTTCGGCGCTCCTCACAAGATTATCTCTGATAATGGAAAACAGTTCCGCAGTAAAATATTTCAAGATAGGATGGCAGAGTATAATATTAAAATTTCTTATACGGCCAATTATCATCCTCAGGCCAACCCCGTTGAGCGTATTCATCGTGTGGTAAAGACAATGTTAGCTTCATATGTTAAGGACAACCATAAAGATTGGGAGAAATATCTGTCGAAAGTCGCCTTCGCTATCCGTTCTGCTCGTCACGAGGTTCCGGGACTTACACCAAATTTCATAAATTTTGGTAGAGAAATAAGTATATCAGGAAAGCGCCAACTCCCTGTCGGGGAACAAATTCAGTATGATAGGAATCACAACCATGATACTAAAGTAACGGTTTTGGAAAAAATGTATGAAGACGTGAGCAAGCGTTTGAAGGAGGCTTATGATCACAGTAGGAGGATTTATAATTTGAGAAGGGATGAAAAGTTGACTGTGGGTCAATCTGTCTGGAAGAGGAATTAAACAGCTCCAGATGCTGCTCAACAATTCACCGCAAAACTCGCCCCGAAGTACTCTGGACCCTTCAGAGTAAAAAGCATAAAGTCCCCTTGGACTTATGAGCTCGAGGATGAATCTGGCAAAAACTTGGGAGTATGGCATGCCAAGGATATCAAAGTGCACGTACCATAGATCCTGATCAATAGAACAAGAAGGTTATATATCCTATCTTATTTTAATCTATTTTCAAAATAATTATCATTGTAACAATATGAAAGTTTCTACGAAACTTTCTCTGGGGAAACGGGGGTGTTGTTACGGTTCGATTTTACTCAATACTAATTTCAGTCTTACATTCTCGCAATAACGTACACATTGCAAAGTTTATTCTTTATTGGTCTCTCAGTATATGGGCTCCTTTCTGGTAACGACTTAGAGCCACCTACCCCTCTTTCTTTCCTCCATAGAGGCCTCTCTGATTTATCCAGGATGGAAGGTGCCTTAAGAAGCAATGAGAAAAATAGTGGTATCTTCAAAATATTGATAGAAGTCAACAATCAAAATTCATTGACTCCTCCCCTGGCATACTTTCGTTTACCAATCATTAATGGTGATGATAAGTATTACCCTTAATCGTTACACTAATAATACGGGCAATTATCACTGGTGTAGACCGGGCTTTAGCATCGACACCAGATGTTACAAAAAAAAAGAATGAAAAAAAATGAAATAAAAACAATCAGAGCGTAAATGAAAAGAAATGAGTTTGGCTTTTCAGGAACCGTCGACAGTCAAAATTTGGATTCTAGTTGCTGCTTATTGAAAGACATAAGTATAATCACTCATTTGAAGTGGAATTTTCATTGAATCTATTTTGCACGGAAATTGTGAATACTGAATTTTCTCATCCCTATGACAGTGTGAGAAATATTCTCGATTGGATTTTATCCACATTCCATAGTCGATGTTCACACTCTGAACACATCAGAAAACGTCAAGGCCACTCACCACATACCGGTAGGTTATTTTCTTGATTCATAAGATTACTCAATTTCTCTAAGTGAGTGTTTGTGAAAAAGCACTTACCATATATAGCGCTTAGGGGTTCTATTTTGAAATAGTCTCTCTATTTTTTAGGCCTTTTTTTTGCTTCTCCTGACTACATATTTCATTATGGAAGTCTCCCTCGCAATATAGGAGAAATTGCTTTGGCATATTATACTCCTACCACTCGGCCACTCGGTTTGGTCGTGTACTAGAACCTACAACTGCTGTACCGAAGGGGGCACCGATACCATTTAACGAATACAGTCACAAAGCTCCACCGTATGATACCATCCATCCTGGGACGAGATTGGGAAGGCATTCTTGGAAAAAGAGAGGAATAACCTATATACGATCTCCTCATCAAACTATCCAGGCAAGTCTGTTCCAATACTCATTTAAACCTGAATCACCTGTATGAGACAGGCTTGACTAAGCCCTAGTTGAATAATATACACTTCATCTCACATCATTTCGTACGACTCTGTCTGATTCCACCAGCCGCAAACACTTTTGTACCATATTGATAAGTTCCATCAAAAAGTATACTTTTAACCTCCACTTTGAATTTAAGAATTCAAAAGAACTAGTATTTGATATCGTGAATTATGTACAATAGATCCTAGGCCTATAAGCAGTATGAAGTGTAAACCTTCAGTATATATATACAGAATGGTCTGAGGTATGATATATTTCTCAAATTATCAGTCATCAAGTTGTCAATGGTTACAATTGATGAGATTATCACCATTTTGGGTAACATAAATAATAATTTGTTTTGATAAGTGACAGTTCTAGCGAGCTAATTTAGTGACAGTGGCTAGTGGTTACCCTCAATGTATACGTAAAGCGTTGCGTTTTATAGTCGATAGTCGTAGCCACTTCCGAGTCATATTAGAAAGGAATTTTCCAAGCAAATGTGACCAACCTGAGAATTATTTATGAAATATTATATATCAAAATTTTCAAGATAAAATCGTTTTGTTTTATCTTTCCACTCCCTAACCTCCCTGAGCTAGCATAATAGAGAAAACTGTTGTAGCAGTTGATCAATATTTTTGCATCACGAAGATCAAATTGAATTTGTGACAAGTAATAGTGGATAATCATTCGTTCTTAGGAGAAGAAGTGATCCAGTTCCTTTGAAGTTTGATATTCTTCGTGAAAATGCAATGACATGTAAGATATGTCATGGTGATGGACTACTATTTTCTGTATAGAGAAATATTTCCGATACAGTTTTCATTATTTTGACATGTCATACGAATGACTGGAAACTTTGTTTAATGTAGAAGTTGAAAATTATTCCCAGCACTCGATGCAATTCTTCATATTCCTAGTCACAACTGACTGAACAATGAGCTGAGGATCAACTATGAACGCATTGATCTTTTCCAATTCTCCTTTTTCATCATTCAGAATTCCCACCCCTTTGTTGTGAATTTGGAAACCTGTCGAATCTCTCTCGCTAAGGAACCTTTTTTCAATAAAACAACTGAGCTTTGGAACTCCTTGCCAAAGGAAGTTTTACCTGAGGCCTACAAACTTCAGAAATTCAAAGTGAATGTTAATTCGTATCTCCTGTCCCTTGATTCACGTGGTGTTTTTGAACATTACAGGGCTTTCCTTTCGTGTGAATCTACATATAAAAAAAATCACTGATAGAAATATCATCATGATTAATCTTGAAACTTCAACATTGAATTTTCTTGAATGTTGATAATAATCATTTCAGGAACTATTCCGTGTGTGAGTTTGTTATAGTGTAGGACGTTTCGACTCCCATGCTGAAGTCCATGATAGAGATATGTCTACTATTTTTAAAAAACTCGCACACGAATTTATTATTACCGAAAGATTTATTTCCAGTAACCGCCAAACATTTATTTCCAGAATACAGCTGAACGGACAGGAAAAGCGAAGAGGGGCCTGAGTGATCAATGCTGTATGACAGATAATGACATTCCGACCGAATGGTCGGAGAAGCATTAATAATTGAACCCGAACCTCAAAAATGGAACAGACAGTATATATTGTGGTTTGGCTGGTCAACTCGTAAGGAGGTTGATAAGTTGAATTGCTGTATTGATAGAATAGTTATTTTTGTTTCGACTATGTAATATGAGTGTTTTCTCAATGGTACATGAGAATGAAAATTTTTGGACGAGATCGCCGATTGAGGCCAAAAATTCGCTCGAATGTGCCACGAAAACACAAATTTTATACACAGAATAGAAACAACATTTTTTATTTTTTATTTCTGAGAAAGCAAATGCAATAGTGCATGGAATGTTACCGGGCATATACAGTGCTTTTCTTTGATTATCCATCCTTTTATTTTTTGAACGGGTCAACCCAAAAAAGAGAAACTACATAAATACTATATTTTCAAGTTGAATTGACAGATGAAAATTTCATGATGGCAACTGGGCGCCATCATTTCAAAGATCCTGACGTATTCCTTACAACCTTAGAATATGGAGTCGAAATCTTCACCTACTACAAAATGGCAAAACATTCAACAATTACCTGAATACTAACATTAATATCGATATTTCTAGAAATATTCTTTTTCTCTGTCATATGGTAATCCCAACTACCCGATAAGGTTTAATAATATATTTTTGCTCATAAAAAAGACAAAAATATCAGCATGACAACAAACATCATTGTTCAGTTCCAATATTGTTATTTACTTTTCGATTTTAGAAGAAGATAGGTCCCACGTGAACTAACTCCAAAATGGTCAATTGAACAAAATTAAACAAGGGTACTATATTTGAATATCACCTAATTACCAAAACTGTTGAAGTGAATCCTAATGAATTCGATGAAAATTATTCCAAATCACTCCAGAAAAGTGGGAAACTATTTGAATAATACTTTTCACCTCTGTATTGGCCATCGAGGTTCTACGGAATGGTCTGCCCGCTCGCCAGATTTGACACCTTTAGACTTTTCATGGGGCTATTTGAGGCAAAATGTGCACGAAACTGAACGTACTTCAATATTGAATATACGGCAGAGAATAATGAATATTTGTACAAAATATCGGCGTTGCTGTGTTCGAAAATATTCCACGTCAAAATATCGGATAGGCTGTTCTCATGTCAAGAAGTTTAAGGTAACCATTTTGAGCATCTCCTGAACTGAACTCAGCTCATTTCCTGAAAGTATGAAGTTAAACGTCGATGTATTCTGGCAATTATTAAATCTTCCGCCATTTTGTAGGAGGTGAAGATATTGACTTCATATTCTTGGGTTATGAAATATACGTCAGAAGCTTCAAAATTATGTATCACGAGACCCCCTTTCTCTATTTTTCTTCCAGGTGGCGCCCAGTCGTCATCATGAAATTTCCATCTGTCAATTTTACCCCAAAATATTATCTCAAGTTAATTTATTGAGTTAATCCTTTCGGAAAATATAAGAGGGGGGACATTGAAGTAAAGATCTGTATGAGAAAAAATATGACAATATCGTGAACGGTGCGACAAGAAGCATGTGAAAATCGTCATTCAAAATGCTGATAATGAAACAAATTCACTTTATGATACAGATATAATCATAATTTTTTAATATTAGTAGTACTTTGAATATTTTTCATTTGTAGGTTGTCCTAATTTTGGGTATCATCGGTGCTTGTAGCCGTGAAAAATCATAACCATAACTATTGATGCCATTGAAGATGCTGGATATATATTGATTATTAAAATACCTGATACGAAGACCTGTTGGGCAAGAACGTATACTGTTTCGAATTCAGATTATATTCGAAATAATAAACCAAAACCGATATTTTTAAATTATTAACTCTCATTCATATTTTGTTCTGAAATTCCATAATTTCAACGTAATAGTGATAAATCAATCCACATTTCAATCGGGAGTAACAATGAGCATATAGTAACATGATAGTAGTACAGACTTATTTGTGATTCCTCCCAGCCTATACAGAGCAAAACAAGCAGAGGCAAGCTTTTTAATAAAAAATTGATATGTGTTTCCCAGTTCG
The DNA here is from genome assembly GCA_032362365.1 of Zygogramma bicolorata. Classification (NCBI taxonomy): domain Eukaryota; kingdom Metazoa; phylum Arthropoda; class Insecta; order Coleoptera; family Chrysomelidae; genus Zygogramma; species Zygogramma bicolorata. Next base: position 214,355 of record JAVJAQ010004525.1, on the reverse strand, counting down.
ATGAGTTGTCAACATGTACTCCTAAGAATTTTGTATATGTACTTGCTGTATTGATCTACCACATACTCAGTTGTAAGCCTCGAATTCAAATTATTGTTGACCTAAAGAACGTAAATTCTAGGTTCTACATGAAGAACCGCGCACAACGTATATTTTTTCACATATTACGATTTGTTTCAGCTTCAATTACTACGTGAAACTGAATTCATTGGTCGAAGAGGAAACTGTCACTGCCGCCTGGTCTATAAATTTCATCATGAGAGTCTATAGAAATATATGATGAGCGATTATGAGAACAGTGAAATACGAGGAGAATAACCTATGCATATCAATTCTCGAAGACAAAAATTAAAGGAAATCTCAACACTGGTGTGTCAACATTCAGTGTTCAAAAATGAAGTTATCTGAGGTTGCAGTCCCTAAAAATATGCCGTTTTTATGGAACATAACATTCGAAGAAAATTCAGAGGAGTCTTTCAAATATCGGAAGTTCGAACTACTTGCACTCAACATTGTTGAACTGATTCCTTTTTCCATCATCTGCATCTCTTTGAACAATTCATATTTATATTTCGGAATCATTCCTGATGGATTCTTTTCGCTACTAAAAAACAGAAGTTGACAGAATTGTGTACTCACAGAGCGCAACATTGCGAATGGTGATAATCCAATCAACACGTCCAAAGCCCATGGTCTTGACTCGCGATATAAAACAAGATCACACACCATCAAAATCTTCCAACACGAATTCATTACCATCCAGAAAGAATGTTTTCCGAAGATTATGTTGATCTGCTCGACAGCAACGTGAATACTTCTGCACATTTCTTTGATTTCTTTCGCTTTTGCTGTCGCATTGTATTTCCTGATTGGAGCGTCGAAAGTTATATCCACTATATTGATTATATAATTATATCTTCTCTCCACGTACCTCTTATATGAAGGCAGTTGTCAGCAGAATTTGATTCTCGACCATTAAAGTGGGAATATAATTACAAAATTTATATACTTTGTCATGAATTATGTCGATATCATAGTTAGTCCTCTCAACGATTGCTACAGGCAGTGAAATTCCATACAAAGCTGCTGATACGGCAATATGTTTCCAAAGTACAATATCTGAAAAATATATCATCTGCGTCAGATATGTATCAATGTGTCTTATGATCCCAGACAGTTTTTTCCAGCTTGATTCATATTGTATTGCACCATGCATCCCAAATACCAAATAGATTATTAGGCTAGCGCACAGTAGATCCGAGACTATGGTTGAAGAAGTTGTATTATGCTCGATGAATACCCTATTCCAAATTATAATGGCGTATAGCATTGGACAGAGAAGGTTGAAGTAAAAGAAGCAGATTAAACATCTTGATTCCCACATATTTAATGTGAAATTACAAAAAATTGTTCCTAATATCTTTCCGATCCTCTCGTAGTATGTTAAAAGCACCACATCGCTTGTTGGCTGTTTGGAGGGACTGATTTCGTTGAAAATTTCATACAAAATGTAGACCAATATGGTATGATCTAGAGGATGTTCAATAGATTTAATATCCAATTTGCTTGAGTGTAGTCATTTTTTGACGGAGAACACGCCTTAAGAATAACTTGATAGATTACTCATGAACAAATGAAGAATTAGTTACAGAAAATTATCAATAGGTCGTTAGGATATATTCCCATGTTTGTTGGAGGACCCTGCTAGATTTATGATCCTATAGTTTCTCATTCTTTTCCTCTAAATTAGGGCACAGCAATGGTAGTTCGTGAAATGATAGTGAATATGATTGTCATCACATCCCGACAAGATTATGAGGACTATGACTTTCAGAAATCGAGATCCTTCAGCAGTTTTCCCAAAGAGATCATAATCTTGACAATACATTTTTTCTATAAATACATATTGATGTATGGAAAAACTCGTTTTATGGAATAATATTTAATGTTATCGAGAAGTACTTCCTTCGATCTTTGACCAAAACAACAGTCATTCATGAAAAATAATCGTCTGTGTTTGTCGCCAGAAAGTCCTTCTGCGATAGTCACAAAAATTTTCAATGAAGCGCTAGGTCAGCTGAAAACTATTAGCTCAACTCTCCTGTCTAAAAAATCTTTCGAACTACCGCCCACAAACAATCTTTTTCATTCTCCTGAGGAGTCCAATAACAAATATATTCTCATTATTGTATATAACTTTCATGAATTATTTTATTTCGATACTCATGACAAATCCAATACTCTAATATGTGTCGAAGTAAAATAAGGCATCATCCGTATTATTATCATAACTATTATCATTTTTAATGTACTTTTATACCTTCCCAATCAGGATCCTACGAACATTCCACTGCTCCGACCAAGTGTGCAGAAGTGCTAGTTACATCAACCACTTACACTGAAACGCAGGGTAAGTGAACATTGGCTCTGGAAATCGTGAGTCCAGAGTGAACGCAACGACCCAAGATTAACTACCTTTTGCATGCGACCAGCCAAGATCTCCACCACATTCCAGCGTGCCGGTATGGTCTTGGGTTCCAAGAGTAGTATCTGTATCTGTAGAGTAGGGAGGGGGTGAGTATAGACCCACAGCACTTAGGCCACAATATGGCCCATTGTACATCCTCCCAAGGAATCGCCCTCCTAGGACATTGACCAACCTGCCTTATCCAGGAAGGAAGACAGGTCACCAGGGGACATCTCCTTAATATCGGCAGGTGTAGGCCAAGACTCACCGAACACACACTCTCTTATCGATGATAGCTCCAGACATTCACATAAGACATGCCTGACAGTTTCATCTTCCTGTTCACACATCCTGCATAGAGGTGTGTTCACTAGCCCTATAATATGGAGGTGTTTCCTTAGTTGACAGTGTCCAGTCAGAAATCCCACTGTTGAACGTAGGTTCTTCCTGGTCATTGCCAAATATTTATTCGGATCCAGCTTCTCAGGGTCGTCCAAGGTGATCCTGGCAAAACTGCATCCTTTGGTTTCATCCCATCTCTTAAGGGATTGAGTATGGGTGTAACGTTTGGCTAGTTCCGCAATTGTCGAAGTCGTCAAGCCATGGGTGTCACCTGGTCCCAAAATTTTCAGTCCAGCCGCCATCCTGGCCAAAGAGTCAGCAATGCGTTTACTTTTGCTCCTGTCATGCCCTTTCACCCACCTCAGTACGATATTATTATCTACCGAGGCGTTAGCTAAATCTTAGTGGCACTCTAGTGCTAACCTTGAGATAATACGTTGTCTATTCAAGGTTAGTAGGGCTTGTCTACTATCAGTGCAGATTATTATGTTTTTGCCAGAATTTCCTTTTCTGGTTAGCTCTTTTGTGGCGATTGAGATACCAGCCAGTTCTGTTTGAAACACGCTGGTATTTTTTCCCATTCCCCACTTAATCCTTAGGCTAAGTGATCTGGAGTAAACTCCACATCCTGATCCTTCCTTGGTTTTTGAGCCGTCTGTGTATATGCGTATTGCATTTCCAGCATCCGCCTCAGTGTTCTGTTTTATTCGTATTTTGTAGGGTTTATTGAACACAAACCTGGTTTCAATTGCGTCACCGGCTGCCTGTAGCAGAGGCACCGCAGTGAGTGCCTCCCTCCACAGGCTCCGCCTCAGTTGACTCATTCCTACCACGGGTATTACACCAGCCGTGCGCAATCGTAGCATGGCCATTAGCGCAACCTCCTTGACGTGCAAGTCCAGAGGTATCAGACCAGTAACTAATTCCATAGCCGCGGTTGGTGTTGTTCTCATAGCTCCTGTGATGTTCAGACAAGCCATTCGCTGTATTTGATATAGTTTTTGGATGGCCGTTGCTTGTAGAGTTTTCGGTCCCCATGCAATGGCTCCGTACGTTAGCATAGGTCTTATTATTGCAGTGTATATCCAGGTGACTACACGGGGCGAGAGACCCCATGTGCGTCCCACTGTCCTTCGACACTGCTCATAGGCCACATATGCTCTTTTTGCTCTGCTCTGAATGTGCGAGTTCCATGTTAACTTCCTGTCGGGGGTAATACCGAGGTATTTCACCTCTTCAGAGAAGTTTAGTTTGCTTTTGAAGATTTCGGGGGGTTTCAAGCCCGATAAGCTTCTTTTCCTAGTGAACAGGGCCATCTTCGTCTTCTTGGGATTGATCGACAGTAAGTGTTCTTCACACCATGTTTCTATTAATTTTAGACCATTCTGCGCTCTATCGCACAGTGTGTTCACAAATTTGCCGGTCTGCAAGATAACTATGTCATCTGCATATGCAATTGTGTAGAAACCATTATTGTTGAGGTGATTAATCAGGGTATCCGGGACTATGTTCCAAAGAAGGGGTGATAAGACCCCTCCCTGAGGACATCCCCTCATGACCAGTCCTCTTACAGTAATGTCTTCTACATTTATACTTTTTGCTCTACTAGAGAGCAACTTGAGTATCTATTCTCCTACCACCAGGGGTATATCCCTGGAGTTAAGTTGCTGGGTGATTGTTGGGAAGGTCATTTTATCGAACGCTCCTTCGATATCTATGAATATACCCAGGGTGGATTCTTTATTATCCAATGATCTCTCGATTCTGCCAACCACTTGGTGGAGGGCCGAATCAGTGGACCTTCCCGGAGTATAAGCATGCTGATATGGATGAAGTGGATTGTGAACTAAGACTTCATCTCTTATATACCGCTCGCACAGCCTCTCCATTGTTTTCAAAAAGAACGATGTGAGACTAATTGGTCGGAATGCTTTTGGTAAGGTGTAGTCCATCCTTCCTGGTTTAGGCATAAACACCACTCGTACTTCTCTCCACTTACTGGGAACATACCTCAGAGCTAATGAAGCTCTGAATATTCCGACCAGGTGCGGCATGAGAATATCCAATCCCCATTGTAGTAGGGCTGGTCTTATACCGTCAGGTCCTGGTGCTTTGAAGGGGGAAATGCCCGATATGGCCCACCTTATCCTTTCCTCATCAATTATAGTGCTAGCGAATTGCCAGTCGTATTGTGAGGGTGTTATTGGTACTTCCGTTCGGTTCGTCGTTCCTGGGAAGACAGAACCTGGGAAGTGACTTTCCATAAGGATCTCGGCGCTCTCTTGGAGGTTGGCGGCTTTGTCGCCATTTTCTTTCGTCAGGATGCCGACACTCTTATGGTGGTCGCTTGAGAGTGCCTTCTGTAGCCTTGAGACTTGCAGGAAATCTTCGATTGCCCCACAATAGGCTCTCCAGGCTTCCCTTTGCTTTTGTCTGCAGACTTTTTTGAACTCTCTGAGGTTGGCTTTGTATATTTCCCAGTCCTCTTCGAGTTTTGTTCGTTTTTCTTTGTTAAAAAGGTCGTTCTCGCTGTCTTTCTGGGGTGTTCCAAATCAGGGCACCACCATTTATTGGTTGTGCCTTCTGTCTGTACCATCCTCATCGGACAGGAGTCCTTATAGGCAATGTCTATTTTGTTTTGGACAGATAACGTGTACCTTTCCAATTCTTCACTATTGCCAGGAGTCAGGGCCTCTGTCTCCCGCAGAGCTCCTTTCAAGAGTCGATTGTATACAGCTACATCCGTCCTCTTCGGATCGCGGGATTTCACAGTGGTCCTGAGATCTTGGTTTACCCGTATAAGTCAACCAGCGATGGTCTGACATAGAAATATGATCAGACAATTGCCAGTCTTGAATTTTATTTCATATTTTGGCTGTCGCCAGCGTAAGATCTATTGATGTTTGGCTACGGGCGTTAATGAATGTCGGCTCCGTGCCTCTGTTCAAGATTGCTTAATTATGTATTCGTAAAGAGACTTACCTCGGGCGTTGATATCCTTGCTGCTCCAGCTCAGGTGGTGAGAGTTTGAGTCGCAGCCCAAAATCAACTCCATTTTCTGGTTTAGGCAGTGGTCCACTAGCACTTCCATCTCTCTTGTGGGTGATAGAGTGGCTGCATCTGACGGGAGGTACACCGATGCGAGTATCAACGCCGTATATTTGCCCTTTCCGTCTGGACATTTCACTTTAACCGCAGTTAGGTCTGAGGTGCAGAATTGTGCCATCAGAAAGGCTCTGTATTTCCTGGGAGCCTAAACTGCTGTCCTGGGTTGCTGATTGCTTGGTGAGCTAAAAATTTGGCTAGTCAAGTTACCGAAACCAGTAATTCTGGTCTTAATTATCCAGGGTTCCTGGATCAAAGCGACATAGTGTTGCCGTTGCCGTCCTGCTGTGTTGGAGGTTGCATTTTATTATTTTTATCTCTTTTTCGACGTCCTTGCCCATTGCGAGGTCGTTCGGATTGAGGCTCAATTCTAGGTCCATCTGCTCCTCCGGTAGGGAAGCGACGGCCTCTTTGTTGTCAGGTGCCTCTTCCGTCAGGTCGTCGTCTGTCATCTTTGCAGATGTTTCGACGTCCTTTTCGGGACCCTTGGTGACCTCGGTGCCAATATCCACTCTAGGTGGCTCGACTTCCAAGGACCTCGGGTCTCCAGAGGTACCTTCCTGTTTAGTTAACCTTATGACCAATGAGGTAAACGCGTAGCTTATCCTCAATTACTTTTTCTTCAGGACAGCCATATCCTCGTCTCCGATTCCGAAGACGAAGAGGTGTCCTTGAGGGTTCACTTTCACCTCAAGGTTCCGAGAGTAGTATTAATCCGCAACCACTGAGAACACCTATCAACAACAAATATCAATCTGACAAAATAGTATGGGTGAGCCTACTGAATTCATATAGTCCTGCTACTCAGTCTATATTCCCTTCTCTTCTCAGACAATTTTTGTCTCGGCTGGGGCCGAAAACTATACACCAATATGTTTTTACTTCAGTGATCGATGTGGACTATATCAGGCATTTGGCTTGTTACTGCCCCAGGGTGAGAAACGTAAAGTCAAAAAATTCGCTACTTTTTGTTTTTTACAATTGGTTCAATATCTCCTGAAACATAAGGTACTATCGGTGTTCTATCTATTTCATGGGAGTGCTGAAGATAAAGTAAGGCATCCGTGGAGCCACGTCATGCCAAGACCGCATAAACTGTACAGCAGATGCATCATGTCAGCAACTAGGTTCCTCTATACTCATCACACGGATTTCGGTAGACAAGAATGTTGGAAACTCTGCCCTGGCACGCCATGATGAACCCTTCAGTCTTCTTCTTCAGCTCACCTGACCTGAGAAAAGCAAATATCTGTTAGCAGACAATCCATGATCCTCGATGTTCCTGAAGAGACTCCATGCATTAGCTTGCCTGTAAGCAGCAGCAGAATTTTGGCATTCTCTGTAGCATCGATGTCATCTTTTTTCCGTTCAGCTTATTGCCTTGAAGAAAAAAGCACCAATTCTTTCCTTTCCAATGGTCACGGACCATGCAGTGGAGGAGTTACAGTGAAACTAACTGAGTAGAGATGAAAGTGTTGAAATGAGGATAATATATCCCGTCAAGAATTCAAAAAATTCGATAAAATGAGGCCATCGAATCTAAACAAGAAGATTCAACTAGATTCTTGTCAAACAATCTAAATCAAGAGTAATCGATGATTTTTTTCTATCTTATAAGTCTTTTGTAACAGGTTTCTATGGAATAAATTATATAGATAATAGAGGTCCAAACTAATACCACTCAGATTGAATTTTGTTTTTGACCCATCCATCCCGAAAAAATGATAACACGGATCGTCAAGATTCTGCATTTTTTGAAGTTGTGCATGAAGATCAATTGTAATACGCTCGCGAGAAACTTCAATATTGTAACAGCTAAATTACCCACTCCGTGTACGATACAAATCACCGAAGTTTTCATCATTCAATGCCATAAACTTCGAAGAACATTTGGTACATTTTCAAAATTAGTAAGGTCGTGGTGTTGCGATTGGTTGTGAGCTGGGTTCCATGTGTCAATTAGTTTTCAGATTTGAGTAATGAGGAATGACAGTCTATTCATTTCATGGAGTACAAAACCCATTTGCCATGGCAGTATGTGTCTGTAGATTTGTTAGGACCCTTACCTCGATCCAGGAACGGTTTTCAATTTGTTCTGTTAGTATCAGATTACTTCTAAAAATTTTGTCTTCTTCACCCCTTAAGAAAGGCCACTTCTACAGCAGTTGTGAAGTACCTTGAGGAACAAATTTTTTTTTGATTTATGGAGCTCCACAAGTTTTTGGTTGCGACAATGGAGTGCAGCTCATCAGTAAACATCTACATGTTTTAGCCGAAAAATACCGTGTTAAAATTTTTTATAATGCCCGTTACCACCCGCAGGTTAATGCAGTGGAGCGCGTTAATAGAGTTCTAGAGACAGCAATTAGGTCATATATCAAAGATAAAGATCACAGGAATTGGGATAAGGAAATCCATAGAATTGGCTTTGCAATGAGGACAGTGGTGCATGAAGTCACTGGGTATACCCCGACATTTTTGAACTTTGGCAGATATGTACCATCAAGTGGTGATTTGTATGGAAAGTTAGAGTCTTGTTCAAAAATGGATCTGACAGATATAAATAGGAGTTCCTATTGCAATGAACTGGAAAAATTACCAGCAATGTATGTCGATGTTCGACGCAGATTAGCTGATGCATATGCTAGGAATTCCAAGTCTTATAACCTTCGTAAACGTCCCGCTGATGTTTATCATGTAGGTGAGCGCGTTTGGATAAAAAATTTCATCTTATCGAAGAAAAGTGGAAGTTTTGCGGCAAAGCTGGCCCCTAATTTTATTCTTTGTACGGTAAAGAGGGTTATCTCAAAACTCGTTTACGAACTATCTGATGTACAGGGTAAAACCTTGGGTAAATTTCACGTAAAAGACCTCAAACCATACCTTGGAACTGATTCAGTTCCACCGGAGGAATGAATTAGTTGGAATGTCTGTGGCAACGTATGGTGAGAGAATGGGAAGGATGAATGTGTGCCCGTTGGAGGTGGATCAGAGATAGAGTATGTCATTGAGTTGAGGTTTGTAAGTTTGATTTTTCCAGGTGATATTTTTCATCGCGTTGTGGATGTTTTTCACCTATTGTGAAAAGCCCTGTTGCTGTAATTGTTCATGGTTGGTATAAATTAGGCATGATGGATTTTCTTGGTGGAGGCAAGCTCGGAGTTTAGTTGCTATGCGGATCTAGTGCGCAATAGGTTAGTACTCCTTGTGTGTTGACAGGAATCATTTCTTCTCCCCGCTTACTGTTTGCAAATGAGCAGCTTCGGATATGAGTATTCGGTGGTGGTTGTTGGTCCAACCCTGACATGCTTGGACGAAAGCTGAAGGTTAGTAGTGTCTTGGCGACACACATCTGTTTCTGAATGAGTTGTATTTAACAGCCTCGGATGTGTAAATTCAGCAAATAGTGTTGTTGTCCAACCTCGACTCGAACACCTGCTGTTCCCTTGATTTAGTTTAGTATAAGACCTGCCGTGTTTGTTCGATACCTTGACTCTTTCACCTAAGTACCTAAGATGATGAAGTATTCGGGTCTAGCGCTCCCTTGCTGTTGTACCCTGTGTTTTTGTAGAGATTGTGGCGACATGTAATTATTTTTTGGTTAAAGGAAAAAAAATATTAGCTGCGCAAATATTTTTTTTTGGTAAGAAGAGGGGGTGTGTAACAGCTAAATTACCCACTCCGTGTACAATACAAATCACCGAAGTTTTCATTATTCAATGCCATAAACTTCGAAGAACATTTGGTACATTTTCAAAATTAGTAAGGTCGTGGTGTTGCGATTGGTTGTGAGCTGGGTTCCATGTGTCAATTAGTTTTCAGATTTGAGTAATGAGGAATGACAGTCTATTCATTCCATGGAGTACAAAACCCATTTGCCTTAATCCAATTAACTTTACCCCTAGCGGTCATTACAAGAACTCCAACAAGTACCTAGTTCAGCTTCTATTAACTTTACCCCTAGCGGTCATTACAAGAACTCCAACAAGTACCTAGTTCAGCTTCTACTTCACATTGTGTTCTATGATAATGCGCACCTTGTGTTCGTTATCAGAACCAACGAAAATGAATGCATAATTACGGTAATTTATCGATTTAAGCTTCACTACGATACATATTTCAATTACATTCATTCATTTGGAATGATTGGATATTAAATTCTTTTTGAAACGTCGTAGAACAATTATATTTCATTGTTCACATTCGGCATTCAGAAGTAAACTGGCCCTAATTTCAATGGTGAACCAGCCTTAAGATTTGGAACCTTCGTGGTTGCCTATCTATCGGTGAGAGAAAAGGGACAACGGTCAAGCGTGCCCTGACCGTAGACAGTGTAAGTCGCTCCCGTTCGATAGCTTCATTGAGAAAATCGATTCTGAAATATGGAGCAGTTAATATTATTAACGAAGCCTCATTCCATCTTAGGCAAGTACTTAAATTGAACTTTCATCAATTTTTCTAATTTGAGACTGATTAATTACAGGCTTCATCCCACCGGGGATAAAGATGTGATAGAAGGAAGTTAGGAGTTGAGCTATGGCAGCTTCCTCCATTTTGTATTGTACCTTGGAGTTTTTTTATTTGGTTTTGAATTTTTGGATATGAATTTTTGGATAAAGGTGTTATAGCACCTACTGGGAATGGAGTTCCACTGGAATATTGTTCTGTTTATTTGAAATTCAAGGATGAGGAATTGAGTATCAATATACTGAAGTATCATAGCATATGAATGGTTGAAGTTCATGGTACCCAGGTATTTTGTCCTGATGAGGACCTGATTTTAGAAATATACAAGTTGCAGTCTTCAAGAATCCAGGTAACCTTTTTGTGAGAAACCTGTCTTCGACTCTCCGTGCTCAGATTTAATTGGAAATCATCACCCTGTAAACCCGTTCTTAAGTATAGGTAGCTCTGTAAGGGCACAATAACAGCGCTGTTATTCACTACCCAGATAAAATTAGTTGATCCCTCATATATTCAGTAGTCTTCCCTGTTATCTGTTTTTCAGATTACTTCGTATAGGTATACTAATCATAATTTGACAAAGTGCATCTTGTACTACATTTCACATAGTTCCAATTACTTTTTGGGCGGTACAGCCATCTACATTAGGAAATTACTAATCCATGTAAATTAATACTTTACCCATCTTATATTTGCAGAGTGTCCTTTGTTGAATTCCAACATTTCACTCAACCCTGGTATTTTCAAATTTGAATTAATTGTAAAACTCTTTTCGCTCACCCTGAAATTTCTTGATTATATATTGTAGTATTCAGAAGTGTTTTAGTTTTGTCAGATTCCCTTCCCCGACTTAACCAGTCTGGCGCCCAGACTTACTTTTGATTTTAAACATCTTGAATTTTACTGTAAAACTTGATGAACCCACACCCAGCCTCCGACTTAGAGTTCACGGGTTGCAACTTTCCTTACTTCAAGGGGTTACAAAAATGGCGCCCAACGTAGGACCCGAAATGTTTCAAGTTTTCATGAGTGAATAGTACAGTGTTGGTCAAATTTTGCAGTAACCGGGCAAAGTAAGTTTTTCCCTTGAACCCTACCCGTTATCCCTTCTGACAAAACAAAGTAACTCGAAACAATATTTCTTTGTCTCCTGACTGTATGTTGGGATTCAGTTCACAATCATATTGCTCAGAGTTCTGAATAGAGTACCTTTTGGCATTTTCCGGGGTGTGAGAGTGTTTTGTGTCGTATACAGGAAAAGTATTTTGTATTGTGTTTTTGTATAAAGGATGTCCAGTTCATTCAAAATGAAATTCAACTATGAAATGGATCCTAACCATTTGAGAGCATTTGAACTTAACTATGAATTATCTATCAGAGGTGTCTCAGTAGACAGGGCTGATATAAATGCCAAAAGAAAGTTTTTGCGTAGAGAACTTAGACAAGACATGGCAAGACCAGATGTTGTTTACAGTTGTGCTGAAGGTTTTGATTTTGGAGTAGAGAACTCGGAAATAACTGATAGTATAACTTCTGTTACTGAATTAGTGAATGATTATGATGGAGTCAATGAAGAAATTTTCAAAAGAGTTGAAAGTAGACTCAACCATTTGATAGGCAGATTGTTGAGATTTCCTAAAGATGAAGGCGATGAAGTTTCAAATTTAAGTGGTGATAACTTAGTTCTAGTTTCTACTTTGGAAGAAGATCTATTTGAGGCACGAGATAGAATTCTCAAAAGTCAAAATATTTCAAATAGTTCAATTCTGAATCAATCTGTAGCACCTTCAGTTCCTACACCAGTTTATAAAACAGTGTCAGCTTATAAATGGGGAGTAACTTTTGATGGAACAACAAAGAAGGGTTCACTCAATTCATTTTCACAAAGAATAGAGGAGTTGAGAGTTGCTAGAAATGTTACTAAGGAAGATTTATTTCAGTCTGCTTCTGATTTATTTGAGGGTATAGCTAGAGAGTGGTACAGATCACAATTGAGACAAAGTAGATTCGATTCTTGGGTTACGTTAGAGGTAGCTCGAAAAGATTTTTTACCATCAGATTATGATGATTCATTGTGGGAAGAAATTAGCCGCCGTACTCAAGGACATCAGGAGAGAATTGTTATTTATGTTTCTCTAATGGAAAATTTATTCAATAGTTTGCTTGAACCTCCTTCAGAGGAAACCAAATTGAAAATTATAAGACGAAATATACAACCTCGCTACCAGTCGCACTTAGTTTTACAGGATATTAAGAATGTCAAAAATCTAATTGAAGTATGTAGGGCATCAGAGGAAGCTGAAACAATAAAGGACAAATTTCAACCACCGTCTAGACAAAACGTGTCTACCTTAGAACCTTCTTTAGCTCATTCATCAGACTTTGAGGATGCTGCGTGCAGCTCTCGTTTTCATGAAAATAATCCAAGTTCAAGGAAAAATACTGGTAAAGTACAAAGAAATTTTATTCAACCTCAGCAAGTTTCTGCAATTTGTTGGTCCTGTAATCAAGTAGGTCATATTAAGAAAGATTGTAAGAAAAAGGCCCTATCATGTTATGGTTGTGGTAAAGCTAATGTTATACGGCCCAATTGTCCAAATTGTTCAAAGCAAAAAAAACTTTCGAAAGGAGGACACCAGGTAGACCAGTGCCCCTTCACTTCGTTTTCTAGAGTCTTCAATAATAAAAACAATGTGAGTGGTATTAATTCCAGAGTCTGGACTAGAAAAACCTTGTAATGAAAGGAATAGTACACCACCAAAGCATCTTTTGAGAGTATCGGAGCCTCATAAGAATAGCGTAGGTAGTAGAATTTTCACAAGGGGAAATGGTAATAAGAATCTCATCAACAGTAGGCGTGGGAAACTTTCAAAGGATATAAATTTTGGAAATGATCCAATTAAAACAACTGTCGAGGAATGGAAGGATTGGTTGAATTTTGTTACTGATTTTTATAATATTAGACGTTCAACAGAAAGTAAGACCGAAACTTTGAAGGAAGCCAACTCTGCATTTGTAAAAAGATGTAATGATAACAGACCTTATGCAGCGGTTCATATTTATGGTCGCAGAATAATATGTCTTATTGATAGTGGTGTGAGTCAAAAATTTTAGGATTTGTCACTTTACCAATAGAAGAAGATAATATAATCAAACTAATCAAAGTTTCAGTAGTGCCATCACTATCTCACACGATCATATTGGGATCAGATTTTTGCAGGAGTTTTGATGTAACTATAGATTTTTCTACGAATTCATTCTTAAATGATGGAAATAATACAAATTTAAGCAATGACAATATGATAGAAGTGGGTGCCATTAACAAAATAATTTCAAGATCAGACTTAACTGCCCTGCAACAGGAACAACTCAATGTTTTGATAAGTAACTTTCGAACACTGTCAACTTCAAGGTTAGGAAGAACTGATAAAATTTTCTACAAAATTGATACTGGTACAGTTGAACCGATCAAGCAAAGACACCATTTACTTAGTCCGTATAAATTAAAAACTTCAAATGAAGAACTTGACAAAATGTTAGACTTGAAAGTAGTCCGTCCTTCAAAAAGTCCTTGGGCTAGTCCAGTTTTGATAGTTGAAAAGGCTAATGGAGATCCGAGGTTCTGCTTTGATGGAAGAAAATTGAATTCAGTAACAAAGAAATGTGCTTACCCCCTCCCTATAGTTGATCAGATTCTAAATAAGCTGTCTGGCGCGAAATTTCTCAGTAGTATTGATTTAAAAAGTGCGTTTTGGCAAATTCCATTGCATCCAGAGTCTTGTGAAAAAACTGCTTTTGTGGTACCCGGTCGCGGATTGTTTGAATTCGAGGTTATGCCATTTGGTCTTTGTAATGCGGCACAGTCTCTACAAAAGCTCATGGACGCGGTATTGGGGCCGGATTTGGAACCATTCTGCTTCGTATATCTTGATGATACAATTATAGCAACCCCCACATTTGAAAAACACTTGGAAATTTTGAAGATTGTGTTTGAGAGGTTTCGCGATGCCAAGCTCACGATCAATATTGATAAATGTTCTTTTTGTCGCCCCAGCTTGAAGTATTTAGGCTTTGTCGTGGACAGAGAAGGGTTACGTACTGATCCAGATAAGGTAAAGACGATGTTGGAATACCCTATCCCAACTACAGCTACGGAAATCAAAAGATTCATTGGTCTTATTAGCTATTACCGGAGATTTGTGGAAGATCATGCGACTCTCACCGCCCCCATAAATAATTTATTGAAAGGCAAGAAAAAGTCACAGAAAATTACTTGGACTGAGGAAGCTGATAAAGCTTTCAAAAATATCAAAGAGGCTCTAGTGTCTGCACCTATTTTAGCTCCACCCGATTTTTCAAAGGAGTTCACGATACAAGTGGATGCTTCTAATGTAGGCCTTGGTACAGTGTTGACTCAGGAGTCAGATGGCAAGGAAGTTATCATTGCATTCGCATCGAGAACACTAACGGAGTCTGAAAGAAAATATTCAACCACTGAGAAAGAATGTTTGGCAATTCTTTTTGCAGTTGAGAAGTTCCGGCCATTTATTGATGGAGTCCACTTCAAATTGATCACTGACCACAGATCACTCATTTGGTTGACTAATTTGAAAAATCCCATGGGTCGTCTTGCTCGTTGGGCCATGAGACTCAGTATGTTTGATATGGAAATAATTCACCGTAAGGGCGCTTTGAATGTTATACCGGATGCATTATCTAGAGCACCTCTAGAAGTTAATGTTATTGATATTTCTCAATCTGATGTCGCCGCTGATAATTGATATTCGCAATTAATACATAAAGTTTTGGCTGATCCAGAAAAATACCCTGAATTCAATGTCTCAGCAGGTCTACTGTATAAACATGTCCCTCACGAATAAGGTTTATCATCGAATTTCCCAGAATGGAAAATAGTAGTCCCGACACCAACTAGGTTATCAGTCCTGGCGGAATGTCATGACAATTCGCTTGCAGCGCATTCCGGTATTTTCAAAACCGTAAGTCGTGTCAGAGAGCTTTACTATTGGCCCAAGATGTTGAATGACGTGAAAAAGTACGTTAGGAGTTGTGATGTGTGTAATGCACAAAAAGTAAATAACACTACTCGTCCAGGATTCATGGGACAACCCAAAAAGGCAAATTATCCCTGGCAGTATGTGTCTGTAGATTTGTTAGGACCCTTACCTCGATCCAGGAACGGTTTTCAATTTGTTCTGTTAGTATCAGATTACTTCTAAAAATTTTGTCTTCTTCACCCCTTAAGAAAGGCCACTTCTACAGCAGTTGTGAAGTACCTTGAGGAGCAAATTTTTTCTTGATTTATGGAGCTTCACAAGTTTTTGGTTGCGACAATGGAGTGCAGCTCATCAGTAAACATCTACATGTTTTAGCCGAAAAATACCGTGTTAAAATTTTTTATAATGCCCGTTACCACCCGCAGGTTAATGCAGTGGAGCGCATTAATAGAGTTCTAGAGACAGCAATTAGGTCATATATCAAAGATAAAGATCACAGGAAATGGGATAAGGAAATCCATAGAATTGGCTTTGCAATGAGGACAGCGGTGCATGAAATCACTGGGTATACCCCGACATTTTTGAACTTTGGTAGATATGAACCATCAAGTGGTGATTTTTATGGAAAGTTAGAGTCTTGTTCAAAAATGGATCTGACAGATATAAATAGAAGTTCCTATTGCAATGAACTGGAGGAATTACCAGCAATATATGTCGATGTTCGACGCAGATTAGCTGATGCATATGCTAGGAATTCCAAGTCTTATAACCTTCGTAAACGTCCCGCTGATGTTTATCATGTAGGTGAGCGCGTTTGGAAAAGAAATTTCATCTTATCGAAGAAAAGTGAAAGTTTTGCGGCAAAGCTGGCCCCTAAGTTTATTCCTTGTACGGTAAAGAGGGTTATCTCAAAACTCGTTTACGAACTATCTGATGTACAGGGTAAAACCTTGGGTAAATTTCACGTGAAAGACCTCAAACCATACCTTGGAACTGATTCAGTTCCACCGGAGGAATGAATTAGTTGGAATGTCTGTGGCAACGTATGGTGAGAGAATGGGAAGGATGAATGTGTGCCTGTTGGAGGTGGATCAGAGATAGAGTATGTCATTGAGTTGAGGTTTGTAAGTTTGATTTTTCCCGGTGATATTTTTCATCGTGGTGTGGATGTTTTTCACCTATTGTGAAAGCCCTGTTGCTGTAATTGTTCATGGTTGGTATAAATTAGGCATGATGGATTTTCTTGGTGGAGGCAAGTTCGGAGTTTAGTTGCTATGCGGATCTAGTGCGCAATAGGTTAGTACTCCTTGTGTGTTGGCAGAAACCATTTCTTCTCTCCGCTTACTGTTTGCAAATGAGCAGCCTCGGATATGAGTATTCGGTGGTGGTTGTTGGTCCAACCCTGACATGCTTGGACGAAAGTTGAAGGTTAGTAGTGTCTTGGCGACACGCATCTGTTTCTGAATGAGTTGTATTTAACAGCCTCGGATGTGTAAATTCAGCAAATAGTGTTGTTGTCCAACCTCGACTCGAACACCTGCTGCTCCCTTGATTTAGTTCAGTATAAGACCTGCCGTGTTTGTTCGATACCTTGACTCTTTCACCTAAGTACCTAAGATGATGAAGTATTCGGGTCTAGCGCTCCCTTGCTGTTGTACCCTGTGTTTTTGTATTGATTGTGGCGACATGTAATTATTTTTTGGTTAAAGGAAAAAAAATATTAGCTGCGCAAATATTTTTTTTTGGTAAGAAGAGGGGGTGTGTAACAGCTAAATTACCCACTCCGTGTACAATACAAATCACCGAAGTTTTCATCATTCAATGCCATAAACTTCGAAGAACATTTGGTACATTTTCAAAATTAGTAAGGTCGTGGTGTTGCGATTGGTTGTGAGCTGGGTTCCATGTGTCAATTAGTTTTCAGATTTGAGTAATGAGGAATGACAGTCTATTCATTCCATGGAGTACAAAACCCATTTGCCTTAATCCAATTAACTTTACCCCTAGCGGTCATTACAAGAACTCCAACAAGTACCTAGTTCAGCTTCTACTTCACATTGTGTTCTATGATAATGCGCACCTTGTGTTCGTTATCAGAACCAACGAAAATGAATGCATGATTACGGTAATTTATCGATTTAAGCTTCACTACGATACATATTTCAATTACATTCATTCATTTGGAATGATTGGATATTAAATTCTTTTTGAAACGTCGTAGAACAATTATATTTCATTGTTCACATTCGGCATTCAGAAGTAAACTCGCCCTAATTTCAATGGTGAACCAGCCTTAAGATTTGGAACCTTCGTGGTTGCCTATCTATCGGTGAGAGAAAAGGGACAACGGTCAAGCGTGCCCTGACCGTAGACAGTGTAAGTCGCTCCCGTTCGATAGCTTCATTGAGAAAATCGATTCTGAAATATGGAGCAGTTAATATTATTAACGAAGCCTCATTCCATCCTAGGCAAGTACTTAAATTGAACTTTCATCAATTTTTCTAATTTGAGACTGATTAATTACAGGCTTCATCCCACCGGGGATAAAGATGTGATAGAAGGAAGTTAGGAGTTGAGCTATGGCAGCTTCCTCCATTTTGTATTGTACCTTGGAGTTTTTTTATTTGGTTTTGAATTTTTGAATATGAATTTTTGGATAAAGGTGTTATAACACCTACTGGGAATGGAGTTCCACTGGAATATTGTTCTGTTTATTTGAAATTCAAGGATGAGGAATTGAGTATCAATATACTGAAGTATCATAGCATATGAATGGTTGAAGTTCATGGTACCCAGGTATTTTGTCCTGATGAGGACCTGATTTTAGAAATATACAAGTTGCAGTCTTCAAGAATCCAGGTAACCTTTTTGTGAGAAACCTGTCTTCGACTCTCCGTGCTCAGATTTAATTGGAAATCATCACCCTGTAAACCCGTTCTTAAGTATAGGTAGCTCTGTAAGGGCACAATAACAGCGCTGTTATACACTACCCAGATAAAATTAGTTGATCCCTCATATATTTAGTAGTCTTCCCTGTTATCTGTTTTTCAGATTACTTCGTATAGGTATACTAATCATAATTTGACAAAGTGCATCTTGTACTACATTTCACATAGTTCCAATTACTAATCCATGTAAATTAATACTCAACCCATCTTATATTTGCAGAGTGTCCTTTGTTGAATTCCAATATTTCACTCAACCCTGGTATTTGAATTGATTGTGAAACTCTTTTCGCTCACCCTGAAATTTCTCGATTATATATTGTAGTATTCAGAAGTGTTTTAGTTTTGTCAGATTCCCTTCCCCGACTTAACCAGTCTGGCGCCCAGACTTACTTTTGATTTTAAACATCTTGAATTTTACTGTAAAACTTGAACCCAC
This sequence comes from Zygogramma bicolorata, assembly GCA_032362365.1. NCBI lineage: Eukaryota > Metazoa > Arthropoda > Insecta > Coleoptera > Chrysomelidae > Zygogramma > Zygogramma bicolorata. The sequence goes on along the minus strand of JAVJAQ010004525.1, from coordinate 195,578 downwards.
ATCCAGCCTCCGACTCAGAGTTCACGGGTTGCAACTTTCCTTACTTCAAGGGGTTACAATATTATATGGATTGTCGTTGCTGTCCAAGAAAATATCAGCAGTGTTTTAATGTTCCTGAAACGTGGTGACAGTTTTTGTTTTTCTCTCATCCAAAGAGTGAAGAATTGGGGTCACGAACACTGAAGGCGAGAATGACAAGAAGTCACATTGCTCCTCTCCCCCCTACATTTTGTGAAAAATATTTCGATTTTTTCTTGGTGTAATGCCTGCGAGATAGATTAGTTTACGTCATCACCAATAATTACTCATCATGAAGTGAATAAAGAGATTGATATTGTTATTATCAGTAGTAGGCACTTTTTTCAAGATGGCTGCCGCAGATGCAGCCGAAAGCTCCGGAACTCAAAATTCCAGGACACGCCCTTCAAGCCCGAAAAACTTGCGTTGTAGCAACACCGGCCGTTGAAGCCTACATTCTTCTACTATGTTGTGAGTTCTGAATGGAACAATTAGATGTGGACAACGGATGATCTCTATCATATTCGAAAGTTGAGTCAGCTGCCTTTTCAAAACACTAGCAATGAAACACTATAAAATCATGAATTCATTGACCTTCAAAAGTGAATAAACAGAAACTCTACTCACGGAATTCAACATGTTGACCAACAAAAAAGTAAACATCATAACGGATTTTACATGCGCCACCTTTCCTAGTTTCATCTCGATGACCAATAAAAGAATCAATGCCGAATGAAAAATCGTCCACAAGTTGTGATTTCCGAATATAACGTCGAGCTGCTTTCCATTATGGTGTAATAGAGCACATCTTTGCTTGACAGTTTCCACTATGAATTTGATGGTGAATTCATCGATCATGTTTTTCAATGCCAATTCAACGATTTTGACTAGGTGATCATAACGTCTCACCAAAAACGCACAGAGCTGGTGGCTGAGAACAGTGACCAATAGGAATTGGTTATCTATCAAATATCTGACGATGCAAAATACTGCAAGTATCAAAGGTATTTGTTTATGTCGTAACTCAAATATCGTAATAGAATTCACTATTGATATAGATGAAACAAGTACACTGCAGATCACTATTGACGTGATATGTTTCCAAAGGACAGCATCTTGAAAATAGATTCGTTTGATCATTTTTCTCTCCAATTTTGTGATATTTTTCAGAAGCCTCGTCCAATTACTTTGGTATTTCACGACACCGTGAAGCCCAATAATTAAATATTATCAAATAAATCGAATGGTTCCCCTTTTTATTGATCATTTCGATCCAAAATAAAGTCTCTTGGGCGAAAAATGGGACATAGTAAACACAAATGAACGTATTCGATATAATCTTGTTCGATACGAATGATCAAAAAATCAATCCAAAGAATGTTCAGTTCTGATGTAAAATGATATGATCTTGCTATCGTTGGTTGGTGTTTCCTTGAAAGAAACCATTTCTCTAACTGTTGTATTCATAACTTTTCATTCAATTATAGACAGAAACAAAAGTGACATTGAATCAATTTAATCTGACAACTACTGCTCAATAACTATTCATTCAATTATAGACAGAAACAAAAATGACATTGAATCAATTCAATCTGACAACTACTGCTCAATTCATCATATAGAGTGAACTCAATATTTGAAACTCGAACACCCCCCTCGAAGTTTTAGGTAACTCTATTTGCAACCACTCCCATGGATTTCATAAAAAAAGTATGCTTCGGACCATGTAGAGACTTTGTTAAAATATCAACATAAAAATTACAACATAAATAATAATGTCCTAGAAAGATGCTTTTCTATAAAGGATTTGGGAGTTTTATTCGATCCTAAACTAAGTTTTATGGATCATATCTCAAAGACAATCTCGTCGGCCCTCAAAACATTGGGGTACTGTATAAGAAGCTGGTCCAATTTTGCAAATACCAATACACTCATCATCCTGTTTAATACGTTCGTAAGAAGCAAATTGGAGTATGCTGGCTTAATTTGGTCTCCTTTTTACCAGTACGCCAAAATAATGAAAGAATCTGTCCAGAGGAAATTTCTGAAATATTTATTCTTCAAGTGCAATGGCATATATCCTGAACGCGGACTTGAGTATAATGTTTTGCTAGAAATGTTTTCATTCGACTCTCTTGAACTACGTAGAAATCTGTCGGCAATAACATTCCTCTTTAAAGTCTTGCACAACAAAATTGATTGTCCAGACATTCTAGCTCAGATTTTCTTCAGAGTACCTCGTCTCCAGTCACGTAGCGAAATTACGTTTTACACTCCTACACCAAGAACCAATCTACTCATTGGATCACCAATTTTCCATATGTGTGGTTTGGTGAACGGAATGAGCTTGCAGTGCGACATTCACCATGACTCACTAACTAGTATATTGGAATGTTATCGAAGGAATACGGTCTTGCTCTGAGATTAGGAAGGGCCACGGGATTGTCGTACATAGTCAATATTTCAATATGCTGTATGTATGTGTGTAAATGTCATTTCTAAGTTTCTGCTTTCTCTTGAATTTCATTATTTATTAATTAATTTTATGTTAGTACTAATTTCTTAGGTAATATTTGATTATAGTATCTCTAAGATATAGTTTCATTGCATTGTTCTGTATTTCCTGTGATTGGGTGTAAACCTGTTGGAAATAAAGGTATTATTATTATTATTATTATTATTATTATTATTATTATTATCAGCTACCATTTCTGCAGTGGGTAGGTATACGATATCCACCAATTTCTGTTTGTAAGTGTCTCTGATGAAGTGATGACGGATGTCAATGTGTTTAGTTCGAGAATGGTAAACTGTGTTCTCAACCAAACGCTTGGCACCCTGATTATCACTTTAAATTGTGATTTCTTCTGCAGGAATACTCAGTTCTTGGAGAAAATTGCCCAAATAAATGGCTTCTTTAGCTGCTTCAGTGAGTGCCATTTATTCGGCCTCTGTACTAGACAGAGCTACTGTCCGTTGTTTCCGTGATTCCCAGCTGACAGCTGCTCCTGCCATCTTGAAAATATATCCTGTATATGATCGCCTGTCTTGAATGCATGCCCCCCAATCAGCGTCTGCAAAGCCAATCAAGGGAGCGCCTGTCTTTTTGAAGACAAGAGAAAAATCAGATGTTCCCTTCGAGTACCGAAGTACTCTTTTCGCTGCTTTCCAGTGCTGTATGCCATAATTTTTGTTGAATTGACTCACTGTGTAGGCTATATCAGGCCTAGATGAAACAGCCAGGTACATAAGAGAGACGATCAATGATTGATATGGATATTGTTTCATGTCTTCCATATTCGAATCTTCCGGTGAGGTCGATTTCGTATTTGCGTCGAGAGGTGTTACTGACGGTTTGCAGTTTTCCATTCCAAATTTTTCAAGAATGTTATGTGTGAACCTTAAGGAACCGATGTCCATCCAAGTCTCTGAATGGTGAAACTCCCTTCCATTTTTGGAACAAGAAACGTCCTACAGCAACCCATTTTCAAATTTTTGGGTGCAAAGCTTTTGCCCTGAATAAAAAGCCAGCGAAGGAAAAATTCGATGAAAGATCGACTGAATGTATATTTGTTGGATATTCGAATGAAGCAAAAGCCTACAGGTTGTTCGACCCAAAATCAAAAAAAATAATAATGAGTAGAGACGTGAAATTCTTGAAACAGTTCAACGGTCAAGAAAACTATGAAGATTTCATGGAAGATAAGATGATGGAAGTATAGTTTCTATTGAGCAGAATATCAATATGGAACGAATGAGTTCAATGAGGGAAGTGAACCTGATAATGAATTTCGCAATGATGTGACTGAAAATGAAGAATTGGTAAATGAAGAAGATGAGCTTCAAAGGAAACAACTGGAAAGTGAGACAAATGATATGAAGGTGCAGGACGGAAATTACAGAAAGGAAAATTTAAATAGGGGAAGAGGAAGACCCAGAATAATCCGAAGCGGAAATAAAGGAAGACCCAGCAAGCAATATTCGGTGAAATCACAGTCGATTGAAAAAGAATCTTTTCAGTCAGATGAACTTGAGCCACATGGCAGCGAAGAATTTGCTGGTGCAGCTCAAACATTGAATCATTGAGCTTGGAAGAAGTTTTGTCAAGTTCTCAATCTGAAGAATGGAAGGATGCAATTAAGAATGAATATATTGCACAAATAAAGAATGAAACTTGGGAAATTGTTGAGAAACCAAAAGATAGAACAATAATTGGGAATAGGTTGGTTCTTCAAACCAAATATAAAGGAGATGGAAAAATCGAAAGGAGAAAAGCAAGATTGGTTGCCAAGGGTTGTGCACAGCAGTATGGTCAAGACTTCCAAGAAACGTTTGCTCCTGTCATGAGGGCAAGCTCATTGAGGTTGATTATGGCTTTATCAGCTGAACTTGGATTGACCATACATCAGATGGACGTTGTGACAGCATACTTGAATGACGAACTGGAATGGAAATTCCTGAACAACTGGAAGAAATTTTAACTGATATATTGAAAAAGGATAGCGACGGGATATCAAAAGAAGTGAAAACATCAAAGAAGTGGCTGAAACAGATATAACAAGGGAATAAAGTATGTCGTCTTTTGAAAGCTTTATAGGGACTTCGTCAGTCTGGTAGACAATGGTACAAACGACTAGATTTCGAGTTACGGAAAATGGAATTGAAACCATTGGAGGCGGATCCATGTGTTTATTTCCCAAGCAGAGGAGGTAATTTGACTCTCATTGGCATATAAGTTGATGGTATCATCATTGCTACTAACAGCGCTAGAGAAATGACCAAGTTGAAGACGAATCTATCCAACATTTTTGAAATGAAAGATTAAGGACCCATCAATTATTGCCTAGGAATCGAATTTTCTCAAGAAATCGAAAATGGAACAATAAAATTATGTCAGAGGAAGTTTATACATAACATTCTTCATAGTTTTCTTTTATACGATTTCAAATCTTTGAATTTATCGATTTGTGCACTCATATGGGATGTACAGCCACTGTCTAAACACAACCTTTATTTTCATCAAAATTTGTCATCAAAACTATTTCTTGTGAAGTAATTTGTTCTACTATGTATGCTTCTTCACCTCTGACAACGGATCAGAATTTTGTAATGGTCGTTTTGATTATTACCACAGCAGAAATGGTATCCGAAGAAGGCTTTCCGTTCCTTTTACTCCCCAACAAAATGGTGTTTCTGAAAAGAAGAACAGAACGCTTGTTGAGATGGCAAGGTGTAATTTAATTCAATCCAGTTCACCTCCTTCATTCTGGGCAGAAGCGATATCAACTGCGAATTATGGAAGGAACCAATGTCCATCCAAGTCTCTGAATGGTGACCCTCCCTTCCATTTTTGCTGAGGTAATCATCAAAACGACCATTACAAAATTCTGATCCGTTGTCAGTCTGAAGGAATTTGATTTTCTGACCTGTATAATTTTCAGCATACATTCTGTATTCATCGAAGGCATCAAAAACTTCAGTTTTATTTTTCAGAAAATACACCTTGCACCATTTAGATCTATCATCTATAAACGTGACGGAGTACTTGGCTCCTCCTATGGATTGTGTTCTCATGGGACCACAGAAATCTGAATGAACGATTTCTAAAACATTTTCAGTCCTTCTTGAATTACTTGTTGGAAATGGTTTCTGTATTTGTTTTCCCCTGATACATACTTCACAAGTTGGTAGTTTTTCATTTTTCCCAAAATCCACTCCAAATACTAGTTTCTTTAGAGATATTTCTCTCAAACTTGATTTGTTCAAATATCCAAATTTCACATGCCATTCTTCTATCTTCGAATTAGGAATTGCAACGTTCACACTTTCAGATATAGTTTTTAGATAATATAAATCACCAATTCTATTTGCAATAGCAACGACTTCCTTGTTTTCCGATAAAATTACTGCCTTTTTCTTCTTGAAATGGACTTCATGAGCTCTATCGGTTATTTTTGCAACAGACATAAGATTCGTGCGCAAATCTGGTACATGCAGTGTATTTTTCAATAACAGAGACTTCTCTCCGGAGACTGGTAGAGATATTTCTCCGTTAAATTCAATTTCAGTAGAGAAATTATTCGCCAAATTCAAAGTTCTTTTATACGATTTCAAATCTTTGAATTCATCGATTTGTGCACTCATATGGGATGTACAGCCACTGTCTAAACACCAACCTTCATTTTCATCAAAATTTGTCATCAAAACTATTTCGTGTGAAGTTATTGGTTCTACTATGTATGCTTGCAGTCATATGGCTTGCAGTCTGATTATAGCTTTTTCTATTTCTGTACTGACAGTCTATAGCTTTGTGTCCTATTTTATGGCATTTATGGCACCTGAACTCGAAATCAAATTTCACAGGACTTTCAGAATTATATTTTGGATTTCCACTCTTCTCTCGAGTATTGTTTCCATATCGCTTGAAATTATTTCTGTTCCTTGCAAACAGAGCACCTTGTAATGATGATTCATGTTTGTTCTTCCTTGCATCACATTCTTCCATTATTTTGATCTTAAGAACATCGGGAGTTGGTAAATCATCGCGAGATTCAATCGCACAGCGAAAATTCTCAAAATGATCAGGTAAACTATATAACAATATTATAGCTAACAATTCCTGATTTATTATGATATCCATTTCCTCCAATTTGTCAACAATATCAAAAAAATTGATCTAGATGCTCTCGCACATTTTCTCCTGGTTTCATTTTTTTCACGGTGAGTCTTTTTGAAAGTGTTGCCTTTCTTGCAGGCCCCTAGACTGTTATATACTCTCTAGTTTCTTCCAAATTTCGGAAAAAGTAGCGAATACGGTAATCTCATCGATTTTCTTGAAATTTGCACAGATGATTGAAAATAGCTTAAAAAACGATAAAAAACATAAAAAATTCCTGCGGAAATACCTGAAAAGTACTTTTTTTCAAAAAATGTCTGACAGTGTTCAGTGCCAATACACAATCTTGGGTAAATAAATTGGACTGTCTCACACTTATTTATATCCAGCTTACGCCAATACAAAGAAAATAGTAATCCAGATGCACACAAAAAGCGATTCGTTCACAAATATACACAGAATAATGATATATAATTGTTAGTTTCATTCATTGAGAACTCCTCATTCTGACATCTTCAAAAATGTTGAATGTCAAACATGAAATGGAATAATAATAATAATAATTTATTCACCTCTTGTTTTACATTATTGTACATAAATATGATAATGCAGAAAAAGGGAGGGAGGAGAATAAATGGGCAACCCTACAGAAGATCAAGTCTGTGCGTAGGGTATAAGTGGGGAGGTACAATCAATCTAAAGTTAATAATAACAACATATCACATACAAGGAGCATAAAATACATATAAATAAATAATACGTCTACGATTGATAAAATATCTTGTATATGATATAAGATCACCTACATATAATAATAATAATAATAGCATTTATTGCCCAACAGAGCAATTTGTTAAACACAACGTTTTAGTACACATCAGAAATATATATGCAATGAAATCAACAAATTATAATTACAAATGAATTTTCAATTGATTCCTTAATTCTACGATACTGCATGTAAAAATGTCACAATGTTCACTTATTTTATTAAAATTCGTGCACATTGAAGTATTGGGTGCTTTCAATAATATATTAGTGCGAGGCCTTTTGCACCAAAAGAAAACACCTTGTCTGGATTCTAAACGTGGCACCAGGATATTGATAGAGGACAATACATCAGGACAGTCAAATTTACCAGTGAGGAGTTTATGTAAGAATAATATGGCAGCCTGTTGTCTGCGTTTCTCTAGTGATATGAATCCAAATCTGTCTAACAGTTCAATATAATTCGAACCTCTAGGTGGGTATGTTCCATCCATTTTATAACACAAAAAGTTCAAGAATTTTTTCTGAACTTTTTCAATGGACTGAATATAGTGATTGTAAATAGGACTCCATATTAAAGAGGCATACTCTAATTTTAACCTCACAAAATAGTGAAACATCGATATCAAAGCATGGATGTTAACGAAGTTTCTACAATTTCTGATAATAAAACCATATGCGCGATACGCTGAGGAAACAGATTCAGTTATATGTTTGTTGAATGTTACTTGTATATCGAAATAAACACCAAAGTCACGTATTGCATTATTTCGTTCTAAGTTGAAGTTGTTGATGGAATATTGATATTGAATCGTTACATTTTTCCTGCTGAATGTCATTATCTTACATTTTGATATGTTGAGAGGTAAGCGATTTTGTTCACACCATTTATGCAAAAAGTTCAGCTGGTATTGTAATTCAATACAATCGTTAATGGAATTCACACCACTGTAAAGTTTTAAGTCGTGTGCAAACATCAGTCTGTTGCACCTCAGTGATTCACATAAGTCATTGATGAAAATGAGAAATAACAATGGACCTAAGTTTGACCCTTGAGGAACTCCACTGGTGGCTAAGTACATATCAGATTTCTATCCATTGTAATACACAAACTGTTTGCGTTGTTTCAAGTATGACTCTGAAAGTGTTACATAATTCAAGTTGAAACCTAATTTCAGAAGTTTATGAATAAGCAGTTCATGATTTATCTTGTCAAATGCTTTCGAGAAATCCGTATAAACCACATCAACCTGCCCCCTATCATCAAGATGCTCGCAAATATATTGGCAGAATACTGTCAAGTTTGTAACAGTAGATCTGGCATTCATAAATCCATGTCGATTTGAGGAGATAATATTAGAGGTTGCTTCATAAATACGGTTATACAAGATTATCTCGAATAGTTTTGCTATATTGTTCAAAACTGCGACTGGTCTATAGTTTTTAATATCATTTTTTGCCTCGGACTTATGAATAGGGCACACTTTGGCTATTTTCCAGTCATTAGGAAATATTGAAGTTCTCAAAATCAGGTTGAATAGGGTTTTCATTGGATGAAGTAAGACTCTCACACAATCTTTCATAAGAAAGGAAGGTATATTGTCATGTCCTGATGTGAATTTATTTTTCAGCTTTTTTCCTGCCTTCAGAATTTCCTCATCACTGATAGGTTCTATCGATATATCAACAAAAGTGTTATTATCATAAGGTGATTCTAAATTTTGTGGAATTATATTAGTGCTCGTTGAATATACGCTTTGAAAAAACTCCATGAATCCATTAACGATAGAACGAGGTGTATTGTATGTTTCATTTCCGTAATACATTGTACCTGGTATTCTCGACGTTTTATTTTTTTGGTGAATGAATTGCCAAAAAAACTTTGATTCGACTTTCGATTGTTCTTGTACTTTTGTCAAATAAATATCATAAGCTAGTTTAGTTTTGTTTTTCACGATTGATCTCAGACGTTTGAATTCATTCCAAAAAAATTGATTTTGAGTATGTTTGAACTTCTTATGCAATTTGGCCTTTTCCTTGATGAGTCCTATCATTTCACTATTATACCATACAGGATATTTATGCTTAAAATTTTTAAAAGTTGGAACATGCGCATCTAGTAATCCATAGAATTTATTATAAAACCTATCGACAGCTAAGTTAATATCTTCAATATTATCGAGAAATGTCCAATCTGTGTAAAGGATATCATTATATAGTGACAAGTAATCGGCTCTTTTATAATTATAAGCTTTTTGATGATCGTTAAAGTCGGAATTATTCTTCTTAGTGCAGAGTTCGTCAACTACAATTTGACAAAGATGGATGGTAGAGGTCTTCGTTTACAAAAGAGAAATTCTCATGCGATACATGACAACTTAAGTTGCTTATGACTAAATCTAACAATTTATTATAATAGTTTGTTACTCCATTGTATTGGTTGAAACCCGTAAATGAGAGAAAATTTTTAACAATGCAAGTTTTTCTATCCTCTAAGCTGTTCTCAATGAATTGCGTACAATTAAAATCACCCACGACGACAACCTTGTTCAAAATTGCAATCTCCCAGTTTTCAAAAGCTTCAAAGAAGCCATCGTATTCATTTACAGGAGTAAAAGGTGGAATATAAATTACCATTAGGTACATAAAAATGTGTCGTTTGATAGTAACATTTGCAAACAATAAAGTCGATTTCGGGAAAATTTTCTTGGAGAAAAGGAACGTCGATAACTTTTGAACGAATAGCAGCATCAACAGCGAGTAACACACCACCACCACCAGTCTTTTCTAAGATATTAGACTTTCGATCACTTCGATAGACTTCATATGAGTCTGGAAATAGTTCACTAGAAACGACTTCTGGTTTTAGCCATGTCTCAGAGAGAGCAACTATATTATACTCACGATCACACACATTTGAATAAAATGAGTCCACTTTACTATTAAGTCCTCTGACGTTCTGGTAGTAGATCGATATTGAACAGTCGCTGTTGGGGGCATTCAGTTTTCCGAGACGATTCTTGGTACTTTATTAATAAATTTTATCCTCAAATTTAATTCGCCGGCATTTCTTCTATCGTTTAACTCTTTCTTGATTTTTTTGTAGAACTCAATTTGTCTCTTTGTTCTGTCAGCACTTAAACTGATACCATTGTACAGTTGATGACCTTTTAGTTTCTTTGCGTTCTTCAAGACTTTACCCACAGCTAACTCGTTCTCCAATGTTATTTTAATCGGACGTATTTTAGAATCTGAGAAACTGCCCAGCCTGATAGGTTTAACGTTATCCACTGATAGTTCTGGAATAACGGAAGCCATAATGTCTACAACAGTTAACTTATCTTGATTCGATCTCTCCGTAGGGGCGACCCGTTGATCAGGTTCAGGTACATTGAAGATAATAATATTGTTTACTCGTTTTTGCCGTTCCGCGATCTCAGACACCACTTCCTCAAAATCGAAAGATACATTGCTAGACCTGCCATTCTCAGCTCTCAACTGTTTTATATCATTTTGAAGTGAAACAATAAGGGTTCTCAGATCCTTGATATCACTGCCTATAGATCTACACCCGGTACATGTCCAGTCATATCCTTTGTTACTATTGAGAGTGCGTACCTCATTAGCCGTGATGTCTACACAGGAATTTTTAAATTTGCATTTACGTATGCAGCAGGTAACCATTGAGTGTGCATCATAAGACTGATTGCAACATTTACAGATCACTTTTGCCGGAGGCATTCTTCACTAAATATTCTGATATTATAATTAACGATAACCCGCCTCTGGAGTTTGTATTTGTTGCTAGATTCAGAGCACGATAAGAGACGCCGAATTGTGTCCACAAGTATTCAAGTTCTCAAAACTAATGAACATAAGATAAATTACTCACAGTAATTGAATATACGATCGTGAACAATTTGGACGTAGAAGGAAAAATTATGGTCCAATTTTTACCAAAGAATCACTTATCAGATGCACAGATGCATATATAAGAAATATGAAAATATAAATATGCACAACAGTGTTCTGTAAATATACAACAAAATTGTCGAAAGAAAATGTATAAATTAATGAATGGACGCATGAGCAATAAGGCGTCTCTATAAAGTATTTTCTATAATTCTGTGGATTTCGATTCTTGGGGTGTTTTTCAAATAGTTTTTCAGTTCTCTTTTGAATGTTATCTTTGGTGTTATTTGTTTTAATTTTTGTGGAAGGGAGTTGAAAATTTTCGGCCCAAGATAAAGGTAAGATCTCTGCATGACATATTTTTCAGGTTTGATAATGATATAATTATTGGCGCTTCTATACCTGGTGTTGTGGTTGTGTTCTATCGGTAAGAGTTCATGTTTTCTTGAGTGTTGATAAATATTAACCTTCAGAAAATAAAGTTGACGTATATCAAACACTTGATTTTGAAACAGAGATTTTGAAAAGTTCATCTGTTGGGTATTTTTTGGGTTTTCGGTAGATGGTTTTCAATATATATTTTTGGGTAGTTTCAAGTCCTGAGATGTGAATTCTCGAAGCTGCACCCCATGATATAATACCGTAGGTTGAATGGCTTTCTAATAGTGAGAAGTAAATTATACGCAATTGTTCGGTGTTATAGATGGTGGTAAGAATTTTTGAATATAGTTATCAGTTTTTTTATTACAAAATTGAAATGAACATTCCATTTTAGGTTGGCATCAACATAAACTCCAAGATATTTGATGTTTGTAACAGAGGATATAGTTATTGGCTGTTCATTTTCCATCGGTATGGTCAATGATTTGTAGTGAGGTAGGTATTTTGTATAGGAAGTGAAGGGAACATAGTGAGTCTTTTCGACATTTATCGTAAGTAGTCTGCTATTGAACCATTCAATAATTTTAGAAAAGTCATGTTCTGCAACTGATCTCAAATTTTGCCAGGTATCAGCTTTATATATCACTACCGTATCATCCGCAAAACTCACTATTTCACCTTCAAATCCTGTTTTGAATATGTCATTTAGATAAACACTAAATAGTATTGGTCCTAATACGGTTCCTTAGGGAACACCATATTTCACTGTTCTGAATCCACTGATGCTGTCACCAATTTTGACACATTGTTTTCTATTTTCAAGATAGCTTTTGAACAGTGAGTATGGTGCTCCTCTCACACCGCATCCTTCCAAAACTTCGAGAAGTTGACTGTGGCTAACTGTATCGAAGGCCTTTGCCAAATCGACGAAAATACAAAGGGTGGGTATTTTTTGATCGACATTACTGACTATTTCATTGAGTACTGTTGATAATGCATCCTGCGTAGACTTTCCCTGTCGAAATCCATATTGTTTGTGAGAGAGAATATTATTTTTTTCAAAGAAGTCAACTATCCTTTTTTTGAGTGCTTTCTCAAAAATTTTAGCTAAGGTTGATATCAACGAAATAGGACGATAGTTAGCCACACTCAACTTATCTCCACTTTTGTGAATAGGGCTGACAACTGATTCTTTGAAAGCCGTTGGACAATACCCCTCTTTAAACGACTTGTTGATTAGATATGTCATTGGAGCAGTTATTTCATCAATAATAATTTTCAGCTGTTCCGCCCTCAGATTATATAATCCTGGCGATTTTCTCTTTTTTAGTGAAACAATTATATTGTATATTTCAACTTCATTTACCTCTTGCAGAAAAAATGAATGGACGAGGTTTATATTTTTTTCAAAGAAGGGGTTTGTTCCTTTTTTTATTTTATTTGCTAACCTTTCTCCTGCTGTTATAAAAAAATTATTGAATGTTTCAACGATTTCTTTTTTATCATTCGTGATGTGCGCATTGCTCAGTTTAATTTTTGATATCGTTTTGTCTTGTGTTTTTTATTTGTCAATTGATTTATTGATTTTCACAGTTTTGATGAATCCGTTCTATTAGTGTTCAGTCATTTTTGGTAACATTCTGCCTTTGATTTTTTTACTATATAGTTTTCCGAAAATATTTTTGTATTGATTATATGATTTTTTATTTTCTAGAGTGGGATCATTTCTCATATTTCTATAAAGTTTCCCTTTTTTTCTGTGGCCTTCAATAGACCATCCGTCATCCAAAGATGTCTTTTGATATTTTTTCTTTTGATTTTCACTTTATTTGTGCTACTATCTATCATGTTTTTAATTTTGTATACTAATATATTCGTGGCATTCTCTATATTTTTGGAAGCGTACACTTCGATCCAAGTTTCTTCTTGTGCGAATTTCAGTAATTTCTTACTGTCAATGAAGTATTAGTATGTCTCATGATTAACATATTTTTTTTTTTTCAGATATTATTTGTAGTATTGTTGAGAAATGGTCAGTAACATCAGTTTCTAGTATCATTGGATTGTAACGAAATATTTTGGTGAAATCTTTTATAAAACAATGATCTATACATGAATTAGCATCTCTTTCAATTCTAGTGTATTCATTAATATATGATCTGTATCCATAACTATTCATGACGTTTAGGTAATCATTAGTGGTATTTGTATTTCTTGTTATGTCTATGTTGATGTCACCAATTATATGTATTGCAAAGTTATTATTTCCATTGTTATTCAAGTAATGATCAATTTCATCAATGAATTCATTTCCAGGTGTTGAAGGTGGACGATATAAGGCAGATATTTTTAAATGTCTGTTTTCAACTTCCAGTTCAGTTTCTATTATATTTATATTATTGCCCAATGTTATGATTCTGTTTTCATAATTGATTTTTTTTTCTCAATATAAACTACAACACCATCATTTTGATTTATTCTACCTCCATTATATACCATGTTATATTCTCCAATGTCATGCAGTGAGATATCCTGTATCTGCCAAGTTTCTGTTAGGATTATAATATCAAAGTCGTGTTTTATTGTTTCTAGTAAGATTTTTAAAGAATCAAGCTTTTTGCCAATGCTTCTTATATTCATTTGAAAAAGTTTGTAATTACTGTTATTACATTCAAAGATATTATTGAGTTCATTGGTGTTTTTGATAACCTTAGTTGTAACAGTTTCTATTTCAAAATTATTGATGTATTCGTCCATATTCGATGTATACAAGAGTGGTTGATATATATGATATTTTTCCTTTTTCGTTTTTCTACATTAAGAATAACAATAAATCACATAAAAGAGACACTCACAGAAGATTATGATGATATTGAATATGAGATGTTTGTGGAAGTGGGAACTGCGTTCACTGTTTGCTAGTTGACCTTGTTCGTTTCTCAAACAGGAGCTGTTTTAATTTGTTTTTTGTTCACTTCTGAATTTTTCGAAATATTCGTTGGTTTTCTTTGTTGACTCAGTATTGGTGTGTTGTTGATATTTTCCCCGTGTGCAATTTTTAGGTCTACAGCTTCCTCGGTTGCTCCAGTATCTGAATTAAGTACTGCTATATCTATAGTGTCTCGATTGAATACTGTAGCAATTCTAGGGGTGGCTGGTGCACTTTCTGCTTTTGGTATGTCAATATTTGTTTCAATTTCCAGAAGTTCTTCCACAGTATATACTTTATCATTCACATACAGTCTATTGCCCTTAATATACGATTTTTTTTCTGGATCTTCCCTATGCTTCTTAAGGTGATTTCTCAGAATACTATTTTTTTTTCGCTGTTCTAGGGTTGAATCGTTAACAATGCTGATATTCGTGTTCTTCAATTTCCTACAATTTTTGAGGATTTCTACTTTTTTTAGGTGAGACACGAATTCTAGTTTGATCGGATTATTCTGCGAATTCTTCAGCTTATAGAAATTGTTGATATCTGAGATTTCGACATCTACACCTAGTGAGTTTTTATTCTCGTTTTTGATGTGTGCAAATGAAAGTTCTCTGGTCTTCAAGTCCGAATATGATGATATTGTTCTTTCTGATGCACCTCTCTAACCTTTCGTTCTTTTCTTGCAAATCTCGATTTTCTTTCTCCTAATATATAACCTTTTCATTAATCGATTCAATTCTTATTGAAACTCTGGTTTCGCTTGCTTCTATCGAATTCTTCAGTTCGTTCCTGTTCTTGATGATATCTTCTTGAAGCTGCTTCAACAAGTTTGAATTGCTTGGCCATCCATATTACATTGAGTACCTAGTTTGCGTGTGTGGTATCCTTTAGTCACTCGTACGAATCGCTTCTCACCAGAAATCTTATCAGTATGAGTTAACTCGCTATTTGTTGGTATCTTCAAAAGAATTTGTGTTGAATTTTTTGTTGGGCAGTCCCTGGAGTTCACCAGCAATAATTTGTAATAAATCAATTTTCAACACTGTGACGGAAATGATAACGGGTTACGATCATAATGCGACGTTGACAATTTTCTTC
Source organism: Zygogramma bicolorata (assembly GCA_032362365.1). Classification (NCBI taxonomy): domain Eukaryota; kingdom Metazoa; phylum Arthropoda; class Insecta; order Coleoptera; family Chrysomelidae; genus Zygogramma; species Zygogramma bicolorata. The sequence continues at coordinate 179,850 of JAVJAQ010004525.1, read as the reverse complement.
GATTTCATGAATACTGAGTAAATATGGAATATTTGTTTCTAATAGTATTCAGAAGTATTTACACCCCTTTTATTTTTCAACCTAACATTGCCAAACCTCCCGCAAGTATGCTGCTTCGTGGAAATCATCTCTAGGAACTCAATCTGGTAAATATTCGTTTACTGCACAGCACCTATAGTTTTGAGAAAAAAGTAAGACTTTACTTTATCCCACATCGAATTGAGGGTCGTGACCATATTGCATGTTAAGCTTTGGCCATGAAGAACAATACCTACCAGGTCCCATCTACCAGAGGAACGAGGTATATTTTTCACGTTTTTTTTTCTATTTTACATGTTTAGTCTATGGGAAATTGTTTTTCTTCAATTATAAAAGTTCAATTGATGTTTCTGATATTTGAAAAAATATGCGACCCAATCTAACCCAACTAACCTAAGCAAACCTTAACCAACCTAATGTGACTAACCCAACCTAAACCATCCTTACTCAACCTAACCAAACCTAACTTAGCTCAAACCAACCTTACTAACCTAACTCAACCTGAACGAATTTCATTTATAAAAGTTCAAATGATGTTTGAAAAAATTTGCGACCTAATCTAACCCAACCTAACAAACCTAACCAAACCTAAACCAACCTACCCCAACCTTCCGAAAACTAACCTTGCCAACCTTAGCTAACTAATCAACTAACCTCAGTTAACCTGACCAAACCTAACTTAGCTTAAACCAACCTAACCTAACATAATAAGGCATAGATATTTGTCAACAACTTGTCAAATGACGAAATGAACCAATACGGCGGCATCTGCTACCCAGGAACTTTCGTGTGGTTGTTACGGTATCTCAGGGTTTTGTCGATAGTGGGTTTACTGCCGTTAGATGGAAAGAAACCAAAATGGAAGGATTCACAAAACTTTATTCGGCACGCTTCAGGATGTCCGGTGTCCGGAAAGGCTTCGATATATTCTAAAATAATATGCACTAATGTACAACCAAACCATAAACTTCTTGAGATGTTCCAATAAATGAATTACTCAAAAAATTACACGATATATTAATGGAACTATTACCTACCTAAAATAATATGCAGGCACAGGACTCGAAATGAAATACTCTTGCCCTTTCAGGACCTTCGCAGGTTTATTTCAGAATTAATAACGAAATATAGTTTGAATTTAGGAAAATCAGCAAATGGCAAGTCAATCAGAACCACGAAAAATCATGGGAGAATGAATAAATTAATCTCGTTTCGGTAGTTCCGACAGAAAGTAAATCTTTTTACAAAGCATAAAAACATCGTTGAAAAAACTAATGCTTGAATCGGTGCCCGAGGTATCCGAAGCAATGGTGGTTGCATATACATCAGTGGAGTGGACAGTAAACAATAAAAATAAAATACGGGGTAGAGGAAAAGTTGTAAACGCAACATAACGTTTTGTTACATCTCGCCCCTCCCCAAGACAGGTAATCGTGAAGCTCAAAAAAAATGGGCCGAACGATTATCTCGTTAAAAAAAACAAAGTGGTTTACTAAAAAGTGCCAAGTTCAAGGCGGCTTGAAATAAGCTTTCAAGTGGGAGGCGTGGAACGTCCCCCTTTCAACACTGTTTTTCTCACCCTGTAAGAGGTAAGTATCATCCCGGATTTGTTTCTTCACTCTATAGGGACCTTCGAAAAGCAATAACAATTTCTTTGTTTCAGCTTTCAAGGCCGAAGACATGTTGTTTGCCTTAAGAAGGACCAGATCTCCTGGAACGAATTTTTGATACGGACGACCCGGATGCATAACCGCCCTCCTTTGAGCTCTAGACAGTAAGGTTTCTTTAGCCAAAATGAGCTTTTCCTAGTGGGAAATATCAGCAGGAGGTGAAAGCAGAAGTTCGCCAGGTAGGAATTTTTTTCGTTCCGTGCCGAATTCGAGTTCTTCCGGGGTAAAACCGGTAGACTCATGAACTACCGAGTTCATAAATTCTTGAAATAGTTTCAAGTCGATAGCCCATTTAGATTGGCAATTATGGCAGAAAGTTCGAAGGATACGAGCTATCTCCCTCATGCACCTCTCAGATGGGTTGGCACAAGGATGTCTCACCGAGACATAAACAAGTTTTATACCGAATGAGGTTAACGTTCTGGACCATAATTTCGAGGTGAATTGGGAAGCTTTGGCTGAAAGAATCCTTTTCGGTGTTCCGTGGTGCACAAAATAATCATTTGTCAACCTATTCAACATAGAGCGTGAAGTGGCCTTCTTTAACGGTTAAAGTGTGACATACTTGGTAAAGACATTGAAAACTACCAAAATATAACAAACTCCTCCACGGCTACGTACTAGAGGGCCTAAAACATCTAGTGCGAGCAAATCATTTTCAGATTCTGGTATAATTTGTTTTTGCGGTGGGCTTGGCAACACCGCAATCTTGGCTTTTTGACAAATGTCACAGGATTTGACATACCTTTTAATGGTTCTCTGCAAGTTCGGGAAGTAAACCTCCTCCTTCATGGCCAACCAGGTTTTATAAACTCCAAAATGACCTAAGGTTATATGGTAATTCATAATAAATTCTTCGACTAACACCTTTGGAATATACAATAACAGCGTTTCTGTGTCAGCGCCTCTTTGATACAAAATATCATTATGGAAAACAAACCTGTTGTGTAGTTCCTGACTATTCAGCAAAGAGTGTTTCACCCGCGCAATATTTTCGTCTTCAGACTGCAATTTGGCGATATCCTTCAGTTTTTTCAGAAAAAGCTGTGGCAAACTAAAAGACATGATGTGGAAACAATTTTCAGGAGGCGATGGCAGCCGAACACAAGCATGACGGGAGAGGGCGTCTGCGATGACATTTTCGTTGCCTGGTACATGTTGGACCTGAAAAGAATACTCCTGGAGAGCCAAGGCCCAACGGGTTATTCTTGGTGAGAGGAGTCGACATGTATTGAGGTAAGTCAACGTTCGACTATCCGTGTAGAGGAAAAAGGGCCTTGCAAGCAAATAGATTCTCCATCTATTTATACACCACAGTGCTGCTAGGACCTCTTTTTCATTTGAACAGTACCTCCTTTCACGGTCTAAGAGTAGGCGACTTGCCCATGCCACGGTACATTTTTTCCCATCCCTAACTTGGAAAAGGTGCCCAGCAATACCACAATCACTGGCATCGGTAGCAAGGTGCCATGGTAGTTGAGGGTCTGGATGGTATAGAAGGGTAGCGTTCTGAAGCTCCCGCTTCAAAGTATCAAACGCTTCTTGTTGAGGTTGTGCCCATTTCCATGGAGTACCCTTGCGTAAGAGTGAGGTTAATGGTTCTGATAAAGCCGCAAACTTAGGCGCGAAAGAACGATCATAGTTGCATAATCCTAAGAACTTTTGAACTTCTTTCGCGCTTCTAGGTCTTTGGTAATCCATGACAGCTTGTACTCTATCTGGGTCAGGGCGGACTCCAGATGGGGACACGATATAACCTAAAAAAGGCAACTCACTTCGAAAGAATTGGCACTTTGAAATTTTCACAGTAAAGCCAGCCTCTTTCAAGCGAAAGAAAATTTTTTCTAGATGTTCCAGATGTTGGTGTGCTGTTGATGACGTCACAAGCAAGTCATCAATATAAGTGACCAAAAAATCAGAGTATTCTGGCCCGAAAATTTGGTCGATTGCCCTGGAAAAAGAAGCAACAGCGGTCGATATACCATATGGTAAAACACACCACTGGTACGTTTTCGTGCCTACCATAAACCCTGTAAATTTTTTATGACCTTCATGAAGTGGCAACTGCCAGTAACTTTGGGAAAGGTCTATTTTTGACATGTACCTTTTTCCATGTAATGACTTAATAATGTCACCTATTTTCAAGGGCAACTCCCTATCTGGCTGAATGACAGAGTTGAGATGCCTCGCATCCAAGCAGATACGGATGTCATTGTTTTTTTTTACAGTGGTCATCAGGGGTGAGATATAGGGTGTACTAGCTCGCTCTATTATACCCCATTTCTCCATTTGGAGTATTGCTTTATTCACGGCGTCCCGATGGGCTACCGGAATCGGGTAGGGCTTGATGAAAAATTCTTTATAATCTTTCAGTTCAATTCGATGCTCGTATAAGTGAGTTCTTCCCGGTATATTCGAAAAAATACTTTTGTATTTCAGCAACAACCCTTCAAAAAGCACTTTTTCTTTTTCGGGTAAACTTTCAGAATTGGACACAACATCGTAGACATTCAATTCACAATTACTAAAATTGACATGGAAACTCTTTAATTTGGAGTTGTGTGTATCATTAACAATAACTGAGATATTCATTTGGCTTGGGTCTCCATAATCATGTTCAAAAATATTTTCATGTATGATGATTTTTTCATTTTCCCAAGATAAAGTTAAAGTTTTTTCTTCTAAGTTTATGTTAGATTTGTAAAGTCTCAAAAAATCAACACCTATAATAATTGGGTAGCATAACTCTGGAATAACAAGAAATTCATGGGAAAATTGTTTTTCATTCATACTGAAGGTTAGTAAAACTTGATTCGAAACTTTCCTATATTTACTTTTAAAAGCTCCAACCACTTTTATGCCTGTGCATACAAAATAAGGAATAATAGCGTGCACATCACTCAACTGAGCCCAGGTGCTATCGCTCAAGGCTGAGACTGTGCTTCCACTGTCAACCATTGCGGGAAATTGGTACCCATACGAAGTTATAGTTATAACAGGGCAACGAATGTGTTCTGGCTCATGTTCGAAATCACATTCCTCTAAAAGGTCGTGAACTGGATAGTGATTGAAATAATTCGTGACCCCTTTTATTTTTTCATCCCCGTTGCTAGGGTCTATGCAAGGGGATTTTCCAAGTTTTCCGAACTTTCGGCTTGGACCGTGTTCAAAACTGAAATTTTTTCTTTTTGGGAAGTATTTCGAACAAAAGGCTTACTCATATTATTTTGTTTACCACTTTCCCCAATGTTGCCTTCTCTGTGCCAAAAGGCTCTATTTTCTGCATTCTTGAAATAGTAGTCAGCTTGCCTAAGCCTATCAAGTGCCGAAAATAAATCCTTTGTGCCCACGAGTGTGGATGAAATATTTGGAGGAAAATGCCTTGCTACTGTAGCTATTAGCATTTCCTGTGTATAAGGGGGTTGCAAATGCATGGCTAATGCTACGAATCGATTGAAATAATCAGCGAAAGACCCGTCACTTTCTTTATATCTCCCTGATTCAAGCTTTAATTTGAGTTGGAGTTGAGTGTTCTGACCCCAAAATTGATCGATAAATGCTTGCTTGAATTCATGATAATTCCTGAACATGTTTCTGAATGCTTCAAACCAGGTTTTTGCTGATTTTCCAAACAAAGGACTGACGATTAGCGTGAAATGATTCATACTCATTGAATGGACGTCTAAAAATGTTTCTAAATAGTTGAGAAAATCGAGGGGATGAATACGGCCTTCATTATCAAAAGTAGTTAATGTTCTTACACTTTCTATTTCCCTCGAATAAATGTGAGGTTGAGAGGTAGCATTATTTCCTATCTGAGATGATTCATTACAATTATATCTGTTTCCTAAGCTACTCCAAGTTGGTATGGTGAAATTTTGATTTGAAACAGGCAAATTTTGGTTGAGGTTTCTTAAGGTAGAAAAATTATGACCTATATTTTCGTTTGGTTTGTAGATATTCTGATTTAGAACTGACAAATTTTGGTTTAGATTTTTGTTTGCGTCGAGTGGACCTAAACTGATGTTTGAGGAAGGCATCTGGTTATTAGAGTTTTTATTATGTTGGGATTCATTCATTGCTTTTGTCACTGCCTCAGATATCAGTAAGGCCAACTCAGATCGCGAAAGAGTAATTTGGTTATCTGAACTAGGTTGTGAAATATCCATACTCATTGAATGCATTACAGGTACTGTTGATGTTTCTTCAAACTGTGACTGTGATCTCGAAGTACTAGCATCTTGAACTGGCTGAATAAATGTAGGTGGGGGTTGGGACCCAGTTTCAGGTAAGGAAAATGCACCCTCTTCAGGTAATGAATTTGAATTGTTACCTTGATTTTGCAGTGTAAACAATTGTGGAAAGTTCGTCATATTAGACCTGCTCTCCTGTTCAAGTCTTCGGTTCCTCAAGTTGTACTGTTGTGGTGATTTATCCAGAACCATTTTGAGTAATTCCCTCTTGAACTGCAGCCCAAGGTTGGTCGCCAGATGTTACGGTATCTCAGGGTTTTGTCGATAGTGGGTTTACTGCCGTTAGATGGAAAGAAACCAAAATGGAAGGATTCACAAAACTTTATTCGGCACGCTTCAGGAAGTCCGGTGTCCGGAAAGGCTTCGATATATTCTAAAATAATATGCACTAATGTACAACCAAACCATAAACTTCTTGAGATGTTCCAATAAATGAATTACTCAAAAAATTACACGATATATTAATGGAACTATTACCTACCTAAAATAATATGCAGGCACAGGACTCGAAATGAAATACTCTTGCCCTTTCAGGACCTTCGCAGGTTTATTTCAGAATTAATAACGAAATATAGTTTGAATTTAGGAAAATCAGCAAATGGCAAGTCAATCAGAACCACGAAAAATCATGGGAGAATGAATAAATTAATCTCGTTTCGGTAGTTCCGACAGAAAGTAAATCTTTTTACAAAGCATAAAAACATCGTTGAAAAAACTAATGCTTGAATCGGTGCCCGAGGTATCCGAAGCAATGGTGGTTGCATATACATCAGTGGAGTGGACAGTAAACAATAAAAATAAAATACGGGGTAGAGGAAAAGTTGTAAACGCAACATAACGTTTTGTTACATGGTTTCTTCAAAAGAGTGTGATTTCCATGGCAAAACTGCTATTTGCCCCCAGACATCACGTGTTCCGGAATGCCTAATAGTGAGATTATTGTTCCAATTAATTTTAGAAATCACGAAAGAAATTTTCCTCATAAACCCAACATGTGAATTGAAAAAAATCGTAAAAATAAACCATGCCCCTCCGGTATATGAGACATGAGAGTTATTATGCAATATGGTCGCGACCCCCCAATTCGATGTAGGATAATGTGAAGTTTAGCCAGAGAAAAAGTTAGTCCCAACTCATGTATAATGAGTCGCTTAACACGAATTCGTGTTCTTCCTTCGTTTTGGCAATTCAAAGTTCGGAAGAAACGCATATATCCCACCACGCACTTTGTTATCATTACGATGTCTATTTTTCGTTTGGCAACAGTGTACAGGGTGCAAGACTTTGACGTCTTTGACATTTACTTTTATTTTGATTTAGATCTACAACACTACAATGAAAATATGTGTTTTATTTTTGAATTATCGAATGTTAGTTGGAAAGAAAATAGCAGTAAATAGGTGAATACATGTGTAGTTGATTTGTTGGAAAAATTGTTCAAGAAAATACGATTGTATATGGTTATCCTACAAATTATCAGAGTGACATTTCGCAACAATCTTTTTTTTCAGTAAAAAGGTCATAACTTCCAGAGGTATGGTTTCCGCACAAAAATTTCGATGGTTTTTTCGAATGATTTTATAATGTTCTGAACCATCTGTGCAAATTTCAAGAAAATCGATGAGGTTACCATATTCGCTACCTTTACCCAAATTTCCATAGGAGTTTTACATGATTTCACCTGCTTCAATTCTGATGGGCATATAAACAGGATAAGATCAGACTTAGCTTTTCTGTCGTTGATTTCCCGGTTCTCACTGCTTTTGATGACTCTTGGTTTCCATCCACAACTCCTGGTTTGACTATAGAACCATTCACATAGCCCCAAATGTCATTTTCAATCAAAACAGCTTTCAGCTGGAGTTTCCACGTGTCATAATTAGTTTTATTCGAAGCTTCGATTCTCATAGCATTTCCATTCATTATCTCACCAAATTCAATTCTATTCCAGAGCAAACAATTTTAGAATCGCTCTGGGCCCATAACCTATTGTATTTATAACTTTTTATTCAATTATGGACAGAAACAAAAGTGACATTAAATCAATTTGACAACTACAACTCAATTCATCATATATAGAGTGAACTTAATATTTGAAACTCGAAGACAAATATTTTTCTCTGTAGAATATTAATATATTTTATTATAATTCGTTGTTGAACACTGAATGAAATTTTTTTTTAATTTAGGTTTTTTATCGTGCCTAGCTTTCGAGAACAAATAATTTAATACTATTCTCTTTCAATCAAAACCTTTGTATTTCATTGATTATCCAATTAGAGGTGAAATTGCATAATCTTGTCCTTTATCAAAAGTTTGGCCTATGAACTAGTCATCTCGAATTTCTATTGAAGCATGTCGACGATATATGCTTATATGTTCGATTAACATTCCGAAACAATCCATCAGATGTGCATATTGCCACGAATCATTCCATTTTATATCTATGGTACGCATTTTCAATTACGATAAGTCCTGTGGATAACCATTTCGCAATACTTCGATGGTTTTTGAATAATTTTCGTCAGTTCGTCACTAATTTTCTCTTTCTTCAGATACTCTCGTCCTCTCGTCTCAATTCCTTCGCAGCCCGCCCTTCGTCCTTGAAAAACGCCGATATTATCCTGTAGCCTTATGGAACAGGATCCATCTCTAATTGTCATAATTTTCCGCACGTCTCTTCACTTATTCCACTAAATGAGGGCGGATCCTCCCAAAAGCTTCTTCAATGGAGTCCTCTATTACTTAGTTCTCCCGTTGGAGGAGTTCTTGTCCTTCGATCCGCAATTATGGTTTGCTTTGTTCTGTGTTCTTCGGTAACTACTTCCACACTCGTGTCATGTGCTTTTTATTCTTTATCATTCTTTACATTTTTATCTCCATGTCCATGTACTGCCCGCCAAAATCATTCGATATTTGGGTCTCATTCAGCACATCAAGAATTATGGATTCGTGTTGAAAAAGTTCCATCCACGAGACTTCTGAATGAATAATGAATAATTTAGGTTTTCTTGAAGTAGCAATGGCAGGTAAGTGACTGCCTGACATAATCGTTCGATATGTGGGTCTTATTAAGCACAGCAAGAAGTACAGAATCGTGTTGAAAAAGTTCCATCTATGAGACCTTTGAATGACATAATGAATAATTACAAATTGGCTTAAAGTGGTAGTGGGGGGTTAGTGACTGCCCGACAAAATCTTTCGATATGTGGGTCTCATTCAGCACACCAAGAAGTACAGAATCGTGTTGAAAAAGTTCCATCCGCGAGACCTTTGAATGAAATAACGAATAATTTCAAATTTTCTTGAAGTAGGAGTAAATGGGTTAGTGACTGCCCGACAAAATCTTTCGATATGTGGGTCTTATTCAGCACATCGAGAAGTACAGAATCGTATTAAAAAAAGTTCCATCCACGTCACTTCTGAATGATATAATGAATGATTTCAAATTAGTGAGAGTGGGAGGAAGCCATTGTAGAGCGAAACACGTGTGGCGGTTTTATAAACCCATTGTCAGTGAGAATCGTATAGGCTACCATGATATTTTTTCAAATAATTAGGTATGAATGCCATCTCTATTCAAGACTGCCACACTGTCTGGACCGAGGTCTTGTAAAATTTGTACACCATGCTGAAATATCAAGTACTGAATTAATTTATGAGAATACTGAAAGACAGAATCACAAACTGAAACGAGGACTGAAATACAAAAACAGGTACTGAAATACTGGATTGGATTAACGAAACAAGTACTGAATCTGAATATGACTGTACTGAAATACTGACAATTCGAAGATGTACACCTACTGAAAGAGGTCGCAACCCCCTCAGTCTGGACACTGTTATATCAAAATTCATTACAATAACAAACGACATCAAACCGATCAATCGAGAATGACACATTGTAGTTGCGGAATATTTATTATATTGTAACGATATTTCCTTGGGTTTGTTTATTAAAACTAAAAACAACGCTCAACTACTTCTGTTACAATTCTTCATCCGAAAGCAACACAATACAATACAATCACTCAAATTACTTCGCTAACTTTCCAACGCTCGGTACTTGAAGTCTCTACTAGAAACCATGAATAACTCTGACTCTCCACTAAGCTAGAAACTCTGATAAAATCTCTACTTCGACATCTGCACTTAGCAATATCGAAGCTCTCTCCACTGGAAACTCTGAATCACTCTCTGATAAACTCTGAAAAACTCTCCGCTTCTCCTCTAAGCTAAAAACTCTGATAACTATCTGATGAACTCTGAAAAACTATCTATCTGAATAACTATCTCTGAATGAACTCTAATAGACTCTCTACTTCGCGATGAAGTGTCTCCCTTTTATACTTGCGTACGCCTATGGATAATCTTCGAGAGAGATCTCGATGATGTGTATCGAATTCTCCACGCGAATCAAGAGTTCCTGGAAAAAATGACGTTCGCTCTTCGACCCATCATATTATTCTGCGTTTACGAGCGACAGGGCCGGCGGTAGGAGATTTCGTAACAACATCAACCTATTATATATTTACGATTTTCATTCCAGTACAAGTATCACGATTTAGATTGTTTGGCTCGGAATTATTTTTCATAGCATTTCCAGTTTTCCAGAATAATTATTAATTTTTGGATTCAACATCATGATACTACATGGTCTCGTGGTCATGGTGTAACGAAACTTTTTCCAGAGATCAATTACCCTAACACCAAACTGATATTTGCATTCGACGCGCGTTTCGCTAACAAGGTTAGCATCTTCAGGAGAAGAAAATCGATACTACAGAATCAATTGATCCTACAGTATCAATTTTCTTCTCCTGGAGATGCCAACCTTCTGAGCGAAATTGAAACTTGGGATAATAAAATTAATGCATAAATACTATATTTTGGAGTGAAATTGACGAATTAAAATTTCAAAATGGCGACTGGGCATCATCCGGAAAAAAATTAAATGGAAAGGGGGGTCTTGTGATACATCAGTTTAAAGCTCCTTTACAACCCCAGAATATGAAGTCAATATCTTCGCCATCTACAAAATGGCGGAACATTTGATAATTACCTGATTACAATCACATTAATATCGATAGTTCTAGAAATATTCGTTTTTCTCTGCCATATGGCAATCCAACAACCCGATGAGGTTTGGTAGGTTATTCTGTTGCTCATAAAAAAATACAAAAATGTCAGTTTGACAACGAACATCATTGTACAGTTCGAATTTTCTCATCTAGTTTTCGATTCCACAAATAGATAGGTACCACGTGAACTATCTCCAAAATGGTTAATTCAACAAAATTTTACACCGAAATTGTCGAAGTGAATAGAAATGAATTCGATATGGATATTATCATTCCAACAAGATGGAGCACCACTACATTACTCAAAACAAGTGGGAAAATCTTTGGATAATACTTTCCACCATCGTTGGATTGGCCATCGAGGTCCTACGGAATGGCCAGCCCGCTTTCCAGATTTGACACCTTCAGACTCATTTTATGGGTCAATTTGAAGCAAAATGTGTACGAAACTAAACCTGCTCCAATATTAATAATAAATGTTTGTAGAAATTTCGACGTTGCTGCGTTCGAAAATATCCGACGTGGCAAATCAGTTTGGCTGTTCTTATGTCGAGACGTTTAAGGCAGCTATTTCGACAATCTTCTGGGCCGAACTCAGCTTATTTCCTCAAAGTATGAAGTTGAACATCGATGTATTCAGCGAATTATTAAATGTTCCGCCATATTCTAGGGTTGTGAAGTATTCGTCAGGAGGGGGGGGACATGAAAGAAAGGCACTGTATGTGGTTTTGTGTGATTCAAAAGAGTCAAGGTCAAAGTCAAAAGAATTTTATTGCCTATTTTCATCACAAAATTAACTTATCTACTATTTTCCACTCTGCTTGAAGCCGTCCTTGAGTCTCACGCGACTTGAGGATGGTGTGAGTGGTGCTTCGTGCACTATTTGTTGAAAACCATATTGGTACATAGTCTATTTTAAGAACAAATACTATACAGTTTCACATATTAGGGTTTACTAAACGTGTTTCACTGTACAATAGCTCCCTTAAGCAGGAACTCAAAACTAATAAGATTAGTTAATAAGATCAATCAATTAGTTGTCGGACTATATTATTATTGACCGTATAATATAATGTTGTATAAATTCGAAATGTATCAGGGCTAAGATTAGTTTAAAATTCCTGCTTGAGGAAGCTATTGTTTAGCAAAATGCGTGTTGCGGTTTAGTAAACCCTAGTATTTGAAAATCTCACAGGCAACTTATTTGTTTAATATGGATTTTTATCAAGTAACGGCCACTTCCATTCATTCTATTCAGTTTATTTTATTTACACATACAATATAATTTACTCTACCTTATTCTATGGGCTGGTTCAACCTCGAAACAGAAACACCCGCTGTTCCCTTTTCTGTGAAAAATTCTCACTTCGTTAGGGGACCAGAGGCGGAAATTTCAAAACTTTTAATCCAAAATTGAATTTGAACTGTCCTCAATTGAAAACATGAAATATATTTTTTTTATATTTTTTATCAAGTTTTGGAAGAAAGTGTGAAATTCTCCACTTTTGGCCATCTTTCCCCCACTTATGATCAGATAGGTTCACCACTTATGGCCAGGTATTTATCACAGGTTTCTGGACCAATTATTTGAAAAAGAGTGTTTTTCTGTTCAACCGTCTAACAAGCTCTCAAACAAGCTTCTGAACCGATGTTACAACACCATCTATATCTATTGGAAAACTCATTTTAGCGCTATGAAGTATTCAATTCACCAGTTGACCGATGAAATTGACCGACACTTGAAAATGAAAATCCATGATTACTTGAAAAACACTATTTCTCAGAATGCTTCAAGGCATTGAGTAGAACTTTGTTTACCTTTGAAATTGCCATTCTGTCTGTGCTAGTGGTCAATGCTAACTTTACTTCTGATGGGAAATACTAATATAGTATCAAGCCTTTTATTCGGGTTTAAAGGCCGTCGTTTTTTGGAATTTCTTCCTGACGTTTCGCTGGCTCGAGTGGCTAGCTTCTTCAGAGGCTCATTCATCTTGAAATTCACTCCGATGACTCAAGATGAATTTCAAGATGAATGAGCCTCTGAAGAAGCTAGCTAATCGAGCCAGCGAAACGTCAGGAAGAAATTCCAAAAAACGACGGCCTTCAAACCCGAATAAAAGTAGTGATATTGAAAACCTCGGCTATTTTGTCAATACTAATATAACTGAAATTTGTAATTGAATTGAAAGTGTCGCCCCAACATTCTGAACAATATCGCATTAGGTGCAACAGCAGGTTTGTCGACTTATTAGATACACTGATCAGCTAAATTATCCTCAACAACTTTCATTCCACGTCGAATGAGAGACATAACTAATCTCCTTCTTTGGGAAAATTCTATGAGCACTATGAATTTGAGGTTCGAAAGAGAGCTATACGAATCACGACTCACTCAACTATAAGGAACGCGGGTTTAGTCGAAATTCATAGTAGTCAAGTTCCCTGACCAATTATCAGACATGGAATAATAATAATGCTGTCAGAACAAATAGATTTCGTTTGTCCAAAACGCAAAAAACAGCCACGACTATTATTAATATTTACTAACTACCTGCCAAAAGGAAAGTTTTCGGTCAAAAAAACGATTAAAACCTATCTTCTGAATTTCTACTTCTACTCTGTCGATGAATACTTAGAACATACTTTCAAAACCCACTTTTGATATGGTGAATCTGAGTTTACTAAGTGATATTATTATTATTGTAAACTCTTGCGCTATGTGCATTATCTGATAGATATTTTTCCCAATTCCTTCTGACTCCACCTTGTGATTTTTCTTGATCTGTTTATCACGTGCTACATTACTTCAGTTTTCAGATACATTGGAATTGAATGTTTTAGAACAAGCAATCCTCATAAGATTCCGAATATTTTTTAGGTTTGCCAGTCGGCCTTTGGAAAGGGAATTGAGTAATTGAATATAAAACAAATCGTAATCCACCAAAAATTTACGGGCTGAATGGTACTTCATGTAAAACCCATAACTTGAGTTTCGTTAAGTTCAACAAGAATTTGGATGGAAGCCTTTTTTTACGGACTGCTTTTCAATTGTTACACATGAAAACATCGATCAAAGAAAAAAAATAAAATAATTTTCAAAACAATACAACCACTGAAAAATTCTACGAAGTAAACTGATGCTAGAATGTCAGTTAAATGAATGGGAGAATAGATACGAAGCCACGACACTAAAGCTATAATGAAAGGCCCCCCAAAGGCTATACATATAATTCGTCATTCCTATCATTGGAACACAAAATGGCCCTGCTGTTATTCTATAATTTCTTTTGTCATTGATTATTAAAACAAATGATTCTGAGAAGTTTGCAATGATTTATTTATGATTGAAATTTAGATGAGTGCAAAAAAAAGAATGAAGTTTTTCAAATTATTTGATCATTCATTGGTTTTTTCTTCACAAAATTGAAAGTTGTTGCATATACTAATTTACAATTTGAAGTAAAACTAACTTTTCTATAGTTATACTATAATCATATTTTTCCAGGAATAACGGGAAGTGGCCATAAGTAGTTTAACGGCTATAAGTGGTGCCCCTGCCCTAACATTGTTAAACAACAATCGATAATGCTTTTGCCGATCAGTACGAGTCAGTTTACAAAAATAATAATACCAACATCTATGAAATCTATCATGAGAAGACTATAGATATAAACGAATGATTTCTTTGAGAATCATTTTGGAAAAATGATATAGAAGAACCTGGGCCAGATGGAATCCCATCGTTTCTTCTTGAATATTGTACATTCCCATTCACGAAATCATCATTTATGCTAGATTCAGCCTCACTTCATTTCCTTTTCTATGAAAAACGAGTTGAGTACATAACGTCAATATTCAATTCTGGGGAAAAACTATTATAAACGACTATAGACTCATAAGCATATTGAATTCTACCCACTTGTTATTCGAAAATATCATCTGTGACAATATAAAGGATAGGAAATTGAGCTATTCCAAGAGTCCAACACGGATTCAGTCAGGGTGAATCTACTAATAATACCTTCCAACTGATTGCTTCTTTCCCAGTCCGTAGTGAAATCCTTGGAAAATAAATATCAAGTTGACGTGATATATACGGACAATTCCGAGGCTTTCCACATGGTTATCTATAAAATGTTCTAGGAGAAACTCGAAGGTTTCTTTGGAAGTTCAATGAAATGAGTCTCAATATGGAAATTGCAGGTGCGTTTGGTCACCATACGTTCCTAGTCATATTACAAAGAGAGTTCAGAATACATTTTTGAGATATATTCAATTCAAAGTAAATATGCCACTGAACTTCCACTCTCAATTTGAAATTCGCACTCAAGTCGACTTTCAAATGCTCAGTACCCATAGAATTCAAGCAGATATAATATTCCTTCGTTAAATACTAAACTCGAAAATCAATTGTCAAAGAATTCCTTCGCAAATGAATCGTCACGTTCCTCCCAGACATACTCGTAACAAGCGAGAGTTATTTATTGAATTCCATAGATGCAATTATGGGAAGCATTCTCCTTTGTCTCGAAATATTTCAAATGGGAATTTGGTCGATTGATTATTTTTATTTGTCAGTTGTACGTTTTAAAAATAAATTCCGGACTAGTGTCTAGAATTGACATTGATTTCTGAAAGCACTATATAATATAAAATCACAAGTAAAAATAAAAATTATAATAATAAAAAAAATAAATGAATAAAAAAAATGAAAATAAATTAAATAGAATAAAACATAAAATGATGTCAAGTAGAAAATTCCGTTTCCTGCTATTCATAAGTGTTTTCTTGTTCATAGAATAAAACGTACGCCTCGCCACTTACGAGAGATTTTGAACAGATCGGTGACACATGGGAATCGTTGTATTCGTACCACGTTTCGGAGTAAGGGTGTCGACAGTAAGCCGTGTAGTGGCCGCTGTACGTAGTGCCGCTATGATTTTGTTGCGTGTTATAGTTATTAATCACTTTCTTCTAGCTTTTTTGAGTTCTGAACCCACCACAATCTGAAAAAAATAGGAATTGATATTGTTATCTATACAAGTGTAGAAGGGAATTGATCACATTATTTTTATTTAAGTTCAATGAGTACTTTTGAGCGTTTCGTCTTTCGAGTGAAGATGTTCAACTCTGAAAACAATATGTTTGAACAATATTGTATATCAACTGGTGTGAAAATGTCAACATGATATTTCATAAAGAAATGAGTCATTTAGCACAGGAAAATTCTCAGAAGTTACTTTTGAATACGACTTGTTTTCCGTCAAAAAATATAAGAAATTCACTTCGCTATGGGATTAGGGGTAGAAGTTTCAACTCTGATGTTTAAAAATTAAATTCCATTGAAAAATAATTTTTTCAGCACAACCAAACTGTCATTTCTACGTGTAAATAATTTATTTTCTCTTGGGCACCAGGGGAAAGTTCAACCCTTTTAACCAAAATTGAAATTTAATTTCAGAAACAAGTTTTGTAGCACAACTAAATTTTCAGAAATCACTCCTAAACTACCCTAGTTCACATTTCTGTGGAAAATTTTGATTTGCTATTGTACCAGGGGTGGAAATTTCAACTCTTATAATTAATTGTTAATTGAATTTCAGAATACTTCTAGCAAACCAAATTCTCAGAATTAAATATTGAACATCCTATGTTCACTTTTTCTTTAAGATAAGTCAGAAATTAGGAACTTGGGTATTTTTCTAGAGAAAATGAAATTTGATGAATTATTTTTTGCATTTTTTTTCTCAGAGTCAAAAAATAGAAATTACAACTCCTAAGAAAGAAGAAAAATCAAAAAAAAATCACAAACACTCTGTGTTGATAGGTAGGTACGTGTATATCATTCAGTCGTTTCATTCATTCACAAGAAGGAAAAAAGTCCATCTGAAACAGCTACTTCCCTGTCCATATGGCGACGACGGGCACTGGGTTACATAGCAATCACTTCTCTTGCTCAATTTGTATACCAAGAATATGAAAATTGAATAAGTCTTTCACAAACTACACTTTAGACCCTCTGTTCACTTTTCTGTCACTAATTCTCATTTCGCCGGGGGTCTAGGGCTGTAAATTTCAACCCTTATATTCGCTAGAATGTTAATATTGAGGGTACGCGGAAAGGGTGATCCATTATTTTTGCCATACTCAATATTGCATTAAGAACCTATCATTTTCTTCCAGATAAGTATGTAAATGAGTTGCACACCATTGTTTTTTCATACCCGTCCAGGCCTGACCGACCACCCTCTTCCTAACACAGAGATGATTGACAATTTCCTTCTGAAGATGCTAACCTTGTCAGCAAAACGCGCGTCGAGTGCTAGTAATATCTATGAAAAGTCTCAATTTCCTCATCAAAAGTTTCAATCTCATGCATTATTCTGCACAAAAGCTTCCAGTGTCTTCGTAAATTCTTTATATTTACTCTTCAATCTATTAAAAGTTTGACAGCTCACCGAGTTCACCTGTCGTAACAAATGATTTTCAAACCAAAATATATGCATTCACATCAGTACTGTAATCGAACATAAAAATATAATAATTAGTTTTGTCATTTCAAAAATTTCTGGATATTCAGAGAAAGGACTATCTGAAGAAGTATGTCTGTTTTGAACGGCAGATAGCCGCATAATTTACGACCGCTCACGAAAAACGCGGCATATTTATCCTACATCAAAGGAGTTTCCAGATTTTTTAGTATATCTATGGACGATGATAGTATATAGATAAATGATGCCCCACTGTTCAGCGTTTTCTGGCGACTCCGGAGTTGGCTAATCAGATTGACCACTATATTCGTCACACTTTTTAAGAAAAGTTGCCAAAAACCAATTGATTTTCACGTCATGCTTGAATAGATAGTGTTGATAAATGAAATGATGAATGTCTATCTACAATTACATAGTCACATAGGACAGTTTTAATCAGTCATTGGTATAATGGCTTACAAAATTTTGGATTTCAGTATAAAAATTGGGTACGTATTCTCAATTACTCCCTTGAAAACCTGTTTTGTGAGTAGTCATCAATATACCTATAACTACAACAACATTTCATTCAAATAATTTTCTATAATCCACCATCCATATTTTATTTCAGTATGAATCAATTGAAACAGATCTTTGGAATCTCTTATTTTTTCAATGTTGTATAAATATAAATGAAATGAAATTTTCTTATTATTCAATCAAGAATTATTAGCAAGAATTCAGCCAGTTCCTAAAAAAAGGGAAGAAAACTTCACCTTGTAATTATATACCAATTGCATTGCTTTCTATCATTTTCAAAGTCATGGAAAAGGCAATCAATTTGAAGCTTATCAAATATGTAGAGAAATCAGGAATAATTAATGATCGACAATACGGATTTCACCATTAACGATCAACCAGTGACTTATTGGCTTTTGTTTCTCATATTTGGCAGTATTCAATCGAAAAATTCGGAGAAACGATGTTGCACTCGATAATTCAAAAGCGTTTAATCGAGTTTGGCATCAGGGTCTCCTTCCTAAACTGTCGTTTCTTATCTGATAGGTCTCTGTAAGTGGTTGTTGATGGAGTATCATCTGATATTCTCGCAATAAATGCAGGTGTTCCACAGGGTTCAGTTCTGGCGCCCAATTTTTTCTCTGCTTCATATCAATGATTTGCTCGAGAAAACATCTTGTTCAGTACTTATTTCTGCGGACGACAGTACTCTTCAAACTAGTTTCTTTTCCAGAGTCCCCATACCAGCACGAGAAACAAAAATTCTAAGAAACATTTACGTCAATAAAATTAACGATGACTTGGTCAAAATAATAGAATGGGGTTACATGAACTTGGTGGAATATTGTGCTAGGAAAACATAGGCATGTCTCTTCTCAAGGAAAGCCGATCTATCATCATCTAGTATTCAGATGTCAGGAGTAACTATTCCTACAAAGTCAAGTATCTCGATCTTAGGAACTACGATCAGTGATAATCTCTCATGGAAAAACCATGTGAGATCGATCGCTAAAGGTGCTTCCCAGAAACTTGGATTCATATTTCGTGCGAAAAAGTTCGTCAGCTTCTAATGATCTACAAGGCTCAGATACTTCCTGTCTGAGAATATAGTTCTCATGTGTGGAGTTCTGCAACAAAACATTCATATAGGCTTCTCAATTCTATTCAGAGGAAGGCAATCCGTCTTGTTGGTGATTTTTCGCTCACAGACTCACTCACTTCATTGGTACATCTTAGAAGGTTCGCAGACTTGTCTCTCTTCTATATATATTTTTACGGTCGGTGCTCTTCTAAATTGTTATCAATCGTTCCACCCTTGGCAATATCTACACGGATGACGAGAACAGAATTCCCACACCTTTGTTGTGAATTTGGAGACCTCTCGAACCTATCTTGCTCAGGGATCTTTATAGAACAGCTGAGCTTTGGAACCCTTTGCCGAAAGAGGTTTTTCTTGAGGCTTGCAAACTTCAAAAATTCAAAGTAAATATTAATTCGTATCTCTTGTACCTTGATTCACGCGGTGTTCTTTGAACATTACAGCGCTTCCCTTTCGTGTGAATCTGCCTATAAGAAAATATTTTGAAAAATATTTCTTCACTGAATGCCTTTCGTTAAAATACTCATCAAAAATAGTTTGATATGATTCTCAGAGTATTACAGAAATTTGGCAACGCTGATCAGTAATATATTTACATCACCCTCAAGGTCAGAATTTGTGGATAGAAGTAAGTTCCTGGATAATAATACCTATAGCCTTCGTCCAAATTGTCAAGCACATTCAAGCAAAGGCAAACAACATTCAAATAAGAGTCCCCATATTCAACAAAAACTAATTTTTGACGGGAGAATATTATGAAAATATCTATAAATGTTTAGTTTTTGAGTTGTCGAATAGTAATTTGGTTAAAAGCCTCCTTTCTAATATTGGGTGAAACAAAACTGGACCCCTATTCTCTCTTTTTTTTTAATGAAACACCCTTACTGTTATTTCATTGGTAGAAAAGTACTTTCTGGAAGTGATCAGTTATGAGAAAATAAAAACTGATGTATCAAATCATCTTTCGAACAATCTGTTCAGGCCAGTCTCAAATTACCTACACAGTAGGTTTCGGCTAGCACCTGTCAGAAAACAACTACTCCCCTGGCTAATACCACGAAGGGCATTGAATTATATCCGACCAGGTGCCAGTGCAGGTTTCTTCACAGAAGTAAATCCTGCATTTGCTTTCGTCGATACAAATGAAGGAATTGATTTTCAATTATAGGGACGGACACACTTGCAGACCGGTTTCGGGCTATTTGGCCACTCGTCAGTGCAAGGCAGTGCCATCATCAACATAAAGTCGATGATTTCCCATAATTAAAAATCAAACTCCTACACGAGTATCAAGGCCTGGCCAAAGCTGATGCGACAACGAAGTTATTACGCCATCTACCAATGGACGAGGTATTCCAAAAGCAAACCGAATTCGCCCATTCCTCCTGCGAGGAAAATGTAAAAACACTTGACATAGTCAGTGGGCATACTTGAAGACTGGCGTTGAATCAAATCATCTTTCGAACAATCTGTTCAGGCCAGTCTCGAATTACCTATACAGTAGGTTTCGGCTGGCACCTGTCAGAAAACAACTACTCCCCTGGCTAATACCACGAAGGGCATTGAATTATATCCGACCAGGTGCCAGTGCTTTTGGAATACCTCGTCCATTGGTAGATGGCGTAATAACTTCGTTGTTCGCATTAGCTTTGGCCGGGGCTTGATACTCGTGTAGGAGTTTGATTTTTAATTATGGGAAATCATCGACTTTATGTTGATGATGGCACTGCTTTGCACTGACGAGTGGCCAAATAGCCCGAAACCGGTCTGCAAGTGTGTCCGTCCCTATAATTGAAAATCAATTCCTTCATTTGTATCGACGAAAGCAAATGCAGGATTTACTTCTGTGAAGAAACCTGCACTGGCACCTGGTCGGATATAATTCAATGCCCTTCGTGGTGTTAGCCAGGGGAGTTGTTGTTTTCTGACAGGTGCCAGCCGAAACCTACTGTGTAGGTAATTTGAGACTGGCCTGAACAGATTGTTCGAAAGATGATTTGATTTAACGCCAGTCTTCAAGTATGCCCACTGACTATGTCAAGTGTTTTTACTGATGTATCAGATCAGAAGCCCTCGACTTTGTAAATCACTGTCGAATATGAACTTCGTTATGCCCCAAATACATAAATAACCAGTTTGGTGCATTTTTGCTTTTGTGTGAAAAGAACTTTCCATTAGCAAATAGCTATTTGAAATAATGACATTTCATAAGATTTAGAAACCTTTGCAATGGCGCATACCTATTCCACGTAGTATCATGAAACCGAACCCATGTCCCATCTTCAACTGTCATAACAATACGCATGTCTCCCCACTTTTCCTACTCCTTATGGGGCGGACCCTTCTGAAAGCATTTTACAATGGTGTCGGTTCGTGTTCGTAGTTCGTATCCTCCGGTCGGCGGATATGGGCTGCCCTATAAGCTGGCCCTTTTCAAACTCGTGTCGTGCATGTTTTATTTTTTTCCTTCCCTCCAACAAGCGACATTTCGTTTCAAGTGTTACTAGGATCTGCTTTAATCAAGTGCAACATTTCACCGATTTTTAGATGTTTGATACAGGCGAACTTTTCACTGCGTCAGAAAATTCCTTTTGTTTTGCTTTTTTGAAACAGTGTCGCCCGGTTCATAGACCATAGAAGGTAAGAAAATTTTTTGTTGTTGATTTGGTAAAAGGTATTGCCAAAATTATCAATATTTCATGAAAATCCTGTTACGTCCTGCCAATTCCATTCTATCAGAAGAAATCTGATTGAAATTGCTAATCAATTTTCTTCTGAAGCAAACCTAGTTAGCAGAACGCGCGTCAAGAAATATCAGTTTGGTGTTAAGGTAATAAATTGAACCCTTGCAGAGTTTCGCTCTCGGTTTCGCTCCTGGTACGTCACGTGTGGTTTATTCAGAAGCTGACACAAAAGTGTTCTCGCACCAGCTCTCGCATTTGCTAATAAGGTATGGCCTGCCTTGTATGAATATGAAGTTGGGATTGCACTTGATTCGTGGTCGGGGTAGGAGATTTTTTTTGATGATTTTATTTTTCCATAAAATATAAAATTTTTGTATTTTTCATATTTACGAATCGTATCCAAGTTGCAATAATGCTGGAGATAACATCTTTCCTCATGTGCATTTTTGAATGCTTGTGAAAGGGACAGTATTTCACCAACATTAAATGAAATCGAACATTATTAAAATGGTTGATTTCGTATGTAAATTGAGTGTAACATGAAAAATAGCAAATAATCTGTTGAAAAATCGATTCTTATAATTGAATTAACGATAATTATTGCAAAAATGCATAACGAGGGTGGTAGTAAAATTGTAAAAATTTCTTGCACAATTTTGGTTCGTTGAATAAACGTATTCTTTCGGCATCAAGATTATTAATCTATAATCAAGTATCTAGAGAAAAAAGGACGTTAATTCAAATAGAAATATAATTGGCGAGGGAATTAGCGCACGTGGATGTGTGCCCGCCCCATGATCGAGAGGTCTAGGGTTCGACCGCACAAATATTTTCCTGAGTTTTTTTTTTTGATAACTTCTCTGCCACGTTTCATATTTGAAAGATCCACGTAATTCCACGCCGCTCCTGAGAATTTTCCCAAGTAGTGTATATATGAAGATAAACAGTTGAAATGTTATAAAATATCGGTGTATTTATTTGAAACAAACGAACGAATTTTGATTGACTATTGTTCGTTGCTGAACAAGAATAAAAAATTAAATTTTCTTATCATTCAGGTTAAAGTATTTTATCCTGATTAGCTTTCGAGAAAAAAATATTTTATTACTGTTCACGTCCAACCGACCCTAGTATTTTATCGATATTTCAATAAAAACTAAAATTGCATTAGCTCATAGTATTCAAACAAAAATTAATGGGGGCGTTCATACACAAAATGTTGAAGTGCATGAACGCTTCCATTGAGCTTCCTTCGATTAGCAGTGTGGCAACTTCCCTGAAGTAAAGAAAGAATACCTAGGTACATTGAAAGTTGACCAGGCATCCCGGATTTCTAATAAAAGCATGAATACGATATACGAGTATGCTTTCATTATTGATTAAAACTTTAAAACAATCCATGAGATGTACTTCCTGGCATGATTCATCCAATTTTTTCTCTATGAATAGTTTATCGTTGTACCATAGAATATTTCCTATATGGTACGCATTTTCAGATGCCATTCCAGAGATTTTGCGAATCTTCCGTATGCTTCGAGTAACTTTCACAGATTCAGAGAAGCGCATGAAAACGTCGAGACGCATTCATAAGCTTCGTGAAATTTGAAGAACCCTCCAGAAAAAACTTGCTCGGACATTCTGATAGGTTGATATACTTAATTGAGAATTGTCAGTCCTATCATCGTTATTCTTACGAGTAGTCATTCTGCTTTTTGCTTTTCAAGAAACCTGCCAGAATTCCGAGCAAAATTCTCTGTCGGCGATCGTTTTGAAATATAGAAAAGCTTCATCTATCCCTTTCCCTCCTCTCCAACTTTCATTTCTCACCCTCTCCAGCCACCTCGTTTCACCCTCTCTATCTCACATCTTAACATCTATCTTCCTCTTCCAATCACCTTCCTTTACAGATCTTTCACTCACGATCTCTTACTCTTTCTCTCTCACACTCAGTTCCTCTCTCCCCCTTTTTCTCTCTCTAGCACGACGAGCATTCTGTGGAGTACTTGCCGAGGGAATTGTTCTCTAAATAATGAAAATTCAAAGCAATTACAAATTCCAGTATATACTCGTTTGGTTCACACGACTTTCTATGAACATTACAGTTGGTTATCTTTGATGTGAATCGAAGTGTGGATTTCGAGTTAAGAAACTGTTGAATAATGACTTTGAAATAGTTTCTGGAATTGTTTCAAAATGTCCGTATAGACTCCTTGAAGATATTTGCAAGCTGCCTTTCCTCAGCATCGCGCGTTCTGCTGTTTTGCTAACCTTAATTGGATAACACTCGAGATTTTTCTTTTGGAGTTTGATATTACGTAGTTAATAACTTTATTCTCACCTCTGTTGCCTCAGCAGCCATATTTAATTTTCGATTCAATTATACAATAGATTTTTCACAGAAAATATTTCTGGATGGCAAACTTCACAGACACATACTGCTATACCCACCGTGTTTCTGCGTCAGTCTTTACTCTTCAATAATCAGTTGGCGATTAACGCGGGAATCCACGAGTTTTTGCAATTTTTTTTGAGATTTTCATATTTCATCAGGAATTTCATTATTTCACCAAGGATTACAGGATTTCAAGATTTCATCTGGATTCCAAGATTTCATTTGGATTTCAAGATTTCATTCGGATTTCAAGATTTTTTGCAGGATTTCTGGATTTCATTAGAGATTTCAAGATTTCATAAGAGATTTCAAGATTTTATAAGGATTTCAAGATTTCTAGTAAGATTTCTGAATTTCACTTTGGATTTCATAAGGATTCCAAGATTTCATAAGGAATTTCTGGATTTCATCAAAGATTTCAGAATTTCAGGTTGATTTCTGGAATTCAAGAATTTCAGGTCATTTTGATCACCGGATTATCCGAACTTAGACACCCTTCGTACCTACTATACTAACCACCAAAATTTCACATTGATAAATTGACAAAAAGACTAGGGGCAAGCCTCAATCATTTTACATTCGACACGATCATTTTGAAAAATATCTACGTTGCCCCTCATCCCGTATCAAATTTATAATTCAATAGGCTCAAAATGAATAGTTTTCGTTAGATGAAAGGAAAAAGGACGCACTAATCTTTTTTTATTGGAAAATTCGTTAAAAAATGAAACAGTTCACACTAACGGAGCGTGCTTCGATGGGGCATTCCGTATTATCTCTATATAAAATTTATATATTATTAATCCGCCCATTCCTCCTGCGAAAAAAATGTAAAAACACTTGACATAGTCAGTGGGCATACTTGAAGACTGGCGTTAAATCAAATCATCTTTCGAACAATCTGTTCAGGCCAGTCTCAAATTACCTACACAGTAGGTTTCGGCTGGCACCTGTCAGAAAACAACTACTCCCCTGGCTAATACCACGAAGGGCATTGAATTATATCCGACCAGGTGCCAGTGCTTTTGGAATACCTCGTCCATTGGTAGATGGCATAATAACTTCGTTGTTCGCATCAGCTTTGGCCGGGGCTTGATACTCGTGTAGGAGTTTGATTTTTAATTATGGGAAATCATCGACTTTATGTTGATGATGGCACTGCCTTGCACTGACGAGTGGCCAAATAGCCCGAAACCGGTCTGCAAGTGTGTCCGTCCCTATAATTCGAAATCAATTCCTTCATTTGTATCGACGAAAGCAAATGCAGGATTTAATTCTGTGAAGAAACCTGCACTGGCACCTGGTCGGATATAATTCAACGCCCTTCGTGGTATTAGCCAGGGGAGTAGTTGTTTTCTGACAGGTGCCAGCCGAAACCTACTGTGTAGGTAATTTGAGACTGGCCTGAACAGATTGTTCGAAAGATGATTTGATTTAACGCCAGTCTTCAAGTATGCCCACTGACTATGTCAAGTGTTTTTACTGATGTATCAGATCAGAAGCCCTCGACTTTGTAAATCACTGTCGAATATGAACTTCGTTATGCCCCAAATACATAAACAACCAGTTTGGTGCATTTTTGCTTTTGTGTGAAAAGAACTTTCCATTAGCAAATAGCTATTTGAAATAAAGACATTTCATAAGATTTAGAAACCTTTGCAATGGCGCATACCTATTCCACGTAGTATCATGAAACCGAACCCATGTCCCATCTTCAACTGTCATAACAATACGCACGCATGTCTCCCCACTTTTCCTACTCCTTATGGGGCGGACCCTTCTGGAAGCATTTTACAATGGTGTCGGTTCGTGTTCGTAGTTCGTATCCTCCGGTCGGCGGATATGGGCTGCCCTATAAGCTGGCCCTTTTCAAACTCGTGTCGTGCATGTTTTATTTTTTTTTCTTCTTTCCAACAAGCCACATTTCGTTTCAAGTGTTACTAGGATCTGCTTTAATCAAGTGCAACATTTCACCGATTTTTAGATGTTTGATACAGGCGAACTTTTCACTGCGTCAGAAAATTCCTTTTGTTTTGCTTTTTTGAAACAGTGTCGCCCGGTTCATAGACCACACAAGGTAAGAAAATTTGTTGTTGTTGATTTGGTAAAAGGTATTGCCAAAATTATCAACATGTCATGAAAATCCTGTTACGTCCTGCCAATTCCATTCTATCAGAAGAAATCTGATTGAAATTGCTAATCAATTTTTTTCTGAAGCAAACCTAGTTAGCAGAACGCGCGTCAAGAAATATCAGTTTGGTGTTAAGGTAATAAATTGATCCCTTGCAGAGTTTCGCTCTCGGTTTCGCTCCTGGTACGTCACGTGTGGTTTATTCAGAAGCCGACACAAAAGTGTTCTCGCACCAGCTCTCGCATTTGCTAATAAGGTATGGCCTGCCTTGTATGAATATGAAGTTGGGATTGCACTTGATTCGTGGTCGGGGTAGGAGATTTTTTTTGATGATTTTATTTTTCCATAAAATATAAAATTTTTGTATTTTTCAAATTTAAGAATCGTATCCAAGTTGCAATAATGCTGGAGATAACATCTTTCCTCATATGCATTTTTGAATGCTTGTGAAAGGGACAGTATTTCACCAACATTAAATGAAATCGAACATTATTAAAATGGTTGATTTCGTATGTAAATTAAGTGTAACATGAAAAATAGCAAATAATCTGTTGAAAAATCGATTCTTATAATTGAATTAACGATAATTATTGCAAAAATGTATAACGAGGGTGGTAGTAAAATTGTAAAAATTTCTTGCACAATTTTGGTTCGTTGAATAAACGTATTCTTTCGGCATCAAGATTATTAATCTATGTTCAAGTATCTAGAGAAAAAAGGACGTTAATTCAAATAGAAATATAATTGGCGAGGGAATTAGCGCACGTGGATGTGTGCCCGCCCCATGATCGAGAGGTCTAGGGTTCGACCGCACAAATATTTTCCTGAGTTTTTTTTTTTGATAACTTCTCTGCCACGTTTCATATTTGAAAGATCCACGTAATTCCACGCCGCTCCTGAGAATTTTCCCAAGTAGTGTATATATGAAGATAAACAGTTGAAATGTTATAAAATATCGGTGTATTTATTTGAAACAAACGAACGAATTTTGATTGACTATTGTTCGTTGCTGAACAATAATAAAAAATTAAATTTTCTTATCATTCAGGTTAAAGTATTTTATCCTGATTAGCTTTCGAGAAAAAAATATTTTATTACTGTTCACGTCCAACCGACCCTAGTATTTTATCGATATTTCAATAAAAACTAAAATTGCATTAGCTCATAGTATTCAAACAAAAATTAATGGGGGCGTTCATACACAAAATGTTGAAGTGCATGAACGCTTCCATTGAGCTTCCTTTGATTAGCAGTGTGGCAACTTCCCTGAAGTAAAGAAAGAATACCTAGGTACATTGAAAGTTGACCAGGCATCCCGGATTTCTAATAAAAGCATGAATACGATATACGAGTATGCTTTCATTATTGATTAAAACTTTAAAACAATCCATGAGATGTACTTCCTGGCATGATTCATCCAATTTTTTCTCTATGAATAGTTTATCGTTGTACCATAGAATATTTCCTATATGGTACGCATTTTCAGATGCCATTCCAGAGATTTTGCGAATCTTCCGTATGCTTCGAGTAACTTTCACAGATTCAGAGAAGCGCATGAAAACGTCGAGACGCATTCATAAGCTTCGTGAAATTTGAAGAACCCTCCAGAAAAAACTTGCTCGGACATTCTGATAGGTTGATATAATTGAGAATTGTCAGTCCTATCATCGTTATTCTTACGAGTAGTCATTCTGCTTTTTGCTTTTCAAGAAACCTGCCAGAATTCCGAGCAAAATTCTCTGTCGGCGATCGTTTTGAAATATAGAAAAGCTTCATCTATCCCTTTCCCTCCTCTCCAACTTTCATTTCTCAACCTCTCCAGCCACCTCGTTTCACCCTCTCTATCTCACATCTTAACATCTATCTTCCTCTTCCAATCACCTTCCTTTACAGATCTTTCACTCACGATCTCTTACTCTTTCTCTCTCACACTCAGTTCCTCTCTCCCCCTTTTTCTCTCTCTAGCACGACGAGCATTCTGTGGAGTACTTGCCGAGGGAATTGTTCTCTAAATAATGAAAATTCAAAGCAATTACAAATTCCAGTATATACTCGTTTGGTTCACACGACTTTCTATGAACATTACAGTTGGTTATCTTTGATGTGAATCGAAGTGTGGATTTCGAGTTAAGAAACTGTTGAATAATTATGAATTTGAAATAGTTTCTGGAATTGTTTCAAAATGTCCGTATAGACTCCTTGAAGATATTTGCAAGCTGCCTTTCCTCAGCATCGCGCGTTCTGTTGTTTTGCTAACCTTAATTGGATAACACTCGAGATTTTTCTTTTGGAGCTTGATATTACGTAGTTAATAACTTTATTCTCACCTCTGTTGCCTCAGCAGCCATATTTAATTTTCGATTCAATTATACAATAGATTTTTCACAGAAAATATTTCTGGATGGCAAACTTCACAGACACATACTGCTATACCCACCGTGTTTCTGCGTCAGTCTTCACTCTTCAATAATCAGTTGGCGATTAACGCGGGAATCCACGAGTTTTTGCAATTTTTTTTGAGATTTTCATATTTCATAAGGAATTTCATTATTTCACCAAGGATTACAGGATTTCAAGATTTCATCTGGATTCCAAGATTTCATTTGGATTTCAAGATTTCATTCGGATTTCAAGATTTTTTGCAGGATTTCTGGATTTCATTAGAGATTTCAAGATTTCATAAGAGATTTCAAGATTTTATAAGGATTTCAAGATTTCTAGTAAGATTTCTGAATTTCACTTTGGATTTCATAAGGATTCCAAGATTTCATAAGGAATTTCTGGATTTCATCAAAGATTTCAGAATTTCAGGTTGATTTCTGGAATTCAAGGATTTCAGGTCATTTTGATCACCGGATTATCCGAACTTAGACACCCTTCGTACCTACTATACTAACCACCAAAATTTCACATTGATAAATTGACAAAAAGACTAGGGGCAAGCCTCAATCAGTTTTACATTCGACACGATCATTTTGAAAAATATCTACGTTGCCCCTCATCCCGTATCAAATTTATAATTCAATAGGCTCAAAATGAATAGTTTTCGTTAGATGAAAGGAAAAAGGACGCACTAATCTTTTTTTATTGAAAAATTCGTTAAAAAATGAAACAGTTCACACTAACGGAGCGTGCTTCGATGGGGCATTCCGTATTATCTCTATATAAAATTTATCTTGGCGCCATGGGTAAACATATTACCATCCGGACTCGAAATAATATTCACAGACAAGTATTTATTCATTATTTCTCTCCTTGGTTGGGCATCTCGACTTAAAATTAAAATGGTACTTTCAGTCTAGTGATGAGGTCCGAATTGTGATTTCCACTTCGAATTAGGAATGTAACCACCACTTCTTATCTGCAAGTACACATGTACTGAACACAGCTGCATTGTTCTGAAGAATAATGGATTATCAGGCTCCATCTTCAATTCGGTGCTATTTGTCATTATTCCGAAAAACTATTATTCACTTCATTCTTCTACTCCTCAGAAAGAGGCGGATCCTTTCCAGAGCTCCGTATAAATTTTATACGCAGAATATCACTGAAATTTTTTAGATTTTTTTAATAAACATTGATAGTGCTGGAAACATTTTAGTAGCGGGAAGTTTCTTTAATGAAAATCGCTTTGTCCGTCATTCTATGACCATTTAGCTGCATGTGAATGATTAAAATAGAAGATGCTGAAAATTATAGAATGACAACCTGACAACAACGTTTTCGTTTTGATGCAATGAGATTTCTGAGAATTCCCAGAATTAAAATTTACACATCATGCTATGTTCGCTTTTTCTTTGAAATTAATTGTCAGAAATTTCTCTTGAACACCATTCGTTGATTGGGAACTCAGGTATTTTTGTGGAGAGAATAAAATTTGATGAATTTGTTTTTGGCTTTTTTTCTCCGAATCAAAAAATAGACATTACAACTTCGAAGAAAGAAGTAGAATGAAAAAAAAATTTAAAACATCTTCTGTTGGAAGGTACGTGTATATCATTCAAAGACGTTTGGTTCATTCAAAAAAAGAAAAAAAGACCATCTAAAACAGTTACTTCCCTGCCTATATGGCGACGACGGGCAGTGAGTTACATATGAATAACTTTTTTCAACGGATGCTATACAATGTGCCACTTTTCTCATCGCTTTCATACGTTCAAAACGAAAGATTTATCACGCAGTGAGAAATATCCGCCATTACAGTGAGAAATAATTTCTCAACATTATCACGATAACCCAAGTCAGTCATGAATAATTGTTGCATGTCAGATTGATATGACGCGTTCTCCATGTTGACAACGCTATGACGATTCGCGTGCAATATCCAAGTAGCCCATTGTTGGCGTTTCCATAACAACAAAACCGAAGCACTGCACAATTATTGCTGTCAACTTACCCAACGAAAATAGTTGTATTTTTATAGTGTACAGTTATTAAATAGTGAATATAATGGAATACGAAGATTCAGAGTTGGAAAATACACCTCCAGAAATTGTTCAGAAAGCAATAGATCTTTGTAATAATTTGTGACCAAGCACATCAAGAGAAAAATATGAAACTGCTGACAGAAACTTTATGGACTGGAAAATGAAAGCCAAGGTAAATTCTTTTCCGGAAATAGGTACCTTGTTAGTTTATTTTGAAGAATTGTCAAGAAGATTGAAATCATCAACATTATGGTCTCAGTACTCGATGCTGAGGAGAACCTTGGTAATACTTAGGTCGCTATGAGCACCATTTTTAACTTTTTTTCGTGGAATTTACGTATTTCGATATATTTTTATTGGTACATGTTGTTGTAAAACTTCACAATTTTTCACATCAAATTTCTGTTGTTTGAACACACAGAATTCCTCCTTCTGACCAAACATCACACACCTTCTTATTTACTCGTTTTCATTATTTTTAAGTGGGAAAAACCATTAGTTTTTCAAAGAATGCATTTATTTTCAAAACAATACCAATTTGTTGTAATATCATAGTGCAATGACAGTCGAAAGTGATCTATTTGCAGTGTTGCCGCTCTCATTATTATTGTTGAGAACTGTATTAATGTTGACTCTTGAAGAAAGTTGAATTTTTTGAAAAAATAATGTTTTTTTCTGTTGAAAACGAGTGAACAAGAGAGTTTGTGGTTCTTGATCTCAGAACAGCCGCTGTTCACTGTTCCGGGAAAAATGTTCGCTTCGGTTGGGGACAGGGTTGGAAATTTAAACCCTTTTAATAAAAAATTAAATATTAATCGTTTTCAATGGAATAAATGAAATACTTTGTTTTTGAGAAATAATTTTTAGAAAAAAGTTCATCACCTGTGTCCAGGTATTTACCGCAGGTTCCTGGGTCTATTGTTTGAAAAAGAGTGTTTTTGTATTCAACCGAACAAGCTTTCAAACAAGCTTCTGAGCCGATGTTACAAGACCATCTATATCTATAGAAAAACTCATTCTAGCGCTATGTAGTATTCAATCCACCAGTTGGCCGATACTTGATGAAAATTCATAATAACTTTATTGAAATACATTTTCTTGCGTTATTTTCAAACAATGAAGTGTTTTCAATTAGATACAATTCACCATTGATTTTCAAGTGACTTATTTCTCAAGAAAGGCATAAATGCCCCATTGTCCAGTCGAATCTTTCAGATTTTTTCCACTTATTTTGTTTCTCAGAATGGTTTTAGGCATCGAGAAGACCTTGTTTACTTTTAATTTGCCATTCCGTCTGTGCTAGTCCAATGATAACTTCTCTTTTGATGGGAAATACTGATATAACTTTGTAATTTGAAATTTAATTGAGAAAGCAGAATGATCTGAGCGATGGGAAAAGCAGTTCCACGTTTGTAACGTTCCAATCGCGGTCGCTCCAGAAAAAGAACGCTCCAAAGTAACGTTACTACGGAACGAGATTCACGGTTCACTTCATCTCCATTAGAGCTCGCAAAATCAAACGTTTTTGTTGCGTTTACCTCTTGAACAGTCTTAACGGTTCAAAGTAATATTGCTTGGCGCAAATTGACTAGTAAATGATTCTAACAGCTCGTAACTACAATCACAAGTAACGAATAATAATTCTCAAATATTTATTAGTCCATTGTTAGATTCCAAGACCTCTAAAACTGTCACAAACCTGAACTGAATATCCAGATAATACGATAAATCCCTTAGAAATCATTGGAACGAATAAATTACAACGTGGCATTAGTTCGTTTTTGCCGTTAACGCTGATAAGCGACTTATAGTGTTATTTAGCGGGAACCGGGAACGTGAAACTTGCTAGCAATGCAAGCACGAATGATCACGTTCTTCGTTCTTCGGTCACCGTCGCACTTGATGCTTGATGGAGCGGTAGCCGAGAGCGGAGCGGGAACGTGAATTACTGTGGTGAAACTTGCTACCACGACGACTGACCAAGATCAGTTAAAGAGTAAAGAGTAAACTCCGTTTCCCAGTGCCGTGCCACAGCTACCGTGCCATCAGTTCGTTCCCAACGTGACATCACAGACGCGACATGCCTTCAAGTTCTTACGGCGCGTGACTGATGAAACGGGAACGTGGAATTTATGACGTGACTGAACGATCTGCCTAGCATTTATTTCGGAGCGACCGGAGCTAGTTACTTTGATATTGAGGAACGCGACGGAGCGTTACAGAAAAATACCGTTCCAAAAGAACGTTACACGAGTAACGACCCATCTCTGTACGCCCTAACATTCTAAACAATATCGCATTATGTGCAACACCAGGTTTTTTTGACATACTAGATACACTGATCAACTGTATTCTGCTCAACAACATTCATTTCACGTCGAATGAGAGACATAGTAGACTAAGAGACAGTGACAGTTTTTTCGTGATTATTGAGTTGAGGCCTATATTTTGAGAAAGTGAGGACAGGCGTTTAAACGTAAAGTTTTATTATTATACTTTTTTTATTCTACTTCATCCCATAAACTAAGCGAGATATAAAAAAATGTTACTGAACCTTCTTGTAGGTAGAGAATTTAATTTGCACTACGGGTACTTTTACGTATTGCTCGTATTTGCAAAATTATTCGCGAATGAAAATTTTCCCATTTTCAAGTATATTTTTCAACATACAGCTATTGAAATATTCGTTATGGAGGTAAATCAATGCCTGTGTTCATTACAAACAACCTAAATGAATATAAGAAATAATTATTTGAATTTAAAGCATCAATAATATACATTATTGTGCGACAGAAGTGAAGAAATGAGGGCGTGCATACGGAACATTCAAGTCGTTCCGCCAGGTATTTAGAACCGCCATTTTGTTCCGCCAATTGTCATACACACTTAAAAATCTCAGCACAATAACATACTGAAAAATGAAGCTTAACTAAATTTTAAAAAGTTCAACGTTTTTTCGACATTTTTGGGGCGTTCCGCCACCCACTCGGAACCGTCCAATCGATCCGCAAATGTTATCTCTATAATTGTTAGCTACCAGAGGACTGCTGAAAAAATATTAGCCTTAACTAACTAATAAAAAGATGCGCGATTTTTTGCAAATCCGGGACGTTCCGCCACCCCCTTGGAACCGTTCCCAGGGCCTGTCCTCACGGATGGCACTTCACAACACTTTCTCAAAATATAGGCCTTAACTAAATAATCACGCGAAACTGTCACTAATATATGTCACTATAACTAATCTCCATGCTCTGATAACTTCATACTTCTGGTGTCGTTCTTTGGGAACATTCTATGAGCACTATGAATTTTTTTGAGATTCAAAAGAGAGAGCTATACGATAATACCGTTCAGTACGAATCAGTTTACAAAAATGATATTACCAACATCTCTGAAATCTATTATGAAAAGACTACATATATGGAGGAATGATTTCTTTGAGAATCATTTTGGAAAAATGATTTCGATTCGACCATAATAAAGGCCTTAGGCCAGATGGAATATAACGGTTTCTTCTTGAACATTGTAAATTCCCATTCACGAAACCATAATTTATGCTAGATTCAGCCTCACTTCATCAATGCGAAGT
Organism: Zygogramma bicolorata; assembly: GCA_032362365.1. Lineage (NCBI taxonomy): Eukaryota > Metazoa > Arthropoda > Insecta > Coleoptera > Chrysomelidae > Zygogramma > Zygogramma bicolorata. Next base: position 145,496 of record JAVJAQ010004525.1, on the reverse strand, counting down.
TCCTTTTCTATGGAAAACGAATCGAGTACATAATGCCAATATTCAAATCTGGAAACAAAAGTATTATAAACAGCTATAGACCCATAAGCATATTCAATTATATCCCCTAGCTATTCGAAAATATCATTTGTGAAAATACCAGGACTTCTTTGAATTACGTGATAGTTGAGAACCAAACCTGGATTCAGTAAGGGTAAATCTAGAAATACCAACTGATTGCTTCTTTCTCAGTGCGTAGTGAAATCCTTGGAAAATAAATATCGAGTTGACGTAATATATACGGTATTCCAAGGATTTCGACAGTTAACCATAAAATTTTATACGAGAAACTCAAAGGTATTGGTTTGTATGGAAGTTTACTGAAATGAGTCTCAATATGGAAATTGTAGCTGTATTTGGTCACCAGCATATGTTCATTATAGTCATAGTATAGAGTTCAAAATACATTTTTGAGATATAATTTATTCAAACTGAATATGCCACTGAACATCCACTCTCAATTTGAAATACGCACTCATAAAATTCAAACAGATATTATATTCCTTCGTTGAATACTAGACAAATCAATTGTCTAGGAATTCTTTCGCAAATGAACTTCCTCCCCAACATATATACTCATATACAACAGTTCCAAAATAATAGGCACTAAATTATTAGAAATGATTGTGACCAATTTTCCTCAATCGGTCCCTTCCAGTGGCGTAAACAAGGCACTTAATTTCCCAGACATATTATCTCATCAAAACGAAAACAGTTTTGTCGAGTTGTGTTTGTATTGATAGTATTTTCTAGTCATTCATATTATGCTTACGTACCGAATCGCCCTATATTCTAGGTTTATTGTTTTCATTCACTGTTTGTTTTTATCGGATCGCAAAAGGACTGCTGGGGAAAGAAAGAATCGCGAGAGAATTGCCGATTGAAAAATGTGTGATTGGTTCGTAGTCGAAATACTTTGTGATTTATTACGAAGAGAGGTGGGGAAACAGCATAGGTGAACAGTGATTATTAATATGACTAATAGCGATCGCGATAGTTGCTGATCATCCGACGAGTTTTCTTCAGATGGTAGTGAATAATATAATCATTTCTGAGAATTCGGTTCCTCTTATTTCAGGATATTATTATATTTGATTTCAATAAAAAAAAATTGATACTTATTAACTTAACGTATTATTATTCAACGGATGTTATGCAGAAGGTGAATAGAAATTCTTATTTTCTTACTTCCTTTTATGGTATTTAGTTATTCAACCAAAACCCTGTCAGCTAAATAGTATCCGCACAATTTTGATATACTAATCTCATATTCCAGAGTATTTGTGCTGGAAAAAAGTTTTGAAATGTACTCAAAGTACAAAGTTTTGTGAATTTTTGAGTCTAAGTACTGAAGTACAAATTCTTTGTCCGAAAAAAGTATTTATTATAGGGGAGCCCAAGCGGAGATTTCGGAATTTACTAAAGCGCGGCAGATTAATATGCAGGGGGATACCTTGCACCCGGTTGAGTACTTCCACCATATATGAGCCTTATATATATATATATATATATATATATATATATATATATGGCCGCCCTTTGAGGATAAAGGATCAGATTGTAAAAAAAAAATTGATCATCTGAAATTCTCGAGTGCGTCAGATTAAGGTAGCGTGAGTTAGTATATTCCACTAATCTGACAATTCGAGAGTGACTTAAAGAAGGAGGAAGGCTACAAAGTTGTAAAAAAACGTCATCTCGACATTCCCGAGCGTGGTTTATTTTATATGTATTTTGAAGAGAATAATTCAAGAATTGCAAAAAATATATAATCTGACGATTTCCACAAGCCAAAATAATAAAAATTCATCGATAAAGTTTAATGCGTGCAGCTACGTGGTGGCTATATTCCCCTCTCCCCTCTCCATGTTTCTATTTCTCTCTCACTCTTTATCTATTGCTCTTTCACTTCGTCCCCACCCTGGTTTCTGTTGCCATGACAGTTGATCACAAAGACTCGTTCGTGGCATGATATTGTTTACAACGAATAAAGCAATAAAATTTAATTTTTTTTATTGCTTATAATTATTTTCTTATGAATACAAGTATTCTAGTAAAAAAACATACACTCTTTTTATTTGCAAGCATTTTCCTGAGCTTTTCAATTAATTAAGTTGAATGATTTAAAAAAAATCAGATTTGACAGAATAGGCGAATACCTCCATACAATCGTCTGATTATGAGACTGCAACGTCTAGGGCGTAAAGATGAACCATATATATATCTCAATCTGACGCGCTTGTGTATTTCAAACTGACGATTTTTTTTTCACATTCTAATAACGGCCACGAGTCTGCGTCACATCCAAACCGTCAGATTATAATATGAGAGCATTTTTTTAGGTTCACTTGAAATTCCTTCAGAAAATCTGATGCGCTCGAGATTTTTTTTCATTTTCAACCCTTACGTACGACCACCACCATCATGGAAACAATCATGATTAACATACGTACATTTTTGAAAATATATATGACATAGATGATATCAATATCTGACTCGCTCGGGTATGTCCATGCGATAGTTTTTTTACATTTTCGAAAATCTATAGCCGCCCCCCCCCCCCCCCCCCCGATGAAAAGGTATACATTATACAACATTGTTTAATTTTTATTGTCTAAGCTTCGCAACCCAATAGGTCTTGAGTAAATCCCGATTTAGCATCGTGGGCTCTCCTACTATTAGCTACAAGGTTAAATGAAAGGGATTTGTACTTGCATTTCAAGTTATTTTCCCAAGTATTCCCAAGCTCTACGCTCATGAATGTTGACCTGACTTTGATGGGTAGTTTAGCCAATATTCATATCTCTCTATACCTCACGGCAACTTCAATCTGCCGTTCTCTTTTCTGTCTCACAATCATCTCTGTGTACGCAGCATTGCCTTGCCATTTATAAATTTCAAACGCAGAATATCACTAAAATTTTTCAGATTTTTTAATAAACATTGATTGTGCTGGATACATTTCATTAGCAGGAAGTTTCTTTAATGAAAATCACTTTGTCCGTCATTCTATAACCATTTAGCTGTATGTGAATAATCTGAATGATTGAAATAGAAGATGCTGAAATATATAGAAGCACAACCTGGCAACAATGTTTTCGTTTTGATGCAATAATAGGTTTGTTCTATAGTCGGGCTGTTCGAAAGATAGAATTCAAGGACGCGTGATCAGTGAATGCCTGCATCTAAATATAGCCTGCCCGGCGTAGCCACGCCTTCTAAACTGAAATAAATGAAGAACGGTTTACACTGTACTGTACTCATTTGTGCTTTGTATTCACGTGTGTTACGTTAATAAAATAATATGGATGGAAACACTCTTTCACCTACAAGAAAAAGTTTAAAAAAGGACATTTAACTGTAGAGGAAAAAAGTGTAATAATGAACACTTATAAAAAAGCATCCCAAGAGTTTATGGGAGAACAAGGAAATGCTGTTGAATTCACTGCTGAGGCGACGTTTTTGTTGAGTGGTGTAAATCGGACTTGTAACATTGGGGAGAGGAACATTCAAAGAGTGCGTGCCGTTCACGTGATCATTCTATCTTTTGAACAGCCCGACTATAGCAACACATTTGACCGTTCAGAAGCTGGTACGAAGCAGTCAGAAGCATGCGCAAAATGAATATTGAAAGCCAAATTCATTTTGCGTATGCCTCTGCCAGTTTTCAAATCGGTCAAATGTGTTGCTAGAACAAACCTAATATTTCTGAGAATTTAGAGCCTACTATTTTGGAACTAGACTATAACCATCGTCCATAGATATTCTTCTATGGACGATGCTATAACAACCGAGCATTCATTTTTGAATTCCACAGGTGCAATTATGGAAAGCATTCTCTTTTTTTCCGAAATATTTCAAATGGGAATTTGATGGATTTGGATCATTTTCATTTGTCATTTGTACGTTTTAGAAATAAATTACGGACTAGTGTCTAGAAATGATACTGACATTGTTGCGGGTAATAGATATTAATCACATTATTTTTATTCAAGTTCAATAAGTACCTTTGAGGTTTTTGTCTCACTTCGAGTGGAGTTACCCGGTGTGGAAATGTCAACCCTCACGACTAAAAGGGAAATTTCATAGAGGAATAATCTGGGAAATTCACTTCACTATGGGATGATAAGGGGTAGAAGTTTACTGGGTTACATATTAATAACTTTTTCTTGCTGAATTTCAGGCGTGTGAAAATTGAATGAATGAGTCTCTCACAAACTACTCTTAACACCCTCCATTCACTTTGCCGTCACGAATTTATATTTCGCCGGTGGACTAGGGCTGGAAATTTCAACCTTTATATTCGATAGAATGTTAATATCGAGCGTACGCGACAGTTGTCCTATCGGAAAGGTGTATCCACTATTTTTGCCATGCTCAATATTGCATCGAGAACCTATCATTGCTTTCCCAGAATATGTAAATTTGTTGCACATCTTGTTTTTTCATACTTGTTCCAGGCCTGTCCGACCACCCTCTTCCTAACATAGAGATGATTGACAATTTTCTTCTCTTCAAGATGCTAACCTTGTCAGCAGAGCGCGCATCGGGTCCAAGTTATATCTATGAAATGCCTAGATTTTCACATTATTCTGTAGAAAAACTTCCAGTCTTCGTAAATTTTTTACATTTATTCTACAATCTATTAAATGTTTGACTGCCCACCGAGTTTACCTGTCCTAAAAAATTATGTTCAAAAGTATATGGATTCACATCAGTACTGCAATCGAATATAAAAAATGGCTTTTGTCATTTCAGATCGTTTCAGATAATATTCGGATATTCAGAGAAAGGACTATCTGAAGAAGCATGTGGGTTTTGAAAGAAACGCCGCGCTTTTATTCATGTCAATCTGTCCGGTGAACCAAAAATAATTGGAATGAATGATTGATTTTATTGATTCGAGTACATTTTGACAAAATCTTCGAGAGTTAATGAGAGCTTATTTGTAGTCATAAGGGTAGAAATTTTCATCCCTAGTCCCCTAGGAAGTGATTTTTTCAACGGAAAAGTGAACAAAGCGTGTTTAGGAGTACGTCCTGAGAATTTGATTGTGCTATAAGAATTATTTCTTTCTGAAATTCGATTTTTAATGGTAACTGTTGGAAATTTTCACCCTTATGTTCCCCTAGCGAAGTGATTTCTTTACGGAAAAGTGAACAGAGAGCATTTGAAAGTAATTTATGAGAATTTAGTTCATGAAATACAATTTTTTCCAATCCTCCTAGCGAGTTGACTTTTTTTAACGGAAAAGTGATCATAGGGTGATTGAGAGTGATTCCGTAGAATTTTGTTGTGCTAGAAAAATTATTTTTTCATAAAATTCAATTTCCGATTATGAGGGTTGAAATCACCACTTCGGGAGAGGTCAATTTTTTTGACAAGGTTTTTGAAGGAGAAATGAACAGAGTGTGTTTAGAATTGATTCTGAGACTTTGGTTCTGTTAGAAGAATTATTTTTTCATGAAAATCAATTTTCAGTTATATGATAGTTGAAATTTCCATCTCTGGTTCACCACGAAGGGTTTTTTGAAGAAAAGTGAACAGAGACTGTTCGGAATGTATGAGAATTTAATTGTTTTTAAATAACTATTCCTTCATGAGAATCAATTTTTAATGGTATGGGTTGAACTAGAACAGAAAGTGCGTAGACGGCGATTAGGAGAAATGCGATTTCTAAATATGGGGGTTGAAATTGAAAATTTCATTTTAAACCTTGAAGGTTGAAATTTCCACTACTAGTCATCTGGAGATGTGAAAATTTGAAATGAAGAACTGGTAAGAAGTTTGTTCAGAGTACTCCCTGAAATTATAGTTGATCTAGATATTTGATTTCAATATGTTATATTTTTTTTTAATGGAAGTGGTTCTCCAATTAGATACTTCCCAATAATTTTATTTTATTCACTATGATATGAAGTCGTTAAGACATTATATCTAACGAACATTTACAGTTTTTCTCAAATTAATCGAATATCAAATATTGCTATTGTTTACTGAACTCTCAATATATCATAAACTAGCCTACCCGTGCATACTCTGTTTATTTTTGTGAGCAATTATATTGTGTAGTCCTCATTTTCATCAGGTTCATTGCAAGGCTCTGCCTTCTGAGCGCACTCGAAAGAGTGCTTGAAAGAAGTCAAAAATGGTATGAACCCCGACAACGCTTTTTATATGTATAGATAAACGAAAAAACCTTTTATTGATTCAAATATAAATGCTAGCTATATAGTATCACGGAGTTTTTTGTAGAACTAATAGAGACCAACATTTTTGGTGAACAATATGTTCGTCTATTCCGAACCGTTTAGTCAGCGCACACCGTTAAAGCATGATGTTTCGCCCGCAGATTTCTCCATCTTGATTGACATACACTATTATATCTCACTGGATTTTTTGTTCAATCCTAAAATAATATACCCTATATCACTCCTGAATAAATTAACTCCCTGTTAGTGAAATAATTTTCATAATTGGATCAGTATTTCCGAAGATTTCTCCCTACAACCAAAAAAACAGAAACGAACCTCTTTATACATGTAGATATGTGGAATATATATTTACTGATGCGCTTTCTGAGGACCCCGGAGAAGTTGGCTACTCAGATTGGCTACTAGATTCACATTGGTCATGAAAAATTACCGAAAAACTAAATTATTTTCACACATAGTTTCGGGAACTAAAATGGTTTATTGTATATGTGGTCACTTTTTCCAGTCCTTATCTGGTAATGGCAATTATTATATAATCCTTTTATATTGATACATAAATGTAGGCCAGGCCATTAATCATATGATCATTGAATTATTTTGTAATCAGGAATTTTTATAATGGCCATAAAATATTGGATTTTAGTTGAGAATGGATTTTCTCGGAATCCATTCAGTTTTTTGAATTTTTTTATGAAAAATTGTTTTTTTTATGACGGGAAAAAAGTTTGACATTTCATCTCTGATGACAGGAAACAAAAAGTCCCTTTTTATGAAATTTCTTCTTTCCTCGGGAAAAAAGTGAGTACATTTTTATGTATATACACACATAAGTAAAGGTAGAAATTTAATTTTTCATAGAATATTTTCTTATACAAAAGATACATTTCCTTTATATCAAAAGTACAATTATTAAGTGTGCATTGCATGAATGATATGTTCCTTTAACTATTTGGTACAACAGTCGAGTTTCCTTGTTGGAATTGTGTTTTTTTCAATATTAAATCGTCGTTTCTCCCTTCACAGAAAAAAGTTGTGTATTATACACGGAAAAAATATTAGATATTTCCCTTGTATAATGAATAACTATTCTGAAGCATTCAGTTAGTTTGACAGAAACAAAGCTGATGTATATCTCGGGTCAGAGGCCCTCGACCTTCTAACATTTCTTCGTTATGCCCTCATTGCATAAATAGCGATTTTGGTGCAATTTTGCTTTTGTATGAAAAAGACTTATTAGCGAATATCTATTTGAAATTATGGCATCGCATAAAATTCAGAAGCCTGTGCAATGGCGTATATTTTCCTTAGTATCATGAAACCGATCCCATCTTTCATTGTCATAATAATACGCATGTCTCTCCACTTTTCCTACTCCTTATAGGGCGGACCCTTCTGAAAGCATTCTACAATGGTGTTCGCGGTTATTTGAGTTAGTTCGTAGTTCGTATTTTCCGGTTGGCGGATTCGGGCTACCCTATAACTGGCCTCCATCAAACTCGTGTCGTGCATGTTTTATTTTTTTTCGCTTGTTTTAAACAAGCGTCATCAAGTGCAACATTTAACTGATTTTTAGATTTCGATAGAGAAGAATTTTTCACTGCGTCTGAAAATTCCTTTTGTTTCGCTTTATTTAAAGGGTCGCCCGGTTCATAGACCATACTATTACTTTTAGTGGAAGCATTCATATACAAAAGGTTAAAGTGTATGAACGCTTCCATCGATTAGCATTTTGATAATTTCCTTATAGGAAAATTGAAGGTAATAGTTTTTCTATGCATGTTTAGGCTCAGGAGGGCTCCACATCATTCTCGCATCAGACTTCGCATGTGCCAAGGACGGTTCTGCTCTGCACGATTGTTACTTCAGATTCCATTTACATCGAAAACAAGGTAAGAAAATTTGTTGTTTATTTGGTGAAGGGTATTGCCAGAATTATCAATATTTCACGAAAATTATATTAGGGCCTTGCCAATTTCATTTTATTAGAGGAAAATTGAAATTGCCAATCAATTTTCCTCTGAAAATGCTAACCTAGTTAGCGAAAGGCGCATCGAGTGCAAGTTATATCAGTTTGGTGTTGAGGTAATTGATCGCTTGCAGAGTTTCGCTCCTGGTACGATTTTGAAAACTACTTATAGGTATACCTAGCGTGGCTTGTGGTTTATTCAGAACCCCACACAAAAGTGTTCTCGCACCAGGTCTCGCATTTGCTACATAAGGTTTTGCTTGCCTTCTATGAATATGAAGTTGAGATTGCACTTGAATCGTGGACGGGATGAGAGAATTTCTTTTTTGATGATTTCATTTTTCCATAGAATTGAAACTTTTTTATTTGCGAATTTTATGATCTATTTTTCGCTTCCTAGTTGAATCGTAAGATGACGTGAGTCAGTGAGGATGGAGTGGGTTTGAAAGATAAAAAAATCATAACATTTTCAGAAGATTGTCGAGTAATTTAGAATGCAGATTCGGATTGAGGCTCACAAATAACATATGAAATAAGATTATATTATCATTTGTGAAAATGATTTTCTCAGTTTTTCACTTCACGATATCCCCTCATTTCTCCACCTCGACGAGGCAACAGATACTTACATACTCTATTTTCAATAGCCAATATCATGTAATTGAACTCTGCATCAAATTATGCGTAAAACAACTTAATAACACGGTAAGAAATTATCTATTAATTTTTTCTCCGTGTATCTTGTGGCTGTAACTAACTTCACACCCGTTGACCCTGTCACTCAGAAGATATTTCTAAGACAGTAACTGACACAAAATCATTGGATTTCAGTAAATAATGGATTTCGAAATTCACGACTCCTTTTCGATTTTTTTTTCAATTAAATATTGTTTTAACGATTTTTTTCTTATGCATAATATGAGTTTCGATAACAATAGGAAATAACCTGGGATATAATATTTGCATTTTTTGTGTGAGTATCCAAGCTGTAACTTCAGATTATAAATAGTTTGGGGAGCTTTTCCGAAATTATCATAAACTTTGCAATGCCAGAGATAACATTTTTCCTCATGTACATTTTTGCATGGTTCTGAAAGGGACAGTTTTTTACTAAACATTTTCATTAATGACATCAAATGAAATTGAAAATTCTTGAAACGGTTGATTTCGTATGTTTGTAGATAATTTATAACATGTAAAATGGCAAAAAAATCTGTTGAAAAATCGATTCCTACAATCGGATTTACGATAATGATCGTAAAAATCGCTTCACGACTGTTATTGCGTAACGAGGTTGGTAGTGGAATTTCAGAGCGATTTATTGAGAATTTCTTGCACAATTTTTCTTTGTTGAGTTTAGTTGAATTTTGGTTTGTTGAATAAACTTATTTTTTCTGCATGAAGATTATTATTCTATGTTCAAGTATCTAGTGCAAAAAAAAACATTGATTTCGAATTAAATATAATTGGCGAGGGAGTTAGTGCACGTGGTTTTGTGCCTGCCCAATGATCGAGAGGTCTGGGTTTCTCTGGAGAATTTCTTACGTATAACCACGCCGCTCCTGGGAATTCCCAGTAGTGTATAGATGAAGATTAACAGTTGAAATGTTAGTTAGTTGAGTATGCGTGAACTTGAAGTCTCGCGGAAGGAATTTACAGTGCTCATACGCTTACTATTAAGAATTGATCATTACATCTCGCTGTACATATCTTGATAATGCTAATTCGAGTGCTAATTGAACAATCAAAACGAATTTTAAACGAAAATTATTATTATATATAACCGTGAGATGAAATGTGGACGATCATCAGCGTTGTCAGATTTTTCTTTGACAAGTCGGGATTTCGAAACTTTTTGAGTGAAGAAAGCGAGGTTCTTTCGTCGAAAGCGGGACATAGTGAAAAATGAGAAGTTTTAAAATATTCACCTTTTTATTCGAGTTATAAATTACGTTTACGTGACAATGATAGCAAAAATAGCTATGGTCAAATAGTTGAGTCATCTTAGTCTTCTAAAAAAGAAAAAAGTAAGAAACAAAAAGGACAGTTAAAAAAAGTTTTATTCATTAGAAAAATTTGGTGTTTCAAATAATGGTAAATTCTACGAAGATTCAACTTCTTTCGGAGAACTCAGCACAGGATAGCTCTAGATTAAAATGGACGAGTAATAATTCTGCTTTCATTAAATTTATGGAGCTCTTATCTCTGGCATCCGACCTTTTCAAATTCCTCTGGAAAAAAAGGCTCAACGGAAAGCAGTTTCATGTTGGGATACTTAATATGCAAGACACTAGTTTAAACATTTTTCCGGTACCTATCTTTTTTTTTAAACTTGAAAGAGCTGGGGCCATTTCTGTATAGTGCTGGTAGTGGTGACTTCACGATTTATCTCTAATACGTCCATAAATGATTTCAACGAGTTAAATTCTCAATAAAAGTTATCTACCGAAATTTAGAAAGCAGGACTGAGCCTGTCCCGCGCGCGGCATTTAATTTTGATTAAAAAATCGGGACATGTGGCAACGGTGGTGTTCATGCAAGGAACCAAAAAAGAATTCAATAGACTGCGGGCATATCTGACAGACGACAGTATCAGACAGTTGTGAATCCAGCATGCTGGACAAACAAACGGATCTACAAATGCTTATTGTGCATTTGTGTCTTATTCCAAAATATTTTTTCTCGGTAATAACTCGATTTTGAGCGATTGTAACGTTTCAATCCATCGATTCCCTTTTATTTTCAAAAATAGAGAGAATATTAATCCTCTTGCTGTTAAGAGACGTGAATCAATTGTGGATTCAAGCAACTAGAAGAGCAGATTTAAGTACTGATAAGTTGAAATGGGCAACGGTATATTCATGTATTTTGTATCTCGGGATTGCAATTATAATCTCATCAAATTACCATTTTTGTTTATGGAATTAAGATTTGTTTGTCCAGCAGGCTGATACGTGTGACGTCACATGCCCGCGGTCTATTCAAAACTAAAAAAAGCCAACATTGAACCAAGGAATAAAAATCACCCACAAGTAACTACAGCGCATGGGTCAAATAACAACTAACTGCTCTGGAAAAAGATCACTCAGCTGATAAACGGTTGTGTTGAGGTTATGTTTCTATATTTGCTTGCTTTGATACTTCGATAATTATTAGTTTTTCCATTCGGAGCTTCATTATTTTGGTGTTATATTGGTATAAAACAGCATATCAGATTAGAATGGATACCTACAGCTGACTGATATATTCCTAATTGAAAATTCATTCGAATCCCATAGTTCATTAAGATGAAGTTCAAATCACCTAGAGTATAATAGCCATTATTGTTCATCAATGCACTATACATAGTTATCGAAAATTATAATAATCGTATAATATCTCATAATAATTAACACATAATCCTTGTACCTAGTAAGCTTAACAAATATCACGTGTCTAATCTTACAAGATGATATTTTCATTATTAATTACTGCCGTGCTTAGTGGGTTTTATTAAGAGCACGTTTCTCGAGATTTTTGTTTACTCCTGAATCTATGCAACTCATTCTGTTTCTCAATGTTGGCTGCATACCTCAAAGGCAAATGTATTCGGATTCACCATATTAACCCTAACAGGTCAGAATAGGCGTGGATAATTCCCCTTCAGCTATACAGTAACGTACGTACGTAAAGGGTTTCAATTCTTTACGAATAATCATAATTTCTGATTCAGTATTGTTTTCTATTTTGTGTGAGTGAGAATGCTAACAATTGAAATAAGCTCTTTTGAGTTGAGTTACACACTCACCGACATAATTAGTGCATTAGTCATTATCTGATAAGAGTTGTGAATTCCCTGATTGTATGTTCTTCATTTCACTATTTGGATGAGTTCGTAGGTAGAGTTTTATGTGGTATTCCCTAATTGCTGATTTTTATGATAATGATCCTATCAGACATGAAGATTCAGTAACATTCCTTAAAACCCAGTCGTTGAAAAAAATTTCAAATAATTCACTACTTATGCCGGTGAGTGTATAATTGACCATTAATCGGGAACAAGGACGAATGCCACTTCGAAGTATCCAGAAATAAAATACTCAAAGATTCAACAGATCTAACGGGAAACCAGGAGAAATTGATGATTTCAGTTTGATCAGGTATGTAATCGATTGAAAATAAAAAAGTAGAAAGTAGATTTTCTAGAAATTTACAGAAAATATGTGAAATGGAAAGTTTCAGATCGCATGAAAAACCAGGAAAAATTTAATAACTGGTGGTATTAATGGTGCCACTCCACCCAATATCGGTTCAATATTACGGAAACAAATAGAGATAGATATCGTTATGCCTGGTAAATAATTCATCGGCATAAAACTGAATAACATTCGAATTCATTTAATTAATGTCACTTCGGCAATTTTTAGTTGTCACATAGAAACCATATCTATTGATTGTGATTTATCGGAATTCAACCTTAGAAATTCATTCACCTTTACTCACATGTAGGTACTAACCGAATACTTACCTGAAAAAAAACTGACTGTTGCGGGGCTTGAACTCACGAAGAACCTAGTTCGGTTTGCTAAACTTACCAAATGGTGACGACTTGTATAGTTCGTGATATAGATATGTAATTAGTTTGAGTTTTGTTTCAGGCAACATCACATTGTTATTAAAAAATCTTTATTCTCTATGTATGGAAAGAACTTGATGAAACTTTGGTTGAAGTGAAAATCTATTCGGGAAAATACTGAAAGATTACTGTTTTATGTAAAGACGGATTCGTATGTGAAACTTAGAATTCAAAAAGAATAGTATGTCGGTAATTTTCCGGCATTGGAATTCAATGAATTTTAATATTCTAGTTTTTATATCTGAATTATTCGATTCATAATCGAATACTGTATTACCAAAATTGATATATCAGTTTGTGAACGATATGTTGTCACTGTTGAAATTACAATATCATTCGTAGGTTGTGATTAAAAAATCACGATTTTAATATTTATTATGCAGTATATTATGCCAATATGCTACCTAAATTGATAAATCAATGTTGTTATCTACTCTCCAGAACAATATTGGACAGTTATTGAAATTCCCATATTGAAAATCGAGTTTAAAAAGTAAATTCCACATTGTTAAAGAGATATTATTCAGCATAAGCTTATTGATTTTGCACCATACAATGTTAAGTTGGAACTGATTATTATTATTGAACCAATATTGATTATGCAATATTGTCTTCTCAATCATAAACTAGATTAGAATAGAGCAGTTACTGCGACAAAGAAAACACATGTCTTGTGCCTTCCACAGCATCGACTCACAAGATGAATCATTTCTTTGTGAAATGGAGCACCTTTACTCTACTTCATTTATTGAATCTGTTATACTGTTTAATGAAAATATCACAGTTGATGCTGTGGAAGCTATTGAATAGCGAAACGCGTGTCGCTGTTTTGTAAACCCTTTATAGTGAAAATCGCACAGAAAACTGATATTTTAGAAAACTGATATTTTTGTAGATGTTCATTAAGTATCCGCAATTCACAAATTTTGCTATGAATTGAATTTCGCACCTATTCTTTATTGTGACCTATTCTACACATCTGTTGGAAATAGTATTCCTTTTTCATCTGAATGCGGCGCCAGTGTCGTTGGTACGTGACTGGATTGTGCGCGCTGTATGAACCGTAAACATTCTTTCTCTCTCACATTTTGTAGTTTTGACGCCTGCGTGCGAAATAATTTGGTAACTTGTTTGTAGACCGCGAAAGAGGTCACTTGATACTAACCCTTGAAAGCAAGTGTAGTAAATGAGTTTTTCATGATCGTGGTGTTTCATTTTGATCAGTCACAAATGTACCAAAAGGTTTAAAAGAAAGCTCAAAAATATACAGTCCACTAGAATTCAAAACAGAACACATCATTATTGTCTTTCTTTCTTCAGCTCCTTCCATGAAATTCGTAATATTGAATATGCTCAGAAATTGGCACTTTATGACGTCTTGGGAAATTTTATCATTACTGGGTGAAAATATGACCATTTATTGTTTCACACCCTGTATATTTCATTTGTCTCATTTATATGGCTCAAATGTTCTGGAAATATTGGTAGGTAGGAACCTACAAATATTCACGCCCTATGTCCCTATGATTTCGTGTCACACCTCATTACTTCAATGATTCATTTTGAAATGATTGTTTAATAGAATACATCAAAATGATACAAATCAGTACCTAACAAGTTTCAATTTATCCGAACCACTAAATTGGTTTGGTAAGCCACTGGCACAATGTGCTAATCGCCTTCGATAGGGTGACAGTCCCCTTCTCACAAGACGAACTTTGACTTTGACGAAGTACATCGGGCTCGCTCACGAAGGCTGAAGTCCAGCCCACATTTCTCTCGAAATTTACCTCACCCCACACGGCCGTACCCCTCAGAAACTCGAAAGAGCGTGACACTAAATCTTAAGGTCGAGCAAACAGAGGTATAATGGGTACATTATACAATAGTCGTGGATAAAAACCTTTGCAAGTCCCATGACCCATCTTAAATTGTTATAATCAATTTTACCGTTTCAATTTTTCTGAAAAGTCCGATGACCAGAGAAAAATTACCCGCTATCACCCGAAATCACCATCAGCGTTGCCAAAAGCTCGAAAGCTCAAAAACCCATATTTTACGGTGAGTTCAAACCATGGTATGAGTTGTGTGAATCCTGTAATAACAGAAAATGGAAAAAGTAACAGAATTCGAAGCTTCGAGGCGATGAAATTTTTATTAACATAACAAGTTGCCACGACAAATCAATGAAGCACAGTTGAATTCACAGTTACAGTTTTCCATGGTGAAATGTTAAATTTTGAAAAGCGGCATGTAAACTATTGTTCACATTTTTCAAATCGTCAAATTATCCGCGGATTACCCGGAATCGAGGAGTGTTAGAAAATTACCCGCTAAACCGATAATCCGCAAAACGGGTGATTACCCGCAAAACGGCAACCCTGGTTATAATAATCCGCATGTCTCTCCTTCTCTCCACTTCCCCCACTGATTAAGAGGCGGACCCTTCCCAAAGCATCCTACAATGGTGAATGGTGTCGTCTGGTCCATTAGTTCTGATCTCTCGGGTGTCATGTCTGGTGCGGGCTGCCATATTAGCTGTCAAACTCGTGTCGTATGTGTTTGATTTTCCTTGATCAAACGGTTTGTTTCAAGTGTCACTGGAATGTGCTTCAATTATGTGCAACATTCCGCCGATTTTAGAAGTGTGATACGTGATACAGGCGAACTTATCACTGCGTGAGAAACATTCTTTTTATAGACCGCGGGCATATCTGCCAGACGACAGTAAATCTGATAGTTGATCCAGCCTGCTGGACAAACAAACTGATCTAGAGAGGCTTTTTGTGCATTTGTGTCATATTTCAAAATATTGCGGTCTATTAGGAAGCAGTGTCACACGGTTCATAGACCCTACACTCTATTACTTTCAGTCAGGGTTGGTCTGATTAAAATCACGATTGAAATCATGATTTAAATCGCTTGATTTTTTAAATTAAAATCATGATTCAAATCATTTTTTTTTATTCAGAACGAGATAACAACATAATAAAAAAGTTTTCTCGAAGATCGAAAGGAGTATCTGCTTTTAGCAAAAACAACAAAAAAGAAGTACATAATTCCAAATTCTCAAACTAAACGTAACACCTAAAACACCAGTGATAGCCAACTTCTTTATGGAACGGTTTGAAGAGAAGGCAATCGACGCCTTTGATTTGAAGCCGACCTTGTGGCTACGCTACGTGGATGACACCTTCGTCGTCTGGAAACATGGAAGGGACTCTCTGAACCTTTTTCTGGACCACCTAAACGCTCAACACTCCAGCATCAAATTCACCATGGAAACCGAACAGAACCAGCAGATAGCCTTCTTAGATGTTCTGATTGAACGATGTGGCGCTAGACTAACCCACAAAGTATACCGAAAACCCACGCACACGGATAGGTACCTGCACGCACTATCGAACCACCATCCCAGTCAGAAGAGAGGAGTCATATCTACCCTAACTGAACGTGCTCGAAGAATTTGTGAACCAGAACATCTAGAGCAGGAACTGGAACATCTTCAAGTGACCTTGAGGTCGAATGGGTACAGTGTATCTGAGATCAACAGGGCCATGAAACCGAAGAGTCCCACGGTTCATAACAGGGAGGACCCTCAGGTAGTTGCGAATGCATATCTGCCATACATCCCGAGGGTCACTGACAGAATTGGAAAACTCTTGGGGAAATATAACATAAAAACAGTTTTCAAGCCGACCAAGAAGATCCAGCAAAGCCTCAGGTCGGCTAAAGACAAAAGAGACCCACTGTCAGCGGCAGGGGTTTATCGCATTCCATGCAGCTGTGGGAAGGTTTACATCGGTACCACGAAAAGATCCATGGGTACAAGGCTCAAAGAGCATCAAAGGAACTGTAGGCTGGGGCAAACCGACAAATCGGCGGTGGCGGAACACGCATTGAGTGAGGGCGACCACAAGATTCTGTTCGAAAATGCCACACTGATTGCCCCCAACCAGGGTTACCATAGCCGACTGGTGCGGGAGGCAATAGAGATCCAAAAACATGCGGACAATTTTAACAGAAAGGAAGAAGCGTTGACTCTAAACAGAATTTGGAATCCGATTCTGAGGAAAACAAGAATACCTAATGAAATCACAGCAGGTAGTGCGGCAACTAATAATGATGATTATTCCCCGAACCCGACAGAAGTGATTAACACTCCAGACTACCTGCATCAATATAAATACGCCTTGAGAAATCGAACTGTTTAGTCATCGGAGATGAATAAGCCTCTGAAGAAGCTGGCCACTCGCGCTAGCGAAACGTCAGGAAGAAATTCCGAAGAACGACGGCCTTCAAGCCCGAAGAGAAGTAGTTATACTAAATTTTATTACTGTATATTTTCAGTCTATTCATTTTCGTTATACAATTCAAACAAAAACACGAGTTTTTCTCCTTTTTCTATGCCTAATGAAATTGTTGGGCAACGTCAACTTATAGGTTGGGATGGAAAACAAGCCTCGACAGGAATGAAAAAACGCGTTCGTGTTCGTGCCCCACTAGGCTTTGTATAGGAGTGTATAGGACAGAAGGAAAACAAATCGCGACAAGAATTTTCTTGCAAGAAGCGCAACAAATGAGTTGTCACAAGTTTTTGAGCCGCAAATTCTATTAAAATTTTCTAGACTTACATTAAAATAATCAACAATAATTTCAAAGTATCGAAATGTTCAAATTTTATATTCAAATTGAAAAAATCAAAAAAATCAAATATATCGTGATTTTTTTTTTGAAATCAATGATTTTTGTTTTTTTCATAAAAATCAGATTTTGCCCCACCCTGCTTTCAGTTCATATTTTCCTTTAAAAAAGTTCTCTGGTTGCTATCAATGGAGTCGCTCATACACACCATGTTAGAGTGTCGTGTATGACCGTTTCCATTGATTAGCATTGTGGCAACTTCCTTTAAGTGAAAGATAAATCAAATGTAGAGGTTTGGTCTATGAACCAGGCATGTGTGTTCAGAATCAGGGGGCCTCATCATTATTCTCGCTTCAGGCTGTGCATGTGCCAAGGACGATTCTGCTCTTTTCGATAACACGTTCAGATTCCATTCGCATCGAAAACAAGGTGAGAAAATCTGTTGACATTGAAAGTTCTCTTCATTTATAAGCCCTATGCATCAAGAATGTGGCCGAAATGATTACAGCACGTATATGAAGTTAGCTACAAAATAGGTAGGGTAAAATGGGGTTACTTTGATATTATGGGGTTAAGTTGATAACAGCTTACTTTTTTTTGAAATGCGCGAGTAACGAGATTTCTAAACGCAGCCGAATGTTTTCTTTTTCAGTATTGGCAACACTGATACCGATTTTACAATATATCGGATTTTGTTCAACAACGGCCCACGCTGTGCCATAAAACTTTGCGATTTTGTCATTTACATACCTGAAATTCCAATATTTTTTCACTAAATCACAAAGTTTTATGGCACAGCGTGGGCCGTTGTTGAACCAAATCCGACATATTGTAAAATCGGTATCAGTGTTGCCAATACTGAAAAAGAAAACATTCGGATGCGTTTAGAAATCTCGTTAATCGCGCGTTTCAAAGAAACAGTAAGCTGTTATCAAATTAACCCCAAAACACTGAAAACACTGAGAAAAATTTAGATTATTTGTTGCCGTGTTATCCAGTTGTTTTATGGATATTGGAAATACTTCGGTCGCTATGAGCACCTTTTTTTTTAATTTTTTTTGTGGAACTCACGTAATTCGCGAGGTAATTCGGTCTTTACAAAAATTCTAAATGAAAATTTCGGCGGTCTCGTATATTTTCGGAGATACAGGTCCATTTTGTTGTAAAACTTCTCAATTTTTCACATAAATTTTCTGTTGTTTGTACACACAAAATTCGTTCTTCTTCTGATAAAAGACCACTCACCCTCTATATACTCGTTTTCAACATTTTTAAGCAGAAAAAAATATTAGTTTTCCAAAAAATGCATTTATTTTCAAACCATAACCAATTTGTTGTGATGTCATAGTGCAATGACAGCGAGAATGACAGTCGAAAGTGATGTATTTGCAGTGTTACCGCTCTCATTGTTAGTGTTGAGAACTGAATGTATTATTGTCGACTTTTGGAGAATGTTGGATTATTTGAAAGGAGACCGAATTACGTAAGTTCCACAAAAAAAAATTAAAAAAGTTGCTCATGGCGACCGAAGTATTACCTGGATATTCTTTATGCAGATTTCAATGCATTAGTTGATATTGAAAATGGGGTAGTAACTAGTAATATAAAAAGCAAATGCGGTTTATGCATTGGTTGTGTTGACTCACTGTAGCTTAAAAAGAGACCATGGAATACCTACCTCTGTTAACATTTGTCCAGCTTAGCTAATATGTTTTATAATGTTTTTTGTTCAAAAATGAATTCACAGGACGAAACATCATGAAATTTTAAGAGAATATCGCGAGAAAAAACAGAGTTGGCTACATATTGCCGGGGTTACAGGTCAAACCCACCTTTCAGTGAAATCGAAACTTATTATGGCTTGTGGGGGAATGCGACAGATATATCAATGCCATCATTCATGTCAACTCCGGTGTACAACATTTACTAGAAATCTTGCAAATTCATATTGATATCCAGAAATCCCACCTGAAATCCTTCGTAAAATCATGAAACCCATTCACAGTCCAGCTTTTGACAATTTTGTGTACCTACAAATTTCCTGAGTGAAATTCTGTATTTGAATAGGTGTATGATTCGCAAGATTTATAGCAAATTTTGTACATCGGATTCCGTGGAGGTTGACGTAAATCATGATTATCCACACGAAGCTTCGTTCCGAATTACTTCACATGTTTTTTCGAACCTTGATCCGTGACCCAGTTTAGAATGTGGAATTAACGTCGTGAGGAGGATATACAAATTGTTTCTGTCGGCGGTATTCATGTTTTTTTCCTCAAATTCATCAAAAAGCTTGGTCTGATAGAAATTGGTAAACAAATTCGCAGAATTTGATATTGGGAGTATGAGTATCTAATGTCTTGCCCACCTGTAACATTGTATTCGTTCTGTTAGCGCATCCCAGAGAAGAAGTGAAATTGGCAATGCTGTATTTGAATTGAAATAATATAATAATACGATAATTCCATCCAGCAGCAGCTGTCTCGGCTCCTGTTTTATTCCTAGACGACGACATATGTTATTTATATTTTTTCTCGAAAATACGTCGAAACACGAGTCGCGATTTTCAAACCTTTCTCACATGACATTCTGACAGAAGAATAAATGAGTACCTTTTCAATATCAATTGAGATATGTTGAAGAGAATTTTGAACTCGATTTTGAATTATATTCATATCAAATTATAATTTCCAGGCGAAATCAGTATTTCACACCGAGAAACTTGTATAATTATGCTGAAGGGGCACTACTCATCGCTTGAGGTATTGGGAATTTTCGACATATGGGTGTTGAATTGATTAATTTTCATTCCATATGTAGGCAAAAATTTACTTCCGCATATATCCTGCCATAAATGTGTACCATATCAACAATCAGATTCAATAGATATTCTTTATAATTTTTTTTCAATTCATTCTTATTTCCCTTTTTTTCCAAACAGTTTCCAAGTACGCCCGGAAGGCGGAGCCTTGTGCTGGTAAGTGACGGATAATGATGTTCAGTAGCCTAGTCAATACAAATGGGCGCCTAGCGAACAATACCTACATTTCGGAAATACAACAAAATGCCATTTAGGATTGATCAGAAAATTATCTGGCATGAACATTTTTTCATCATTCTGATTTAACACATATTCACAATATCTATAAACAAATCAATATTGCATACCTTTTAGCAAATTAGGGCAAATTGAAAACTCACTTGGATTTAAAATTTTTTTCTAGGCGAATATGGTACTCACAATAGTAGAAAAACTGCTGACAAATTGTATTCAAAATATCTCAATGTGCCTTGTGGAAGACAATATTTGCGGGATTCGAGAAATCTACTAGATATTGTTACAAACATGAAATTAGCGCGGCAGTTGGACGCCATATATGCGGCAGACGAATTTTTCTAATATTGGATATACAGTATCCCTTGCATCCGTGATGAGTGAATTATTTCAATTTCATAAATTTAAATTCCTATAGAGTATTAATAGTTTCCATATCATGAACACTTATAACGGTAATTTTCATACTCAAATATTTAGAATAATTATCAAGAACCGTTTCTGTTACCGTGTTTTCATGTACAATTACATGCATTTAATCTAATAATTGATGTTGGGACAAAAATAATAAACAATATTGAATAAAATATGTACTCCATTCAATCCATAACAATAGAATGACGCACAACGTTCACAATAAGAAATAATTGTAGCATCAGATTACCTATCGTGCGCGCATTTCTCACTCTTTATCGGCGCTTGGCAAGGTGTTCGGCTCAATATTTTGGCCAGTCATTTCACACACACTATCCTGTGTGTTGAATGTAACGAAAACATATTGTCCTAGCCCTCTATAAATGACTCGATAAATGAGTCTACTTCGACACTTCACTACGCACCTTCAACGTCACTTGGCACTACTTTTCCCCCAAGCAAATCGCTAGTCAATATTATTTTCGAATTTTGAATATATTCAGCTACAATCACACCAAAAACCTGCGCTCTATATATTGAACACCTTCAATTAGTTTTTCAATCCCTTTACGGCCGTACCACGCCCACCCCCACCAATGAAAAGCTGCCAGGTGCCCGAATCAATTAATAATGGTGTTAAGGAACACTGATTAGGTGGTTCTATTCGTTCTATAAATTGCTGCCCTATTTCCGTGGATGGCTCTTCGTCTAAAATGAATTCCTTGTTATAAAAGATATGGAAAATTGTTAACTCTAATGAATAAATACTGATTGATTCATCTGCTTCTCCATGAAGGATTATGTAGAAACCTCAATCGATTGTGATGTTTTTGAACTGGCTGAACACACGGATGATACTGCAATTAATTATCTTCTTCATCAACAAAGACTGAGCGATCTATGACAGAAATCGCAGGGCACATTACAGTTACTTGATTGGAGTGAGGAAAAATAATTCTGGACTGGTTAGAAAATTACCTGTATGACCATTCACAAACACATAAATTACTCAAACCCATCGAAAAACATGCTATGCAGTTACTGTGTTTTTCCGTGAGAAGTTGTATAAACTGTGTTTTGTTATAATTCCTTTATCGAAGTCGGGACAGTTACTGTGTTAAGACAAGGTCATAAGTAATTTCTCAAATACAGAAATGCATATCAAGACAGTAAGTTCAATGTC
Source organism: Zygogramma bicolorata (assembly GCA_032362365.1). Taxonomy (NCBI): domain Eukaryota; kingdom Metazoa; phylum Arthropoda; class Insecta; order Coleoptera; family Chrysomelidae; genus Zygogramma; species Zygogramma bicolorata. Next base: position 123,365 of record JAVJAQ010004525.1, on the reverse strand, counting down.
GGTTACTGTGTTTTTGCTTAGGACAGCCAAGCGGTTACCACTGCTTATTTAATCCAATTTGGAACGGTTATCGGTTCCATATACGGTTGCGCACAGAATGTCATAATTTCCGTCCAAGATGAAATGGACAACCTGTACCTGGAAAAATAACAACTCAAATAAGTTTTAGATTTACGGCACAATTTGGGAAAAGTTATTCCATGATGGATCGTGGTTACTGTGAATATTGAATCAGAATACTGGAAAAATATTTCAAATGAATATTTTATGGAATCAAGGTTGTTTGTTTGATCTTGAACGAGTTCAATATTTTGTGACCTGTCTTGTATGCTGTTCGACTCGAAGCCATTCTTAGCACATCGTTATCGAACATGGTCTAATTTTTGGCGGTATTTAAATCTTTATCGTGCAACTCATAGATAATATTTATATTTGTTGCACACCTGGACTCCGAATTATGAATTATTGGTTTGTCGTAATATATAATTTTTTGTCAAAGGGCGTATACCTATTTGAATATTGAAACCTATGGAGAATATTGATTCAATAGAAACCCAACAATAAAATAATTATTAATATCAGTTGGTTCATAGGGATGATACCGAATAACTTCATATACGTCATTTCCACCCAGTAAAATGAGCAGAAAGTTGATATTGTACCTAGGTACTATACGCAATAAAATAGCTGGCCTGGCAGTATGTCAGGGAGAAACTCGTCAGCAGGTGTATTTGAGAACAACCCATATTCAGTTGACGTTTACGTTTATTCGGAATACCTGGCTTATGAACTACATTTGTCGAATTTTCAATCGGGAGCGAATGACTGAAAACAGTTCTATTTGTAATTGCTTGGGAGGCAGCTGCAAACCCATCCACGGAAACGCAGCTGACGTTAAAAGTTTTCGCGATAAAACTTTTTGAAGCATTTCTCTTCTTAGAGTAAGATCCCAGAGCAATCAGACATAACTTATTTTCACACGGATGAAACATGAAGTTTTCAGTAGCGTCTCGTGTGCCTTGAATACCTACGCGCTTTGTGGAACTTGCCGAGTGACACCTGGGCAGGTACCAGGTGAGAAAGGTAACTAAAAATAAGAATTATTTAACTTAAATTCACATGGCTGATTTTTATATATGTCATGTAGAATATTATTTTAAAGTAATATCATAAGTGTCAGACACTTTTGATGGACCAGAGCTTTTATCAGACGCTTTTAAGCTACCCAAAAAATAAATGAACTTTACTTATTTTTACATGTCTGATTTTTTAATATGTTATTGAAGTATTTATTCAAAAGTTATATTCAATCAGTAAGACAAATTAGAGTGACCAAACATCCCCTAAGACAAAAATTATTCAGCCAGAAGTATGAGGGCGAGAGTACTATGCATGCGCTTCAGAGTGAATGACACGTCCATAATAACTCGGTTTCCCTTCTCAAACTCACCATCTGTTTCAATCTACTGTGTATGTGCTGTTTGTGTGTAATATAACTTATAGTATACAGTATAGTCAGTGTTGTTTTTTAAGGCACAATTGTGCCAAAAGGGGCACTATGGTAAGCACTTTGAGAAATTGGTCGAAAACGGGCACAATTTTAAGATTCCGTATTTTCGTGGTTCCGTGGTCATTTTCACTTGTCTTAATTCTCACTTTTCATTTCATTTTCCTTAACAATCCTGTTTCCTGTTAGTATGAAATTTAAAAATTATGTTTTCTATGCAATACATACATGATTTCTCAACGTTCAGATTGGTAAACATTAAAAAATGGAGCTTCATGTAGTATTTGATATGCAATTGATGGAATTCCGCAGGTTTCTGGGGCCAAAATTGCCTCCTTTGGGGCTTTGGACAAACCGTCTACTTTTTGCGAGGACAAACGCCAACTCGAATGTGACTCAAGTGGCAATTTTTCATATTTATAATATATTATTGAATATATTTATATTTTTACGATGCAGAAAAACTCAAAGTCGTCTCCACAATTTAATATTTGAAAGATGTTCAGTACGGTGATTCAGTACATGTTTCGAACCTACATAGGCTCATCATCAGCTGAATTTACATTGAATTCTACAATAAAGGAAGAGTAATATAATATTAGTTGATAAATGAAGTATAAAATTTACTTACATGGAGATGAAAAAAATAGCAAATTCACATGGTGAAGTTCAAAAGGACATAAAAAATTTGGTTGGGCTAGGTTATTTTTCTAATATTGCATATTGGGCATAAGGGCTCCAAGCCCCCTAATCTTTAATGTATTTATGGTGTTAGGGATGTCTCAAATTCCCCTAATATCAAATTAATCATAATTTTCACTACCAAATTTTCTATGTCCTTTTGAACTTCACCATGTGAATTTGCTATTTTTTTCATCTCCATGTAAGTAAATTTTATACTTCATTTATCAACTAATATTATATTACTCTTCCTTTATTGTAGAATTCAATGTAAATTCAGCTGATGATGAACCTATGTAGGTTCGAAACATGTACTGAATCACCGTACTGAACATCTTTCAAATATTAAATTGTGGAGACGACTTTGAGTTTTTCTGCATCGTAAAAATATAAATATATTCAATAATATATTATGAATATGAAAAATTGCCACTTGAGTCATATTTGAGTTAGCGTTTGTCCTCTCAAAAAGTAGACGGTTTGTCCAAAGCCCCAAAGGAGGCAATTTTGGCCCCAGAAACCTGCGGAATTCCATCAATTGCATATCAAATACTACATGAAGTTCCTTTTTTTAATGTTTACCAATCTGAACGTTGAGAAATCATGTATGTATTGCATAGAAATCATAATTTTTAAATTTCATACTAACAGGAAACAGGATTGTTGAGGAAAATGAAATGAAAAGTGAGAATTAAGACAAGTGAAAATGACCACGGAATCACGAAAATACGGAATCTTAAAATTGTGCCCGTTTTCGACCAATTTCTCAAAGTGCTTACCATAGTGCCCCTTTTGGCACAATTGTGCCTTTAAAAACAACACTGACTATACTGTATACTATAAGTTATATTACACGCAAACAGCACATACACAGTAGATTGAAACAGATGGTGAGTTTGAGAAGGGAAACCGAGTTATTATGGACGTGTCATTCACTCTGAAGCGCATGCATAGTACTCTCGCCCTCATACTTCTGGCTGAATAATTTTTGTCTTAGGGGATGTTTGGTCACTCTAATTTGTCTTACTGATTGAATATAACTTTTGAATAAATACTTCAATAACATATTAAAAAATCAGACATGTAAAAATAAGTAAAGTTCATTTATTTTTTGGGTAGCTTAAAAGCGTCTGATAAAAGCTTTGGTCCATCAAAAGTGTCTTATACTCATGATATTACTTTAAAATAATATTCTACATGACATATATAAAAATCAGCCATGTGAATTTAAGTTAAATAATTCTTATTTTTAGTTACCTTTCTCACCTGGTACCTGCCCAGGTGTCACTCGGCAAGTTCCACAAAGCGCGTAGGTATTCAAGGCACACGAGACGCTACTGAAAACTTCAGGTTTCATCCATGTGAAAATAAGTTATGTCTGATTGCTCTGGGATCTTGGACTATCTTATCTATCACCCTAGGAACTTGGTCACAGAAATCTGTTTTTGGCTACCGGTACAACATAATTTTTTTTGTATTCTCGTTGACTGACTACCTAACTAATTTGAAAATACACAAAATGTAAAATTTACTTCAATCTAGAATGTTTTCAATAAGCACCTTAGAAGCGCTACTAGTCTCCATTTACTTATCTAAATTTGAATTGGCTTCTTATGGTATGGAAATATAAAGAAAATTTGTAATGATCATCAAAGAACTGTAAATATATGAAACCACCACAATAAAGAGAGATTTGAAGTGCTGCCATGAACGTTAACGTAAACGTACAAATTGACAGCTACGCATGCGTAGTTTCACCTTATTTACGTTGAGAACTTGTTTACGGGCCTACGTTATCTTGCGGGCGCTAACGGATACGTTAAAGATCAACGTACGTTATCCGAAGATTATACGAATCACACCGATGAGTTGCGAATGACCGAATTTTGAAACTTAATTTGGCGAGGGAGTCAGGGAGGTATATGGCCATTATTCCTATCAGGATCCGAAGAGATGGACTCTAATTCAGATCAACATGATCCAAATTACAGGAATAAGTGTCACCATTAGAACTCTCAAAGATATTATTTGAAATTTGGTGAAGAAACATTCAGCTTAGGCTGAATTATTAGTGATTGAGAATGCAGTTTCTTGAATATTTTAGATTCAAATACCTACCGTTTCCATTAGTAGGAATCAACTTTCATTATATCTTGAAACTGAAATTCAATATGAATAGTGAAATATTTATTGGTATTTGATTATGATTTCCAGAAACCCTACATTGTTTGGCTGAGAGCCGATTGCAGATTCCCAATCAGGTCTATTCTGCGGTGCCTACTATCGATTCTTGAATATCATTAGATTATTGAAAAATATTCAATAATAAGACCAATAATGCAATTATGGTGCAAATCAAAATTTTTCAATAGACAATATTTTTCGATGATATTTCGGAAATCTTTATGACGTATATTTATATTCTTTTATAACAGCTGTCGATTATTTTCCATAACCATTGCAATATTCAATATTGAAAGTTATTCAAGATTCGCCAGAATAGACCTGAGTATAATGATATGGAAAATCGAAATATCTCAAGTAGAATTGGATTACTCGAATTGTTTATCTCAGTGCAATTCTATTTCATTACTAGACTAAATCGCTATCCAATCTACAGTGATGTTTGTACAGTACATTAAAGCTTGGAGGTTACTACCTTCCAGCTCAACTGTTTTCATTTGAATACAATTATAAAAAATGTATTTTATTCATAACAAAACAATATTTTGTCCACGCAAAATCCTCACAAACGTCCTATTAATCCACTGTTATTCCGCAGCGATCACAATGCTCACAAATGGAGTAATAAGTGGTAATAACTCACAAAATGGCAGCACTGGTTAACGGCTAACAGTAACGTCATGTACGGTAGCGACTTCAACTCAATTTCATGAAAACCAGTAAACGTTATATTTCATAACGTTTACGTCTATGTTGAGGTCTACGTATTGCAATCGCTCCAACTCTCTAATATGACAAAGTTAGGCGGCAAACATCAGAGACGCCAAATCTGACCGGGCATTATCCATTATCCCTTGAGGTTGACTGCGTACGTTCTGCTTCCCCTCCTATCCCCATGTTTTCGACACCCAAATACAGGCATGTTCTTCACCCTACCTACTTCACCGCAATGGAGTGAACAGTGAACTGAAGCATTTGTAGATATTTTCAATTTACCTATTTCAATATCTTCAAAGTGTGGTTTTATGTGTGTAATGTTTTATACGTGTGTTGTACCAAATCAACGTTGAAAACAGATTTTTGGTTTGAAAGTTGATTGTGTTTATCAAGATTATGTAGCCTAAGACGGAAAGAATAGGTGGGTAGGGTATTACTGTTCATGAAAATTTCTGTAGTTTTGGAAAACGTGCATCAATGACGTGATCTTTTCATGAGTTTTACTCGAAACGCAATATCCTGCAATGTTCAGAGAACATCGTGAGAACCAAACGGGTAACAGAAATGGAAACTGGTATTAATTTTTTTTGTTAGATATGTTGGCAATGCATTACAGAGCTTTGGCGTACGGTAACGACCAATTCCACAAAAGTGCTCTGGGGGAAACTATTGTAGGCGGAACGACTGATTATAGGTACCTACCTAATAATTCAGATAAGCAGCAAATCGGTTCTCAGCGAGCGAGCAAAATCTGTCTATCACCGAAATCAAATCGTTTTTTTTTCTCTTTGATCCGAATGAGGAACTTAACAGCGCTTTACTTAATAACTATTTCACGCTAGGTTTTAGGGTTTATCAAAAATTAGCACTGGGATTAGCACGTCACTAATGACGGGACGATAAGTCGAGAATCAATAATTTTCAATATTCCATTTTCACCAGTAGCAAATAAAAATCACACCATACCTACCTATCTGTTCTCAAAACTGTTCTCAAGGATTTCAATATTCAATCCATCAATGTCCGATTTAACACAATTGAATTGCGATTTTATGTACCCATGAACCAGTTTTCTCCGTGAACTGAAAGTTTTGGCCTCTCATTAGAACCTATTATACCTACCTCAAATAAGTCCTCGTAGAATCATTTACTAGTTTATAATGAGAGCTCGAAAACATTTCAAACTATAGAATTTTGTTTTTCAAATAATGACCCTGTGTTCATTCACATTCAGCACTGCAATCGTCTGATTTCAAATCATTAAATTAATATCAATGTGCCAAAGACGGTTATCAATGTTATCGTATATATCCAAGTAAAGTTACCGCCGGCATTCCGATTTTTGTTGGAGGCATGATCCGAAATTAAAGAAATCTTTCGAGCGATGTTCCACATAATGTACATTAAAATGACCGACCGCCCTGTGAACTTATACTAGTAAGTTACACATATTTTCAATTTTTTAATTTTTGGAAATGTTTGAGAGTTCACTTCACCAAAGAAACCTAACCTCGCCATTTTAAACTGTCCCATAGGAATGATATGAAATATGAAAAAAAAGTACTTTGACCCTTTGAAACGTCGTTTTAAACGATGTATCCCATAGGCCATGTTGGGGAAGTGCGAAGGTAGAGGATTGCCCTTCCTGCACAAAAATATATGTCTCCTAGGTATCTTGTCGAGGTTTCAAACTTACACATTAAAACAGTATTCTACAACAGGATGAATTTGTGCCTTTTATATCAAAATGAGCTGGAGAGACTGGTTATTCTCACGTAGTTTTTTTAGAGTATTGTTAGCATCGGTATTGATGAGTTGGGAATTCGGTCTGTTCCACGTACTTGTTACCAACTCACATAGCTCATTATGTGCTAATAGAGATAAACATTGTAGTATGCCGAGTAGCATGCAGTCCTAGCTGGGGGATTGCAAGAAATAGCGATTTTTATTCTGAGGGATATGCTTCAACCGAGGGGGAAACAACTACCCAAAATATGTACACCATATTTTAAATATCTGATAATTAACAATATTTAAAATATATTCACAAATATATATTTAAACACAGTATTTAAATATTCAAAATATATGAAACTTTTATTGCGACATTTTATATTTCATTCATAGATCCTTGATTAGAGGATCAGCCTACCACGGTTGGTGAGTGAAATGGGTTTCAAATAAAAAAAGTACACCTTAATAATCTTTGAGTAGATCAGAAATATAGAGTACTAATTGAGTCCGATTTCTTTTTTGAAAGATTTGTATTTTTTGTTAATTTCTTTCAATGATAAACCACTGATTTGAAACGGATGGAAACCCTGCAGCGATATTGGACCTTCGAAAATAAATTCAATGGGCACATCCTGTATGTCGTTTTTCATTGGCCACACAAACGATTGTGTATTTGAGCAACTCCATTAGATTTTCATCTGCATTTTCTATTTCTGGTCGATCTATGGAAATAAAATAATTTTTAAACAAATAATAGTCATTTACTTTATGACATACCATTTTCATGACCTACATCTCCATTGAAATTTCAGAAAATTCGGATTCTGAAATTCCTTGATTTCTTGTGAAAAACCTCCAAAATCAAAATATATGACTACTTATTTGTTTTCATTACATTCACTTACTTCCATAAAAATAAAAGACGATTTATTGCGAAACCACTAGCAGTAATATTGAGTAAGACTCAACTATTTTTCAATAACTCATAGCATGCCGATTATAATAGATACAGATCCCGCAGAGTATGAACAAAATCAGTTCCTGGAATTCAAGTCGCAAAAACGGATTAAAATATAGGCACAAACATTTTATCCTAATTTTACAAACAATTTTTGCTTATTGCTGACTATTTTTCATATTTATTTTTCCACGCTATATGCTAAATATTGTTTTCAGATTTATTCGTACACGCAAATGTTATCTGATTTCCCTTATGCCGTGCGCTCAAACCACCCAAAAGGCCCGATGCTTCACTGGCCCTGAGACACCTACGAAAGCAAAAACGCCATTCTTTTCAGTTAATGATCATGTTCGTGCATCCCTCGATGCATTCCCTCCAGTTTATCACAAATCTAAGACATTACAACGTCGTCAACGGAAGCCGCACCGACCGAAACCCATACTACAAATGCTATTCATCAAATATCTATACTGTGTACAAATCGCGAAGTTTGCACCGTGAAACGCTTAAAAAGACGCGTAGAACCTATTATAAAATTTTATAAATGACATGACATTAAATGTAGAAGAAATCACAAAACTTGCCAGTTAAAGACAAGTATCAAGTTCACTAGTTCACTTCGAATTTGTTTCACTACCTGTATCAACCTGCAAGCTACACACAAACACTAATAAATACCAAATTATGTCGGAATACATTGTCGGTTAACCCCGGCGCAAAACGGATGAAACGATTGTAGACTGAATTGCACCCAAATATTTCAAATATTTTGGAAGCCTGAAAAGAATATCGTAACATTTAAACTGTATTGAAATACTAAGTAAGATATTTTGGTAATGAAAACAATATTTAAAGTGAAAGGGACTGACAAATATTGAAATATTTCGAATATATTGTAGATATTTTGATAATGAAAATAATATTCTGAGTATGGAGTGGATATTTTTGGGATTGAAGTAGTATTTAAAGTATGAAGCGGTATTTGTGGATACCTCGGTGGATACTGAAATACTGAAACTGATATTGAAATAATTTAAATATATTTGAGATATTTAGGTACTGAAAGTCGTATTGAAATATTGAAATTTCTGGATGCACACCTATTTAAAGAGTTGTTTCCCCCTCGGCTTCAACCTTATTACTTTCACCCCCTCGGCGGGGTGAGATTCAAACCTTGTACATAAAATGGTATCAGAGGTCATGCGATAAATCAAAAGATGATACTGATGAATGCAAATGGAAAATTTCTCAAAATATAATCCACTTGGTGTGGTACCACGAATATCCAATTTTTTCTTGCTCATTATTGATCATAGAATCATAGTATCGAAATGTCATTGCAATACTTGAACTGCATATCGGTGATCAAACGGTAGGTATGTTAACAGATGAACTATTCGAAAATCAATTGAATGTTAGTAATATTCCGCAATTCATAAGCAAATTATCAACTGTTCAGATGCTATCCGAACAATGATTCTAGAAACGCCTTCGTACAGTCCGGACAAAAATTTCAGGCCTTCCGCATATACACTGTTTGAAAAAGAACATAACTTTTTTCTGACATACTTTAGAATGAGCGAGTATGTGAGCTAGGAATGAAATAAATTATTTTTTCTGAAATTACTCAGGGGCTTTATTGTTTGGTTGCCAACTTTTCATACGTTTTAAAAACTATATTCTAGGTTATAATGAAATGTTGACAATATGTCTCATATGGAAACCGGATTGCAAAAAAGGCTACTGAAATACTTGCAACCCAAAAAAAAATTCAATTTTGCAAAAAAGCATGGGTATTCCAGATAAAGTTGCTTTGTGTCTCCATTTAGGTACCTGACTATTTGATGAATTTCATAATTAACTTGATCTTTTTCATTGAATATCCATATTCCTATCCAATAAAGAAATCACTTAGAAAAGTGAAAGGTGAAAATCCAAAATTTCATAACTTGAAACCCATTCACGTAAAATATCCGATCTATATATAAGATTTCAGATACCAACTAATTAATAAAATAAATCGACTTCATTCATCATAATATACGATCGAGTTAGATTTTTTCAATAAATGTTGAATTGGCGGAGCTTCAGCCGGAGCTGGTACACAAGTACACACCATCCAAGTGATTTACAGACATATCGATTTTCAAATCGAACGAAATGATACAATTTCCTGAAAATAGCCAAATTACATCCTATCTTTGAAAAATTTCAATTGCATGGGACGTTGACTAATATAACTATGTAGGTACGGAGTATTTCTGAAAGGGGGTGGGTAGGTAGGTATTTTTTTTTAATCCAACTGTACATATTACTTCAGGTTTGCTCGAGTAATATCTGATTTCTTCATCCCCACTATTAGTCCAGTCGATCGTGGCAAGGCAAGAAATATAAATAAAATAGAAACTACCACATAATTGTGTACTGAACTACGCTGTTTCATATAAGATTTCAAGAAGTATGGGATTGGTATACTATAGTTCCGAAATAGTTAGGCACTTAATTCTTAGAATTGATTGTGACGTATTTGCCTCAATCGGTCTTTTCCAGTGGCATGCGGAAAATAAAGTAAACAAGTGAGACTGAGACTGGGTTACTTGAAAATAAATAAATTCAATAATAGTAGGCACTTAATTTCCCAGGCATATCACTTATCTCATCAAAATATATTTTAGATTTCAGCATCTTCTAAATTCCTTCACATGCAGCTAAATGTTCATAGAATAACGGACGAAGTGTTAACCCTGCATCACCCACGTCAATAGTTTTTTTACAAAATAACTACGTGATAACAGGAGAATAACAAAACGTGGTATCAGGAAGACAACAAACCAAAAAATCGAGAATTTACGTAATATGTGGTATACTCGAGAGCACTCCTAACAGGTCCAATCCACAGAAAAGTTAGTTCTATACTGAACGGTACCAATAATTAAAAAAAATCAACGTGTTCTTAAGGGAGCTATAGGCAGCCAACACTCTATGGACAAATAAGAGAAATATTGACATTTGAAAATAACTGGAATATGGAAAAATTAATTTAAAGCGTGTGGCTATATTGAATGATTTCTTACGGAAAGGGGTGGGGAAACAGCAAAAGTGATCAGTAATTATTTACGTGACTAATAGCAATCGCGATAATTGCTCATCATCCGATGAGTTCTCTTCAGATGGTAGTGAATAATATAATCAATTCAATTAGAATATATTTGATTTCACTAAAAGAATTAAAAATTGATACATTTACTTAACGTATTATTATTCAACAGATGTCACGCTTAGGCAGAATATGAATAGAAATTCGCATTTTCTCACTTTCTCATATGGTACTTAGTTATTCAACCAAAACCGCTAAATAGCTGAATAGTATCCTCACAATTTTAATATATTAATGTACTATTCCAGCGCATTTGTACTCGGAAACAGTTTTGAAATGTACTGAAGTACAAAGTACAATACTTTGCGAATTTTCGAGTCTGAGTACAAAAGTAAAAATCCTTCTTCCATAAAAGTATTCAAGTACAAAAACATATGAAAGGGATTTGTACTTGCATTTCAACTTCTTTTCTCAAGTACTCCCCAGCTATACGCTATATTAATATCTTTCTCTACCTCATGACATCTTCGATCTGCCTTTCTCTTTTCTGTCTCTGTGTACGCATCGTTGCCATTCATAAATTTTATACGCAGACTATCACTGATTAATCTTAGATTTTTTTATGAACATTGATACTGCTGGATACATTTCAATAGCAAGAAGTTTCTTTAAAGAAAAACACTTTGTCCGTCATTCTATGACCATTCAGCTGCATGTGAATGATTAAAGTAGAAGATGCTGAAATACATAGAATCGAAACCCGACTCAAAACCTGACAACAATGTTTTCGTTTTGATGCAATACCATTTCTGAGAGTTTAGTGCATACTATGTTGGATCTAGAATATAGATCGCATAGGGTGTCATCAGTGGAAAGTATATCTTGGTTCCTACCAAGTTGGCCACCCCTGTCATAAAGTAACATTTCGATTGTTTATTGAATTTTTTTTATTTCTTTCGCTAATCTCGGCAACGCTGCTTCAGAAATTCGTCTAGCCATCTGCCTACCTAAGTAGCGCGAAACATCGACGCAACGCAAGGAAGACATTAGCTTGCGCTCGACTGACGACTGACCCTCGTAGATGATAATGATAATAATAATAATTGACTTCGGAATTCCTGCTAGAGGAAGCTATTGTATAGCGAAACACGTGTCGCGGTTTAGTGAACCCTAACACGTGAAAATCTTACAGTCAACTGTATGCGTTTAATATGGATTTTCATCAACGGCCACTTCCATTAAGACTTTGGTAGTGATTCAAATATAAAAGCTAGCTATATAGTACCACCGACTCTTTTGAATAACTAATAGAGCTTTTAATACTGAGTCAAGATTGAACCGATTCTTATGAACAGTTTTATTTTGTCTTTGGGGCTCTTCAGACACACAAGAAATGCCTTTGCATGTGAACCCTATCCTGTGTTGAGTAGGTGGTAGTAGTACTTCCTCAAGCAGTATGTATTTTCTATACAGCTACGATGTTCTAATATAATTGAGACATTTTCATTGATTTTTGAAGGAAACCGTTGTTGGTACCTTGTGAAAACTCCGTGAAACAGTTCCGGAAATAGCGGCCCGGTTCAGAATTCAGATAAAGAAGTGTAGCAAATGATTCCAAATCGATAACATCATTGCCTTGATATCAGAAAAAGTGGGTCAACATGGGAAAGGTAATTTGTTTCAGTGATTAACTCAAAAATGAATTGTAATGGCCGGTACTCGATCTAAATCCATATTCAACACAAAACACTACAGTTGTACGATTATTACTGAAAATGTGCAGGAAACTAGGTTTTGTGTCAACTCAACAATTTCAGCAGCAAATTCAGATAGGTACTTGTACAGATAATTTGCACAGTTGAATACTGAATAAAGTACTCTCTGAAAAGAACTGTCAGTCATCAGTCGACATATTGTGCTGTATACATTTTTCAGTAAGGGATGAAATTTGGGATGTATTTACTTCAAAACCAAAATGTAGGTAGGTACCCTATGTGCCCCCAGTAATCCTTGTACAAAACGAAATATGGCCGGCAGACATCAAAGTATTAAAGTCGCTGACTAGAGAGTAGAGACTAGGCATTTTCACAATACCTCTAGGCTCTCTGTCTCTCTCTCTGTTCTCCTTGATCCTTTTCTCTCTCTGGCATTGGCTTTCCATAAGAGGGGTGGGGTGAACACGCCCAGATTCTCCTGTTGTCGGTTTTTCTCCCTACTTTTTCATCTCAAGTAAGGACATTGATTCATGTATTGAATCATTATTTATACACTGTTGCCAATCGGAGCGTAATTGTGAGATTTTCGCACATTTGCAATGAAAGTGGTCGATGGACAACCAACCATTCGTATATGACAGTGAGATACCCTATTCCATTGTGTCTAATATTAAGTTCAGAATAATGAAGTGAACTCTGAAGTGAAGAAAATAAGTGGATTAAATTTCCTTTTCTTGGTATCTTGTGAACTGTCTCTATGTTGATTATGTAGTCAATTTTGTAAATCAAATGTGGGGGTCTGAAGTTGGAATTACTTATCATTTATTTTTCAATGGAAACTTTCTTCCCTTTTTTATGACTAGTTTTAGTCAAAAAATGAAGATTCTCTTTACACATATAAAATCAAAATTGGGAGAGAAACCTGTTGGTTGATCATACTTCAATATATTGCGGCCTTGATGCACTTCCTCCCTCGGTATAAACAGTGAGGCCGTGAAGGCCCCCCCCCCCTCAATTTGCAGTACCCTTCAGTGAAGAGATGTTCCAGACGTCACTCGTCGCCGAGTTTTTTTTTCAAATGGAAAAGATGCCTTGCGATACCTCGTTTGAAAGATCTTTTCAATTCCCTATCCAATCCTAATTTATTTTTGAATTCAAACTAGACGCTTTAGTCTGATTATTAGCATATCGATTTTCTATTTGAGAATCTCCAAACGTTATTTAACGGAATTCTGAAAGTTCAATCAAAACTTACACCAATTCATCTTAATAGTTCAAAATTTTCAACATCTTTTTTCTGAAAATAATAATATTTGTTTGTATTTTCATCATTTTGGTATCGAAGCCAATGACACTAGCGCACTGTAAAATTATCCGTGCGGCCGCACGGAAAAGGCCCACTTTCTTTGCGCCAAATCATAATGCGAGTACAGTGTTTTCAGATGGGTGCTATGGAATGCAAATAACTCGAGAACGGCGTGTTATCCCATAACAAGATCATTTGGGGATTGCATGAAATAGCGACTTTTATTCTGAGGGGGAATCATATGTTTCAACCTTATCACTTCCATCCTCTCTGCTGGATGAGATTCAAACCTTAAACATAAAATGGGAATAGGGGTCATGCGATACGTCGTAATCGAACTTTTTAATCGATAAATTTTCCGCAACTTTTGATTTAAACTTTTTTCCTTGAATTAATATTTTCATAGAGCGTTAATTTCAAAAATCCTATGCCTGTGCAATCAACGATTTATGAGTTTTATTATGAGCAATTTATTATTTGAAGAATTATTAGAAGAGATATCGGTAAAAAAGTCAATAAACAAACAGTAATAATCTTATAAATCGTTAACGGTTATTGATGCGACAAAAATTATTGAACATAAAAGATAGGACATCAGATTATCCAAGATTACGGAGATACAGGCCCAAACGATTTTTCGCAAGATGGCGGCACTTCCGTTTTCCTTAATTTTAAGTATTTTGTGATTTTTGGTTCATTACGTCATACTGCACCTATTTGTGATATAAAACAAGTCCTGCCGAATTATGCAAGACAAAATCCTCTATTTCCTGTACTAACCTGGAAACGCCATTGCATTTGCATATCTGTCACGTGTGCCGATGGTGTCATCATATTTTCCATACTAGCGACCGTCCCGACTTCGCACGAATAAAGAATGATTATTGTGGGTTATTGTACCTACCATCGCGGACTTTTTTTTAGACCCATTCAAGGTTCACAATACTGTAGTACATTACTTTGATCTATCTTGTAGGAATCAGCCAGCCTTTGCAATGTAAGCGTAAAAATGTGCTTATTTTCGACATCACGTGAGAAACCTCTAAAATTATCAGTCTCTCTCTGCTCTGGTATGTATAACATAACACATATTAACCTTTCTCTTGAATAACCATCTATCAAAAAATACCGCATCAAAATCCGTTGCGTAGTTTTCAAGATCTAAACATACATAAGGGACAGACAGGCAGCCGGAAATGAGTTTGTCTTATACCTATTAGGTGGTGAAGTTATTTTGAAAATGATATCCTGCCTATGAATCTCTCTTAGCTAATTCAATTTTGCAAAAATGCATAGGTACTCCAAATAGAGTTGCTTTGTATCTTAATTTAGAAGTTATTAAGAAAATAACAGGGAGTGAATAAGACATAAAATAATTAATAAACATGATCTGAACTTTTCAATAACACAATTTAAAAATGCCAACAAGGAACAGTGTAATTTAATCATCATTGGACATCGAGTGATGCTTCAATGAAATTTAAAGAATAGCTACAGATAATAGAAAAATGACGAATGCAATGATGAACTAGAATAATCAAGCTTCATTCTGAGACAAGTAAGAACTTCCTAGCATTCAGTATAATTAAGGAATCCATTGTGAAACTTTCATAATAGCTAGAATACTGATTTGTTGCTTAGGAAACTGTGTAGTCAACTGTTAATTTGTCAACAAGAGGGCAGAATGAATCTCCAAAAAGGGGACATGTACAAACTTTTTATAAGAAATCAATATGAGAAAATCCCTACATGAAGTTGATGAATTATTGTACCATATGTGAGTCATAATTGTGCAATAGTGCTACGTGAGTGCTTTCAAGACGTTTTCTCCGTATAAACGAGAACAGGGGAATGTGTGCCAAAGATCTCCCCAATGTCCCGAGTCGACACTGTACATCCAGTGAAGGATAACCTGGTAACTCCTTACATATTCGTTGCAGCATATAATCATTCCTCTTTTTCGTTTGAACACTCCTCGCGATAACATATCGTTCGCGCTGCTGACTGACCCCCGTATAACGTATTCAGTTCAGGCGTGGGCAAATTCCACTTTCCTATAAAGTGTTAATCGAAGAATGATTCATTTTCGAGATACAGATTATTAAACTTTTTGAAAACATGGTTGATTTTTGTCATCAAGTTTTTTGCAATTTCAGTTATTTTCATCAAACTTTATACGTTAGTGTTTGGACATACTTCTTTAAAACTGAACATTATCAAGCGGCTTAGTATAGCCAAATTTGATCTCAATAATTTCTGTCCCTCTCCGCTTGCAAATCAAAAATCGAGAAGGCTATGAACGTTTTTTTCATCAAAGTAGAAGTTTGCTGTCACATTTTCAACTATTCATTAACAAATTCACAGTTCGGAGTTCATGCCCGACTTTACGAAGTCTGAAATGGCTGAGAAGGTTTTTGCATGCATATAGCTTTGCCGACTGAAATTCAAACGAGGTCAGACTCATCTATCAGGAGAGGTATCCCCATGTTTTGAAAAAATTCAATAATCTGTATTTCGAAAACGAATCATTCTTCGATCAACTTTTTATTGGAAAAAGTTTTATATTTTGTTTTTTATTTTCAAGTGATACTTTGTTTTTGTAATGTTCTCAGCAACTTCACTTAGAGCCATAGGAGCTAATCAAAATGAATCGATATGGAAAAATTCCTTCCTTCATTTGTATCGACGAAAGCAAATGCAGGATTTACTTCTGTGAATAAACCTGAACTGGCACCGGTCGGATATAATTCAATGCCCTTCGTGGTATTAGCCTGGGGAGTGGTTGTTTAACTGACAGGTGCCAGCCGAAACCTACTGTGTGGGTAATTTGAGACTGGCCTGAACAGATTGTTCGAAAGATGATTTAAAAAATGGTAAATATCTCGGAAACGTTCACCTCCAGTATCACGTACCAATAAAACTGGGTTTTCAATAGGCTTGGCTGTGGGGAAGAGACTTATCAATAATAGAAAACCGGTTCAAAATTTCGTTCAGCATGCTCGGTGATTGTTTGAACCAACCTACGTATTTTAATGCGTTGAATATGAATCTGAAGTCAAAACTCGCCAGTTCTTTCTTCGTTCGTGAGCAATCGCCCTTCAAAGAAGCATTTTCAACTTTTTTCTCCATAAAACTAACGACACAGTCGTTCTTCATCAACAGATCGTCTCATCATCAAATTCCGCCATCATGACCTTTTTTCCCATCAAATATATTTTTCATATAAAAACTACACGAAAACCTCGCGGAATTTCAAAGTGGATTTTTTCATGGAAAGAATATTTCATGAGAGAAATGACCCAATAAAGTAGAGTCTGATGTGAAGATGACGACATACTGATATTGAACGAGTCTGTATTATTAATTTTATTATACCTATACAGTGGGGTCCATGAAGTGTGCAAAAAATTGGATTTTTTTGTATTACTCTACCTACAACCGAAATTCAGATACCGCCAAATGTTGGTGCATATTCGATAACCAATTTACATGCATTAAGATTGGCAGAACAGAAATATTGAATTTGTACAAGAATGAAGTACCTCCATTTTGAACAATATGGGATAATTCCGTGAGGAAACATTTTCTTTTCTAATGTTCTCGTATGATGAATCCAAATTTGATTGAAGTCACTATAACCAAATCACTTTCGAATAATTTTCATCAATTAAAAGTACATTTTTTTTCTTTGCTTATTTGGTAACTCTCAACTTCATCTTTGTTGCAACGATATCTAAAATAACTCAAGAATTTCGCAATAAACATATTCAAGAAGGCAAATGATTTACTAATTATACTGTGATTTGGTTATAGCT
Organism: Zygogramma bicolorata; assembly: GCA_032362365.1. Classification (NCBI taxonomy): domain Eukaryota; kingdom Metazoa; phylum Arthropoda; class Insecta; order Coleoptera; family Chrysomelidae; genus Zygogramma; species Zygogramma bicolorata. The sequence goes on along the minus strand of JAVJAQ010004525.1, from coordinate 105,648 downwards.
ACCTTTTCATACCTACTAATCAGAAATTTGATTCAATATACGGAAGTTATTGAAAAAAAAACGATATTTTTTTGTGTTCTAGGCTAAGACTTCATATTGAGGCAAACCTACCATTTGTCAAAATCTTTTCCAATTATCCTATATTTGTCAAAATGGGTGTACATTATTCTTGAACAAATTTTTTTGTCCTGCCCTGTATACTGTCTGACCAGAAGTCAATCCATATGCAAATAAGTTGGTTATAGGACATGCACCAACTCCTGGCGATATCTAAATTTTGGTAGTACATCTGTTTCAATAGATAACGAAAAAATACCTACTGATAAAGCGTTTTCTGGAAATTTCACTTGTGAAAATTATCAAAACCGCGGCGCTGTGTCTTGTGGTTCTTTTCCTCCTAACTCTTGAATGGGACAAAATATAAAAAATAAATTAGTGTGATGTCATCCGTCGTAAAGAGGGAGGTATCAACCAACTATCCTCTTCTTCAAATAGAAGGATTTTGTGACACCTTGTTGAAAGGAGATTCTAACACTGAGTCAAGATTGAATCGATTGTTATGAGTTTTATTGTGACTTTGGGACTCTTCAAACACACAAGAAATGCATTTGCATGTGAACCCTGTCCTGTGTTGAGTAGGTGGTAGTAGTACTTCGTCAAGCGGTATGTATTTTCTATACAGGTACGATGTTCTACATAATTGAGGCATTTTCATTGATTTTTGCAGGAAACTGGTGTTGGTACCTTGTGAAAACCCCGAAAAAACTGTTCCGGAAATAGCGGCCCGGCCAGGTTCAGAATTCAGATTAAAAAAGGGTAGCAAATGCTTCCACGTCGATAACATCATTGCTTTAATATCAGAAAATGTAGGTCTATCTCAACATGGGAAGGTTTTTTTTTTCAGTGATTAACTCAAAAATGAATTGTGATGGCTGGTACTCGCTCAAAATCCACGATCAACATATAATATTGCACTTTCCTGTATGATTGTTAGTGTCAAGGTACAGGAAACTGTAATATTTTGTATCAAGTCAAGAATTATAGAAGCAAATTTCGATTTTTCTTGTACAGTTCGATAGTGAATAAATAAAGTACTCTCTGAAATGAACTGTCAGTCATCAGTCAACAGATTGTGCTATTTTTCAGTAAGGAATGAAATTTGCGATGTATTTACTCCGAACCAAAATGTAGGTAGAAGTACCCTTCGTTCCCCCAATACCTTTCACAGCAAAATATGGCCGGCAAACATCAAAGCTCAAAGACGCCGACTCTATGGACTACGCATTTTCACAATTGGCATTGGCTTTCCACAAGAGGGGAGGGTTGAATACGCCTAGATTCTTCTGTTGGTTCTTCTCCCTACCTTTTCATCTCAAGTTAGATTGAAGTATTTATGTAGCCAGTTCATGATTATAAGCACAGCAATGAGTTGCTCTCACCAACATATTTCCAATAATTGAAACAAAGTATATTTGATATCGTAATATAACGTGGTACATTGATTTGCAATAAAAGTGCTCGAGGGACAAAACACTAACCATTCGTGAATCTAGTAGTAGTGAACTCGGAAGAGAATGAAAGTAGTGGATTAAATTTGTTTTTCTTGGTTTCTTGTGAAGTGTCTATGTTGATTTTGTATTCGATTCGGTAAATAAAATGTGGGGTTCTGAAGTTGGCTGTTTGGATGCGGATGTGTTGTGCAGCATAAGAAGAAACGGTGAGAATTGCTTTTCATTAATTTTTCATTAAAATGTTTCTTGATTGTCCCTTTTTCATGACTAGTTCCAGTCGAAAAATGACGGTTCAGTAATATCCGTATAATATCCTGAGAAGAATAGAAATGAGTCAGATTTGTGTCACCCACTACCACTTCCCACTCCCTACACAGATAAAATGAAAGTTTGGAGTTGAAACCTGTTCGTTGATCATAATTCAATATATTGCGGCCTTGATGCTCTTTTTCCTTCGGTATATACAGTGCGGCCGTGAAGAGTCCCCCCCCCATCAATTTAGAGTTCTCTTTAATGGAAAGATGTTTGAGACGTCACTTGTTGCCGAGTTTTTTTCAAATGAAAAGGAGGCGTTGTTATACCCCGTTTGAAATATCTTTTCAACTCTATCCAATCATATTTTATTTTTGGAATCAAACTAGACGTTCTTGTCTTATTATTAGCGTACCAATTTTCTATTGAAGAATCTCCAAACAAACATTAATTAACGGAATTATGAAAGTTTATTAAAAACTTACTTCGATTCATCTTAATAAACGTTCAAAATCTATTTTCTGAAAGTGATAATTTCTGTTCATAAATTCTTTTCTCACACTATTGGATGTTTCTGTGCAAATTAGTAAGTTATAGGGCCAGTTGCACCGCTCTGCTTAAGTTGTTGTTTATCTAGGACACGCTTTTTTTCTATGTATTTGCCAATCAGCTCCCTTGTTCCTTAACGATTAAGCCAAGCTCAGTAGAATCTTTTGTGAGTTGGAGCGGTGCAATTGGCCCGCAGTATCGAATCATTCATTTTCGAGGTCGGAGAATAATATTTGATAGGAAGGTACCGTCAAACCATTCGTGAATGAAATGATCTTGATAACATAAGGAATTGTCTAGAGATCAATGACCCTAACACGAAACTGATATTATTCGTACTCGATTTGTACACCAGCCCACGATTTCAGGTGGGATTTCTGGATTTCAACGTGGATTTGCCAAATTTTTAGTAAGTTAATGTTGCACTTCGGATTCTCGAACTGAAATACCTCTCTCTGTCGAACAGTTTCTTCATCGAAAAATTTGAGGAAAACTTCAAATCATTCTTGCTTGCTTAAGCCATTATTGTCAGAGTTAAATACGTTGTCACTGTACTGTGAACGTTTTCAAGTGAAAATCCCATTGAAAACAGTGTTTTCCAATACATTTCCGTGTATTTTCATCAGTTTGGTATCAAAGCCAGCGCACTGTGCCACTTTCTGTGCACTAAATAAGCATGCGAATACCGAGGCGATTACAGTGGTTTCAGATGAGTACACTGAAAAACAAATGGGATGCAAATAACTCGAAAACGGCATGTTATGTCATAACAAGAACATTTGGGGATTGCAAGAGATAGCGATATTTATTCTGGGAGGGAAATCATATTTTTCAACCTTATTACTTCTACCCCCTCTGCTGGGTGAGATTCAAACCTTAAACATAAAATGCGAATAGTGGTCATCCGATACGTCGTTTGAAATGTCATCAATTCCTCTTTCCATTGTTTCGTTCATTTTTGAATTCAATAGAGTACCCAGATACATGAAGTATATGTGCAAAAAACTATCAGAATTGTTTTCACCCCCAAGACTAATTTTGCATTGTAGTAGCTAGCACGGTTTCTAAAGTGTTTAGAAACTTCAATATAATCGTTGAGCTCACTTGAAGACATGTGATAAATAATCGAATCATCGTATCTGTTGAAAATAGAGACTGATGATAGGATTGCTTTTCTGCATTATTTTGTTCATTACTTCTGGATCGCTCAATATATACCTACTCGTACAACCCTTTATTTCATACAACATTTTCATGGGGAATCTGGTAATGGAAAGCAATATATGCTGTTTCATTAAAAAAACGTTGATATGCCTTCAATCAGTACCCCGTATATGGGTGAATAATTCGGGGGCCGGCTTTACAAGAGGAAGCAATGAATTTGCCCTATATTCTAAGGAATAACCAGTAAGAGATAAACAGTAGTTTTCAAAAGATAATGAGAACATCACATACAAATCAACAGTCATCATGGTCCAATTCAAGTTAGAATAATTAAAGATGTTCTCCATTGAACCGATTTGAATATTTCCAACCCTACTGGGGTTGAGGTTGAAGATATAATTCTCAAAAAATGAATTTAAATTCAATAAAAAAATCATAGTTGCAGGTGGGTGGAGATTGATAGATAAAACTATATAGTAATATCGATTTTATATTAAGGAACATCGATAAACATCAAAATTCATCGTAGCAACAGAGTATCATCAAATATTATGTCGGGTTCCTTTATTGTATTGTCAGTCTGATGTAGAAAAATTTTGGAATGGTCATAAAGGGAGAAATCGTCGTGGCACGTATGCTATCAAAACTAGAAAGGATATGTCAAGAAATTATTCATTTTGTGGAAATAGTAAACAAGCACCAGGTACCTACATATGTCCATAATAATTTGAAAAATTAATTAGGTCGGTCGGCAAACAAATGAGTGATGTAGCACGCAAATTGTTTACGCAATTGTTTCATTTCATAGTGAAATAGAGAGACTTATGGTCGTGAAAAATTTAAAAATCAATAGAGCAGTTCAGGCGTGGGTAAATTCCACCTTCCTATAAGTAGGAGTTTTCTTTCGAAATGTATAGGTAATTTTAGTAAGTAATTTATTCGGGTAATTTACAGATTCACAAAAGTGGTACCTAGGTACTTGCTGCACACCCAAGCCTTTTTGAGGAAGTTACGTATTTTGGTGCCTAAAACACGAAATCGGAATAAGTCAAAATGCGTGAGTGGAGAATACCTGCCTGCCTACCTTGAAAAATGGAAGATAGAACCACACGTGTTTACTCGTCGCGTCGCACAGTGGGGCAGAATACCAAAAAGCTGGCCAAAAATCAGAAAGTGTCGTAAATGATTTTAAATTCTTTCCTCGGGGGTTTCCGGGGTCGCTGATTACGAATCTGTTATCAGAATCACGATTTTCAAAATGGCGGACCCAAAATGGCCGACATAACTTAACTAATTAGTCAAATTATTTAGTAAAAAATACCCAATCGTATTTCTTAAGGGCTTTTGGGATCGCTGATTACGAACCTGTCATCAGAATCACGTATTTCAAAATGGCGGACCCAAAATGGCAGACATAACTTAACTAATTAGTCAAATTATTCAGTAAAAAATACCCAATCGTATTTCTTAAGGGTTTTTGGGATCGTTGATTATGAATTTGTTATTGAAATGTTAATTTTTGAAATTGCAGACGCGATATATGGTCGATTCCGTAAAAATTTTAAATTTTTTATATTTTGAAATAGAAAATATTTCATGAATTTTTTTTTTGGTTAGAATGAGTAAAAAATCTCTTGAGCAATGTATTTATTTTTCAAAAGTTTTTTGAGTACAAAGTTTGCAACAAATTAAGTAACTCTTATTCATTTCTAGTAACAAAAATCTTGAATGTCATCTTCGATGTTCGAATCATTCGATTCCGATTCTGATGTTGACACACTTGTGTCTGAATCGGAATCGTTCCTTGTCTCTTGTCTGATGACTTCAGGTTGTTTAAACATCTCTCTAGCTTCTTTATATAGAGATTTCGCCGGTCTCTGGGGCAATTTCCTGATGCTTGAGAGAAATGGATCTGATGTTACAAGAAGCCTATTGGCCTCTATTTGCTGCTTTCCATCTAGATCGAAAATTTGCAAATAACAGTCCCAATGACTTCTCATCCTCGTCTACTTGTATCACATCTTCGGTTTTCTTGAAAATTGCATCCTTCGAAACGTCCATAACGTCTTTTTGTTCGTTTTTTGAACTGTCTTTCACCATAAAGAAAATATCTTTTCTTGACAATTCCATACTTAAAGATTTGGAAGACTCTGTAAAATACCAATATAAACATGTACAAAATTAAATGAGATTATTCTAAAATTATTTTATGCTTATGATTGTATATTCATAAAGAAAACGAATATTTTTAATATGAATGATGCATGTTAGATTGCTAACTGGTGTCCACAAATAATATGGTTAATTTTCTGAAGATACACGTCTGTTAATGTCACGCCACGTATTTCTCCCGAAAAATTAGTCTAACTATTCGTTGAGCACTCCTGAGCAGCCAGTTTTTTACTATATTATACTTTATACTATACACTATTAGTTCCTTGTCGAAACGAGGCAGAGACTCGCGAAGACATTTTTAAAACTCTATTAGAAAATCGATTTTAGAAAAAAAAAGTTCAATTTTTTATGTTTACTTGTTGCAGAATTTAAATATTTCTAACATACAATACGCAATAACTGTGCATAACTATATATTCTGCATACCTTCAGAAAGTGATTCCATTTTGCAGAATCCAAATTGCGATAGTTTTGTCCGTTTTACAGCAATTTGAAACCGGCAAGAATTTTTTGACGCGTATACTTGTTCAGTGCGTACCGAACGACGGCTGAATGTCGACTGATGCCGAGGCGACCCTAGACCCTAGAGAAGTTATATACCTGATAGGTCCGGTATTTCATGCTAAGACTACCTGTTAATCCGACCTTAACGTATATAGACGAATACATACAATTCATACTCGTCGCGTCGTCAGGTTCACAATATTATTATCGAGATTATTATTTAGCTTTTAGTACATGAACTATATGATTGTAATCTTTTTTTTGAACCGTTCAACACGATTTTTTTTCAACTGATTCATTCTCAAATTTCTCAGTTCTTGATCTTTTTAATTAATAGCTACCCATATAGGGTGTAACAAGTGTAACATTGGAATATTCAAGTGACGTATCCCGGAGACAATTTCAAGAAAAAAAGTCTATATCTATAAACTTGTATCCGGAAATGCTTCCTTTCGTACGCTGTCACTATTCATTTCAAATTAAATTTCAATTGAACTTTTCTGACATTAACGGTACTTTTCATGAAAAAAACCTAATTCGTACATCTTTTCCAAGTAAAAAAGATACACTTCCTTATTAACGCTGGAAGTGATCGTTTTCGAGATATTTACAATTTTCTATATCGATGCATATTACTTCTAAGGCGTAAAGTGAAGTTGGTGAGAACAGTACAAAAATTCACTATGTGGTGGATTTCGTCAAAATGAACAACTCTTTCCTATAAAATTTTATTCGAAAAATGAATCATTTTCGAGATACAGGTTATTCAAGGTTATGAAAACATGGTTGATTGTTGTGATAGGATTTTTGCAATTTCAGTTATTTTCATCAATCTTCATACGTGGTATACCCGGACAGACTTCTTCTGAACATTATCAACCGCCCTAATATAGCCAAATTTTATCTCAATAATTTGTGTCCTCTCCGCTTGCAAATTAAGAATCGAGAAGGCAATGAACGTTTATTTTTTATCAAAATAGAAGTACGCTGTCACATTTTAATTAAACTGTTCATTAACAAATTCACAGTTCGGAGTTCGTGCCCGACTTTACGAAGTCTGAAATGGCTGATATCTGATATGGTTTTTGCATGCATACGGCTTTGCTAACAGAAATTCAAGCGAGGCCAGGCGTATCTATCAGGAGAGGTATCCCCCCCATGTTTTGAAATAATACAATAATCTGTATCTCAAAAACGAATCATTTTCGATCAACATTTTATTAGAAACATTTTTTATTTTCAGGTGATCCAGCACATACTTTGTTTTTGTAATGTTCTTAGCAACTTCACTGAGAGCCAAAGTAGCTAATTAAATTGAATTGATATAAAAAATGGTAAACATCTCGGAAACGATCATCTCCAACGTTGCGAGGAAGTGCACCTTTTTTACTTGAAAAAAGTGTGAGAATTAGATTTTTTCATGAAAAGTAGCAATAGGCTACTGTCAAAAGAATTGGGGCAATTTGAAATGGATGATGACAGCATAGGTACGCAGCGCCCTCTAGCTTTCACATGAAGATTAATACGAAATTATGATTTCCCACGTCAAAAAACCCAGGGTATCACATATCGTACAAATAACTTTTATGCAAAAGTTATTTTTGAAAAGCGGAACAAAAAAATAAATTCCAACTCCCTGTATATCCAAAACGAAGCATTTCCGTACACAAGTTTATATAGATTTTATTTTAAATTGTCTCAGGAATACGTTACTTGAATGTTTTAATGTACTTATGTTACACCCTGTATTTAACTATAGACTGTCCGATCTCTATGATCCGCCATGCAGGCTTCGACTTTCCCTTTCACATGATACCCATTGCCCATATCGAAACAAAAATGAAATTAGAAATATTGACTCGAATATGAAATCTGTCATTTTGTGCAGGCAGCCATTTCAGATTTAATATTTGTTATAGCGTTAAAAAATCTGCTATTTTATTGGCGGTCATATTGTATTTACTTTTTTTATAGTATTTGAGTCCTCACGGAGGGTTTATGAAAAAGTATGTAACCTGTCAATTTGTTGGCCCAAGACAGTGGAGTCAGATGTAAAGATGACATGATGATTTAGAACGAGTCTGATTATTAATTTCATCTTACCTATACAGTGAAGTCCATAAAGTGTGCATCAAATGGGATTATTTTGTATGTTTGACTCACAACTGAAATTGAGGTACCGCCAAAAGGTGGTGCATGTTCGATAACCAATTTACATGCAGTTGGATTGGCACCTGATCGAGTATACAGGGCAGGACTGACTTTGTACAAAAATGAATTACCTTCATTTTGAAACATATATATATAATTCCATGAGGAAAGATGTTTTTTTTAATAATCTCGTATGATGAATCCAAATCTGATAAGTACCTATCAAAAGTAGCTATAACCACATCACTTTCGAATAATTTTCAACTGATGCACATTTACAAATTTTACATTTTTTTTCTTTCTTTGCTTATTTGGTAACTTCCAACTCCAATAACTCAAGAATTTCGCAATAAACCTATTTAACAAGGCAAATGATTCACTAATAATACTGTGATTTGGTTATAGCTACTTTTTTATACATACTAATAAGAATTTTGATTCAACATACGGAAATAATTGGAAAAAACATTTTTTTTAAATCTCAGGTTGAGATTTCATATTTAGGCAAAATTTCCATTTTTTTAACAACTCTTCCAATTATCCTATATTTGTCAAAATGGGGTACATTATTCTTGAACAAATTTAATATTTTTTGTCCTGCCCTGTATACTGTTTGACCAGGAGTCAATCTATATGCAGATAAGTTGGTTATAGAACATGCACCAACTTCTGGCGATATCTAAATTTCGGTAGTACAACTGTTTCAATAGATATCAAAAAAATACCCACTGATGAAGCCTTTTCTGAAAATTTCATTTGAAAAATTAACAAAACCGCGACCCTGTGTCTTGTGGTTCTTTTCCTCCTGACTCTTGAATGGGAAAAGATCCTGAAGAGGGAGTCATCAACTATTATCTTCTTCAAATAGAAGGATTTTGTGACACCTTGTTGAAAAGAGCTTTTAATACTGAGTCAAGATTGAAACGATTCTTATGAACAGTTTTATTTTGTCTTTGGGGGTCTTCAAACACACAAGAAATGCCTTTGCATGTGAACCCTATCCTGTGTTGAGTAGGTGGTAGTAGTACTTCGTCAAGCAGTATGTATGTTCTAACATAATTGAGACATTTTCATTGATTTTTGCAGGAAACTGTTGTTGGTACCTTGTGAAAACCCCGTAAAAACAGTTCCAGAAATAACGGCCCGGTTCAGAATTCAGATAAAGAAGTGTAGCAAATGATTCCAAATCGATAACACCAGTTTCTTGATATCATAAAATGTAGGTCTTTCCCAACATGGGAAAGATAATTTGTTTCAGTGATTAACCCAAAAATGAATTGTAATGGCCGGTACTCGATCTAAATCCATATTCAACACAAAATACTACAGTTAGTTGTATTATTGTTGATTATTAGTGAAAATGTACAGGAAACTAGGTTTTGTATCAACTCAAGAATTTCAGGAGCAAATTCAGATTCATTTGTACAGTTGAATACTGAATAAAGTACTCTCCGAAAAGAACCGTCAGTCATCAGTCAACATATTGTGCTATATACATTTTTCAGTAAGGAATGAAATTTGGGATGTATTTACTTCAAAACCAAAATGTAGGTAGGTACCCTATGTGCCCCTAGTAATCCTTGTACAAAACAAAATATGGCCGGCAAACATCCAAGTATAAAAGACGCCGACAGAGAGTAGAGACTACGCAGTTTCACACTTAACCTCTCTCTAGACTCTCTCTTCCTCTCTCTCTCTGTTCCACTTGATCCTTTTCTGATTCTCCCTGGCATTGGCTTTCCATCAGAGGGGTGGGGTGAACATGCTCAGATTCTCCTGTTGTCGGTTTTTCTCCCTACTCTTTCATCTCAAGTTAGGACATTGATTCATGTATTGAATTATTATTTATACAGTTGGTTCATTCTCATATACACAGCAATAAACAGCTCTTATCTGCATATTTCTAATAATTGATACTGAAATTATATTCAATATAGGTATAATACCTGCGTGGTACATTGATTTGCAATGAAAGTGGTCGATGGACAACCAACCATTCGTATATGACAGTGAGATACCGTATTTCATTGTGTCTTATATTTAGTTCAGAATAATGAAGTGAACTCGGACATGAAGAAAATAAGTCGATTAGATTCCCTTTTCTTGGTATTTTGTGAACTGTCTCTATGTTGATCATGTTGATTTTGTAGTCAATTTTGTAAATCAAATGTGGGGGTCTGAAGTTGGCTGTTTGGATGCAGAATGTGTTGTGCAGCCTAAGAAGAAACGGTGAGAATAATTACTTATCATAAATTTTTTAATGGAAACTTTCTTCATTGTCCCTTTTTTATGACTAGTTTTAGTCGAAAAATGAAAATTGGGAGAGAAACCTGTTAGTTGATCATACTTCAATATATTGCGGCCTTGATGCACTTCCGTCACTCGTCGCCGAGTTTTTTTTTTCAAATGGAAAGGATGCCTTGCGATACCTCGTTTGAAAGATCTTTTCAATTCCCTATCCAATCCTAATTTATTTTTGAATTCAAACTAGACGCTTTTGTCTAATTATTAGCATATCGATTTTCTATTTAAGAATCTCCAAACGTTATTTAACGGAATTCTGAAAGTTTAATCAAAACTTACTCCATTTCATCTTAATAGTTCAAAATGCTCAACATCTATTTTCTGAAAATGATAATATCTGTTTGTATTTTCATTATTTTGGTATCGAAGCCAATGACACTACCGCACTGTAAAATTATCCGTGCGACCGCACTGTAAAATTATCCGAGCGGCCGCACGGAAAAGGCCCACTTTCTGTGCGCTAAATAATAATGCGAGTAGTGTTTTCAGATGGGTGCTATGGAATGCAAATAACTCGAGAACAGCATGTTATTCCATAACAAAATCATTTGGGGATTGCATGAAATAGCGACTTTCATTCTGAGGGGGAAATCATATGTTTCAACCTTATCACTTCTACCCCCTCTGCTGGGTGAGACTCAAACCTTAAACGGGAAAAGGGGTCATCCGATACGTCGTTTAAAATGTTATCAATTTCTCTTTTCATTGTTTTGTTCATTTTTGAATTTGATAGAGTTGTCAAAAGATGATACTGATGAATGCAAATGGAAATTTCTCTAATCCACTTGGTATGGTACCATGAATATCCAATTTTTACTCGCACATAATTGTTAATAGAATCATAGTATCGAATTGTCAATGCAATACTTGAACTGCATATCGTTGATCGAAAGGTAGGTTTGTTAACAGATGAAATATTCGAAGATCAATTGAAACTTAGTAATATTTCGCAACTCATGAGGAAATCATCAACTGTTCAGATGCTACCTGAAATGCAATGATTTTCGAAACGCCTTCATACATTCCGGCCAAAAATTTCACTCTTATAAGAGAGAGAGTATCTGACCTAGCTAAATTTTATTTTCTGAAATTCTTCAGGGAACCCTAAGTATTATTTGTTTTGCCAAAATTTTAATTTCTGGAAGGTATATCCAGGATATAATGAAGGGTAGACAATATGTCTCAAGTAAAAACTGGATTGCAAAAAAGGCTACTGAAATACTTTCATCCCAGAAAAAATGTTTCAAACGATAGAAAAAAGTCCTTCATTCACTGTAAATTAAACGTAATAGGCGCATGAAGGCACCTACGGTTCAAAAAAATAACTCATTTTTTTCCATGAGCATCGTTAGTGAGAGTTAACCACAAGTTTTAATTCATGATTTCTAACGTAGCAATAACCTCAAGTGGAATAGATCGATATCACTGTACAATGGGAAATGTCTACTACAATTTGTTTGAATGATATTAACTGAACTCAATTTGTATTCTTCCAAAGTTTGATTCGTGATATTGACACCTTGAAAAAGTTATAAGAGAGCGAGTTGCTCTTGTCCATAATGCATAATTCGGCAGGAGTTATTTTTTTCACAAAAACAAATACATATTAGGTGAACGGAAATGCTGCAATTTTGCGAAAAAACCGCTTGGGCCTGTATCTTCGTCACCGTGTACCCTCAATTGTAAGGACCTTCATTATAGATGATTAAATATCCTATCTTTTTTGTTCGATAATTTTTTTTGGTATCACTCACCGTTCACGATTTATAACTGTTTGTTCATTGAATTTTCTACCGATATCTCTTCTAATAATTGTTTAATTAATAAATTGCTCCTAATCAAACTTTTTAATCGATAAATTTTCCGCAACTTTTGATTTAAACTTTTTTCCTTAAATTAATATTTTCGAACTCATAGAGCGTTAATTTCAAAAATCCTATGCCTGGGCAATTAACGTTTTATGAGTTTTATTATGAGCAATTTATCATTTGAAGAATTATTAGAAGAGATATCGGTAAAAAGGTCAATAAACAAACAGTAATAATCTTATAAATCGTGAACGGTTATTGATGCGAAAAAAAATATTGAACGAAAAAGATAGGACATCAGATTATCCAAGATTACGGAGATACAGGCCCAAACTGTTTTTGTAAGTATTTTGTGTTTTTTGGTTTATTACGTCATACTGCACCTATTTGTGATATAAAATAACTCCTGCCGAATTATGCAAGACAAAATCCTCTATTTCCTGTACTAAACCTGGAAACGCCATTGCATTTGCATATCTGTCACACGTGTGCCGATGGTGTCATCATATTTTCCATACTAGCGACCGTCCCTACTTCGCACGAATAGAGAATGATTATTGTGGGTTATCGTACCTACCATCGCGGACTTTTTTTTAGACCTATTCAAGGTTCACAATACTGTAGTACATTACTTTGATCTATCTTGTAGGAATCAGCCAGCCTTTGCAATATAAGCGAAAAAATGTGTTTATTTTCGACATCACGTGAGAAACCTCTGAAATTATCAGTCTCTCTCTGCTCTGGTATGTATAACACATATTAACCTTCCTCTTGAATAACCATCTATCAAAAAATACCGCATCAAAATCCGTTGTGTAGTTTTCAAGATCTAAGCATACATAAGGGACAGACAGGCAGCCGGAAATGAGTTTGTCTTATACCTACTAGGTGGTGAAGTTAATTTGAAAATGATATCCTGCCTATGAATCTCTCTTAGCTAATTCAATTTTGCAAAAATGCATAGGTACTCCAAATAGAGTTGCTTTGTATCTCAATTTAGAAGTTATTGAGATAATAACAGGGAGTGAATTAAAAATAAAATAATTAATAAACATGATCTGAACTTTTCAATAACACAATTCAAAAATGCCAACAAGGAAAAGTGTTATTTAATCATTATTGGACATCGAGTGATGCTTCAATGAAATTTAAAGAATAGCTACAGATAATAGAAAAATGACGAATGCAATGATAAACTAGAATAATCAAGCTTCATTCTGAGACAAGTAAAAACTTTCTAGCATTTAGTATAATTTAGGAATCAATTGTCAAACTTTCATAATAGCTAGAATACTGATTTGTTGCTTAGGAAACTGTGTAGTCAACTGTTAATTTGTCAACAAGAGGGCAGAATGAATCTTCAAAAAGGGGACACGTACAAACTTTTTATAAGAAATTAATATGAGAAAATCCCTACATGAAGGAGATGAATTATTGTACCATATGTGAGTCATAATTGTGCAATAGTGCTACGTGAGTGCTTTCAAGACGTTTTCTCCGAGGTTTTCTCCATATAAACGAGAACAAGTGAATCTGTGCCAAAGATCTCCAATGTCCCGAGTCGATTGCCATGTTGGATTTCCGTTCCCAAGGCTGAGTCTACTGTAGTTTACAGTTTGCTGTACATCCAGTGAAGGATAACCTGGTAACTCCTTACATATTCGTTGCAGCATATAATCATTCCTCTTTTTCGTTTGAACACTCTTCGCGATAACATATCGTTCGCGCTGCTGACTGACCCCCGTATAACGTATTCATTTCAGGCTTGGGCAAATTCCACTTTCCTATAAAGTGTTAATCGAAGAATGATTCATTTTCGAGATACAGATTATTAAACTGTTTGAAGACATGGTTGATTTTGTCATCAAGTTTTTTGCAAGTTCAGTTATTTTCATCAAACTTTATACGGTGTTCGGACATACTTCTTTAAAACTGAACATTATCAAGCGGCTTAATATAGCCAAATTTGATCTCAATAATTTCTGTCCCTCTCCGCTTGCAAATCAAAAATCGAGGAGGCTATGAACGTTTTTTTCATCAAAGTAGAAGTTCGCTGTCACATTTTCAACTATTCATTAACAAATTCACAGTTCGGAGTTTATGCCCGACTTTACGAATTCTGAAATGGCTGAGAAGGTTTTTGCATGCATATAGCTTTGCCGACTGAAATTCAAACGAGGTCAGACTCATCTATCAGGAGAGGTAACCCAATGTTTTGAAAAAATTTAATAATCTGTATTTCGAAAACAAATCATTCTTCGATCAACATTCTATTGGAAAAAGTTTTATATTTTTCAAGTGATACTTTGTTTTTGTAATGTTCTCAGCAACTTCACTTAGAGCCATAGGAGCTAATCAAAATGAATCGATATAAAAAATTCCTTCCTTCATTTGTATCGACGAAAGCAAATGCAGGATTTACTTCTGTGAAGAAACCTGAACTGGCACCGGTCGGATATAATTCAATGCCCTTCGTGGTATTAGCCTGGGGAGTAGTTGTTTTCTGACAGGTGCCAGCCGAAACCTCCTGTGTGGGTAATTTGAGACTGGCCTGAATAGATTGTTCGAAAGATGATTTAAAAAATGGTAAAAATCTCGGAAACGTTCACCTCCAGTATCACGTACCAATAAAACTAGGTTTTCAATAGGCTTGGCTGTGGGGAAGAGACCTATCAATAATAGAAAACCGGTTCAAAGTTGTTTAGCATGCTCGGTGATTGTTTGAACCAACCTACGTATTTTTATGCGTTGAATGTGAATCTGAAGTCAAAACTCGCCAGATCTTTCTTCGTTCGTGAGCAATCGCCCTTCAAAGAAACATTTTCAACTCTTTTTCTCCATAAAACTAATGACACAGTCGTTCTTCATCAACAGATCGTCTCATCATCAAATTCCGCCATGAAGTGTGCAACAAATTGGATTTTTTTGTATTACTCTACCTACAACCGAAATTCAGATACCGCCAAATGTTGGTGCATATTCGATAACCAATTTACATGCATTTAGATTGGCAACTGATCGAGGAGTATACATGGCAGAACAGAAATATTGAATTTGTACAAGAATGAAGTACCTCCATTTTGAACAATATGGGATAATTCCACGAGGAATCATTTTCTTTTTTAATGTTCTCGTATGATGAATCCAAATCTGATTGAAGTCACTATCACCAAATCACTTTCGTATGATTTTCATCAATTAAAAGCAGATTTTTTTTCTTTGCTTGTTTGGTAACCCTCAACTTCATCTTTGTTGCAATGATATCTAAAATAACTCAAGAATTTCGCAATAAACATATTCAAGAAGGCAAATGATTTACTAATAATACTGTGATTTGGTCATAGCTACTTTTTCATACATACTAATCAGAAATTTGATTCAACATACGGAAGTAATTGAAAAAAAACGATATTTTTTTGAGTTTCAGGCTAAGACTTCATATGGAGGCAAACGTACCATTTGTCAAAATCTTTTCCAATTATCCTTTATATTTGTCAAAATGGGGGAACATTATTCTTGAACAAATTTTTTTGTCCCGCCCTGTATACTGTCTGACCAGAAGTCAATCCATATGCATATAAGTTGGTTATAGAACATGCACCAACTTCTGGCGATATCTAAATTTTGGTAGTACAACTGTTTCAATAGATAACGAAAAAATACCTACTGATAAAGCGTTTTCTGGAAATTTCACTTGTAAAAATTATCAAAACCGCGGCCCTGTGTCTTGTGGTTCTTTTCCTCCTAACTCGTGAATGGGACAAAATATAAAAAATAAATTAGTGTGATGTCATCCGTCGTAAAGAGGGAGGTATCAACTATCCTCTTCTTCAAATAGAAGGATTTTGTGAAACCTTGTTGAAAAGAGATTCCAACACTGTGTCAAGATTTATTCGATTGTTATGAACAGTTTTATTGTGACTTTGGGACACTTCAAACACACAAGAAATGCATTCGCATGTGAACCCTGTCCTGTGTTGAGTAGGTGGTAGTAGTAACCAAAATATAGGTAGAAGTACCCTTCGTTCCCCCAATACCTTTCACAGCAAAATATGGCCGGCAAACATCAAAGCATCAAAGACGCCGACTCTACGGACTACGCATTTTCACAATTGGCATTGGCTTTCCACAAGAGGGGAGGGGTGAATACGCCTAGATTCTTCTGTTGGTTCTTCGCCCTACTTTTTCATCTCAAGTTAGATTGAAGTATTCATGCAGCCAGTTCATGAATCATGATTATAAGCACAGCAATGAGTTGCTCTCACCAACATATTTCCAATAATTGAAACAAAGTATATTTGATATCGTAATATAACGTGGTACATTGATTTGCAATAAAAGTGCTCGAGGGACAAAACACTAACCATTCGTGAATCTAGTAGTAGTGAACTCGGAAGAGAATGAAAGAAGTGGATTACATTTGTTTTTCTTGGTTTCTTGTGAAGTGTCTATGTTGAGGGGTCGATTTGGTAAATAAAATGTGGGGTTCTGAAGTTGGCTGTTTGGATGCGGATGTGTTGTGCAGCATAAGAAAAAACGGTGAGAATTGCTTTTCATTAATTTTTCATTAAAATGTTTCTTGATTGTCCCTTTTTCATGACTAGTTCTAGTCGACAAATGACGGTTCAGTAACGTCCGTATAATATCGTGAGAAGAATAGAAATGAGAATTTCCAACGCGTACTTTAAAGAACTAACGGGTCTTGGAAGAGAGATATTCGGCAGGTTTTGAAACCAACAGGCAAATGTAGATCGTCAGATTTGTGTCACCCACTACCACTTCCCACTCCTTACACAGATAAAATAAAAGTTTGGTGTTGAAACCTGTTCGTTGATCATAATTGAATATATTGCGGCCTTGATGCACTTTTTCCTTCGGTATATACAGTGCGGCCGTGAGGAGTCCCCCCCCCATCAATTTATAGTTCTCTTTAATGAAAAGATGTTTGAGACGTCACTTGTCGCCGAGTTTTTTTCAAATGAAACGGAGGCGTTTGTTATACCCCGTTTGAAATATCTTTTCAACTCTATCCAATCATATTTTATATTTGGAATCAAACTGGACGCTCTTGTCTTATTATTAGCGTACCGATTTTCTATTCAAGAATCTCCAAACAAACATTAATTAACGGAATTTTGAAAGTTTATCAAAAACTTACCTGGATTCATTTTAATAAATGTTCAAAATCTATTTTCTGAAAGTAATAATTTCTGTTCATGAATTCTTTTCTCACACTATTGAATGTTTCTGTGCAAATTAGTAAGTTATAGGGCCAGTTGCACCGCTCTTTATGTAGGACACGCTTTTTTTCTATGTATTTGCCAATCAGTTCCCTTGTTTCTTAACGATCAAGCCAAGTTCAGTAGAATCTTTTGTAAGTTGGAGCGGTGCAATTGGCCCGCAGTATCGAACCATTCATTTACGGTTTCGGAGGATAATATAAGGTTAGGTTAGTGAAATAGGAATTTGTCTAGAGATCAATGACCCTAACACCAAACTGATATTACTCGCACTCGATTTGTACAAGAGCCCACGATTTCATGTGGGATTTCTGGATTTCAACGTGGATTTGACAAATTTTTAGTAAGTTAATGTTGCACTTCGGATTCCCGATTTGAAATACCTCTCTCTGTCGAACAGTTTCTTCATCGAAAAATTTGAGGAAAACTTCAAATCATTCTCGCTTGCTTTAGCCATTATTGTCTGAGTCAAATACGTTGTCACTGTACTGTGAACGTTTTCAAGTGGAAATCCCATTGAAAACAGTGTTTTCCAATACATTTCCGTGTATTTTCATCAGTTTGGTATCAAAGCCAATGACATTAGCGCACTGTGCCACTTTCTGTGCACTAAATGAGCATGAAAAACAAATGGGATGCAAATAACTCGAAAACGGCATGTTATGCCATAACAAGAACATTTGGGGATTGCAAGAGATAGCGATATTTATTCTGGGGGGGAAATCATATGTTTCAACCTTATTACTTCTACCCCCTCTGCTGGGTGAGATTCAAACCTTAAACATAAAATGGGAATAGGGGTCATGCGATACGTCGTTTGAAATGTCATCAATTCCTCTTTCCATTGTTTTGTTCATTTTTGAATTTGATAGAGTACCCAGATACATGAAGTATATGTGCAAAAAACTATCAGAATTGTTTTCACCCCCAAGACTAATTTTGCATTGTAGTAGCTAGCACGGTTTCTAAAGTGTTTAGAAACTTCAATATAATCGTTGAGGTTAATTGAAGACTTGTGATGAATAATCAAATCATCGTTTCTGTTGAAAATAGAGACTGATGATAGGATTGCTTTTCTGCATTATTTTGTTCATTACTTCTGGATCGCTCAATATATACCTACTCGTACAACCCTTTATTTCATACAACATTTTCATGGGGAATCTGGTAATGGAAAGCAATATATGCTGTTTCATTAAAAAAACGTTGATATGCCTTCAATCAGTACCCCTATGGGTGAATAATTCGAGGGCCGGCTTTACAAGAGGAAGCAATGAATTTGCCCTATATTCTAAGGGATAACCAGTTAGAGATAAACAGTAGTTTTCAAAAGATAATACCTACCAAAGAATGCAAATTAAAAATTTCTCAAAATATAATCCGCTTGGCATGGTACCAAGAATATCCCAATTTTACTCTCTCATAATTGATCATAGAATCATATCGTTGATCAAAAAGTAGGGATGTTAACATACTATTCGAAAATCAATTGAAAGTAAGTATTATTCCGCAATTCATGAGAAAATTGTCAACTGTTCGGGTGAACCGCAATGATTGTAGAAACGCCTTCATACAGTTCGGACAAAAATTTCAGGCTCTCTGCTTGTATACTATATCACACATAACCCGTGCCCGCTTCGTTGGGTTAATCATTTTTGTGATGTAATTTCAATAATGATAATAATAATAATGACGTTTGGAATTACTGCTAGAGGAAGCTATTGTATAGCGAAACACGTGTCGCGGTTTAGTGAACCACAACACGTGAAAATCTTACAGGCAACTGTCAATTTCGTGTATAATATGGTTTTTCATCAACGGCCACTTCCATTGAATAACTGATAGAGATTAACATTTTTGGTGAGCGTTATGTTCGTATATACCGAACCGTTTAGTCAGCGCACACCCTGAATCACATCTCGCCCGATTCTCTCCGACCTTCTTTACATAAACTATTAATTCTCACTGAAATTTTTGTTCAATCATATAAAATAGCCCATATCAATCCTGAATAATATCGCTTACTGTTAGTGAAATAAATTTCAGGATCGGATCAGTATTTCTGAAGATTACCCTCTACAAACAAACAAACATGAACGAAACTCTTAATACATGCATTTTCTTTGGTTTGACTAAGTATATTCGAGAACTTTTGATTCAGACGCTCCTCAAATTCTCCCGAATCGATCGAATGAAAGTTACAAGAGTTATTTATTTCAATTATGTTTTAATAACCTTTGTGCTTTCCAACTTGGTACGTACTTGGTGTTGTGATATAAAGAAATACATTTTATGTTGTGACAATCACAAACAAATCGCAATTGAATCTGAAAATAGAAATGCAAAGGCATATGTGGAGTGAAATCATGAAAAGAAAAGGAGACTACTGATTTGTTATTATTTCCTTTTCTTTCAAGTGCCTCTCATAATATTGAAACTGAGAACATCACATACAAATCAACAGTCATCATGGTCCAATTCAAGTTAGAATAATTGAAGATGTTCTCCATTGAACCGATTTGAATATTTCCAACCCTACTGGGGTTCAGGTTAAAAAAATAATTCTCAAAAAATGAATTTAAATTCAATAAAAAAATCATAGTTGCAGGTGGGTGGAGATTGATAGATAAAACTATAGTCGGGCCGTTCAAAAGATAGAATTCACGGACGCGTGAACAGTGAATGCCTGCTTCTATATATAGCCTGCGCGGCGTACGATGCCACGCCTTCTAAAGTGACATAAATGAAGAACTGTTTACACTGGACTGTACTCATTTGTGCTTTGTATTTACGTGTGTTACGTTAATTCAAGAACGTGATCATTCTATCTTTACAGCGGCTACACTGTAGTAATATCGATTTTATATTGAGGAACATCGATAAACATCAAAATTCATCGTAGCAACAGAGTCATCAAATATTATGTCGGGTACCTTTATTGTATTGTCAGTCTGATGTAGAAAAATTTTGGAATGGTCATAAAGGGGGAAATCGTCGTGGCACGTATGCTATCAAAACTAGAAAGGATATGTCAAGAAATTATTCATTTTGTGGAAATAGTAAACAAGCACCAGGTACCTACATATGTCCATAATAATTTGAAAAATTAATTAGGTCGGTCGGCAAACAAATGAGTGAGGTAGCACGCAAATTGTTTACTCTGATAATAATTCAAATGCCTTTGTGTGGTGAAAATGTCACGAACTGAAAAAGTCACTTCATAGTGAAATAGAGAGACTTATAGTCGTGAAATATTTAAAAATCAATGGAGCAGTTCAGGCGTGGGCAAATTCCACCTTCCTATACGTAGGAGTTTTCTTTCGAAATGTATAGGTAATTTTTTTAGTATGTAATTTATTCAGGTAATTTACAGATTCGCAAAAGTGGTACCTAGGTACTTGCTGCACACCCAAACCTTTTTGATGAAGTTTTTTGGTACTTACGTATTTTGGTGCCTAAAACACGAAATTTGAATAAGTCAAAATGCGTGAATGGAGAATACCAGCCTGCCTACCTTGAAAAATGGAAGATAGAACATTACGTGTTTACTCGTCGCGTCGTCAGGTTCACAATATTATTATCGAGATTATTATTTAGCTTTTAGTACATGAACTAAGTATATGATTGTTATCTTTTTTTTGAACCGTTTAACACGATTTTTTTCAACTGATCCATTCTCAAATTTCTCAGTTCTTGATCTTGTTAATTAATAGCTACCCATATAGGGTGTAACAAGTGTAACATTGGAATATTCAAGTGACGTATCCCGGAGACAATTTCAAGAAAAAAAGTCTATATCTGGGTATAAACTTGTATCCGGAAATGCTTCCTTTCGTACGCTGTCACTGTTCATTTCAAATTGAATTTCAATTGAACTTTTCTGACATTAACCATTTGGTACTTTTCATGAAAAAAACAATTCGTACATCTTTTCCAAGTAAAAAAGATACACTTCCTTATCAACGCTGGAAGTGATCGTTTTCGAGATATTTACAATTTTCTATATCGATGCATATTACTTCTAAGGCGTAAAGTGAAGTTGGTGAGAACAGTACAAAAATTCACTATGTGGTGGATTTCGTCAAAATGAACAACTCTTTCCTATAAAATTTTATTCGAAAAATGAATCATTTTCGAGATACAGGTTATTCAAGTTTATGAAAACATGGTTGATTGTTGTCATAGGATTTTTGCAATTTCAGTTATTTTTATCAATCTTCATACGTGGTATACCCGGACAGACTTCTTCTAAACTGAACATTATCAACCTCCCTAATATAGCCAAATTTTATCTCAATAATTTGTGTCCTCTCCACTTGCAAATTTAGAATCGAGGAGGCAATGAACGTTTATTTTTTATCAAAATAGAAGTACGCTGTCACATTTCAATTAAACTGTTCATTATCAAATTCACAGTTCGGAGTTCATGCCCGACTTTACGAATTCTGGAATGGCTGATATCTGATATGGTTTTTGCATGCATACGGCTTTGCTGACGGAAATTTAAGCGAGGCCAGGCGTATCTATCAGGAGAGGTATCCCCCCCATGTTTTGAAATAATACAATAATCTGTATCTCGAAAACGAATCATTTTTCGATCAACATTTTATTGGAAACATATTTTATTTTGATGTGATCCAGCACATAACTTTGTTTTTGTAATGTTCTTAGCAACTCCACTGAGAGCCAAAGTAGCTAATTAAATTGAATCGATATAAAAAATGGCAAATATCTCGGAAACGATCATCTCCAACGTTGCGTGGAAGTGTACCTTTTTTACTTAAAAAAAGTGTGAGAATTAGTTTTTTTCATGAAAAGTAGCAAAAAGTTACTGTCAAAAGAATTGGGGCAATTTGAAATGGATGATGACAGCATACGCAGCGCCCTCTAGCTTTCTCTTGAAGATTAATACGAAATTATGATTTCCCACGTCAAAAAACCCACCGCTGTGAATTTGGCGGCCACTTTCAGCGGCCAGTTTCTCCGGAAACGCCCGAAGACGCTGACCAGTGGCGTACGAAATAAATTTAATTCCCATCATCTTAAAATACAATTTCCAGTTCAACCAAATTATCAGTGAGTGCTCTGAAGAAACCTCATTACACTTTTCCACCCGAAATTTTCAACACGTCGGGGGACCAAGGGTGGAAATTTTAAACCTTTCGTTTTAAAAAAGAATATCATGAAATGATTCATTTAGCACAACCCAAATTTCAAGAGTTACTCTTAATCATACTCTGTTTATTTTCACGTCATATTTTCACGTCAATAAATCTCACTTCGCTAGGGGACTTGGGGGGTGAATTTGAACCCCTAAATTAAAAAATGGTATTTCATTGAGAAATATTTCTTCGAGCAAACGAAATTCTCAGGAAATACTCTCAGTCATACTCCGTTTACTTTTTCGTCAATAAATCTCACTTCGCAAGGGGACTTGGGGGTGAATTTGAACCCCTAAATTAAAAAATGGTATTTCATTGAGATATATTTCTTCGAGCACAACGAAATTCTCAGGAAATACTCTCAGTCATACTCCGTTTATTTTTTCGTCAATAAATCTCACTTCGCAAGGGGACTTGGGGGTGAATTTGAACCCCTAAATTAAAAAATGGTATTTCATTAAGAAATATTTTTTCGAGCACAACCAAGTTCTCAGGAAATACTCTCAGTCATACTCCGTTTACTTTTTCGTCAAAAATCTCACTTCGCTAGGGGACTTGGGGGTCGAATTTCAACCCTTGAATTAAAAAATGGAATTCCATTGAGAATTAATTCTTTGAGCACAACCAAATTCTCAGGAATTACTCTTGTTCATAGTCCGTTTACTTTTTTGTCAATAAATCTCACTTCGCAAGGGGACTTGGGGGTGAATTTGAACCCCTAAATTAAAAAATGGTATTTCATTGAGAAATATTTCCTCGAGCACAACGAAATTCTCAGGAAATACTCTCAGTCATACTCCGTTTATTTTTTCGTCAATAAATCTCACTTCGCAAGGGGACTTGGGGGTGAATTTGAACCCCTAAATTAAAAAATGGTATTTCATTAAGAAATATTTTTTCGAGCACAACCAAGTTCTCAGGAAATACTCTCAGTCATACTCCGTTTACTTTTTCGTCAAAAATCTCACTTCGCTAGGGGACTTGGGGGTCGAATTTCAACCCTTGAATTAAAAAATGGAATTCCATTGAGAATTAATTCTTTGAGCACAACTAAATTCTCAGGAATTACTCTTGTTCATAGTCCGTTTACTTTTTTGTCAATAAATCTCACTTCGCTAGGGGACCAGGGTGGTAAACTACAACCCTTAAATTAAAAAATGGAATTTCATTGAGAAATAATTCTTTGAGCACAACCAAATTCTCAGGAATTACTCTCAATCATACTCCGTTTACTTCTTCGTCAAAGAATCTCACTTCGCTAGGGGACTTGGGGGTTGAATTTCAACCCTTGAAACAAAAAATAGAATCCCATCCAGAAATAATTCTTTGAGCAAAACCAAACTCTCAGGAATTACTCACAATCATACTTGGTTTACTTTTTCGTTAATACATCTCACTTCGCTAGGGGAACAGGGTGGTAAACTTCAACCCTTAAAATAAAAAATGGAATTTCATCAAGATATAATTCTTTGAGCAGAGCCATATTCTCAGAAATTACCCTTGATCATACCCTGTTTACTTTTTTGTCAATAAATCTCACTTCGCAAGGGGACTTGGGGGTTGAATTTCAACCCTTGAATTAAAAAAATGGAATTTCATTGAGAAATAATTCTTTGAGCACAACCATATTCTCAGAAATTACTCTTGATCATACCCTGTTTACATTTTTTGTCGATAAAACTCACTTCGCAAGGGGACTTGGGGGTTGAATTTCAACCCTTGAATTAAAAAATGAAATTTCATTGAGGAATAGTTCTTCGAGCATAACCAAATTCTCAGGAAATACTCTCAGTCATACTCCGTTTACTTTTTCGTCAAAAAATCTCACTTCGCTAGGTACTTGGGGGTTGAATTTCAACCCTTGAATTAAAAAATGGAATTCCATCGAGAAATAATTCTTTGAGCACAACCAAACTCTCAGGAATTACTCTTAATCATACTCCGTTTACTTTTTCGTCAAAAAATCCCACTTCGCTAGGGGACCTGGAGGTTGAATTTCAACCCTTGAAATAAAAAATAGAATTCCATCAAGAAATAATCAAACGCCCTTCGTGGTATTAGCCAGGGGAGTAGTTATTTTCTGACAGGTGCCAGCCAAACCCTACAGTGTAGGTAATTTGAGACTTGCCTAAAGGAATTCTTCGACAGATAAATTTACTTTGTAGTTGCAATTTTCATTTTTGTTCGATTGTCTGATCGAAAAACCCTTATCCTAAAATTTATTATGTAACCTGAAATTGACAAAAGCGCGTCAAGTATAAGTAATACCATTTTGTGTGCGGTTAATTGATATATATATAAATATTCTCAACCTTTAAACATGCATTATTCTGTAGAAAAACTATCATCAGCATAGGCAAATTCATTGTATTCACTCTTCAGTTCATTCATTGTAAACAGGGTATGATCAAGGGTAATTTTTGAGAATATGGTTGTGCTCAAAGAATTATATCTTGATGAAATTCCATTTTCTATTTTAAGGGTGGAAGTTTACCACGCTGTTCCCCTAGCGAAGTGAGATGTATTAACGAAAAAGTAAACCAAGTATGATTGTGAGTAATTCCTGAGAGTTTGGTTTTGCTCAAAGAATTATTTCTGGATGGGATTCTATTTTTTGTTTCAAGGGTTGAAATTCAACCCCCAAGTCCCCTAGCGAAGTGAGATTTTTTGACGAAAAAGTAAACGGAGTATGACTGAGAGTATTTCCTGAGAATTTGGTTGTGCTCGAAGAATTATTTCTCAATGAAATTCCATTTTTCAATTTAAGGGTTGAAATTCACCCCCAAGTCCCCTTACAAAGTGAGATTTATTGACGAAAAAGTAAACGGAGTATGACTGAGAGTATTTCCTGAGAATTTGGTTGTGCTCGAAGAATTATTTCTCAATGAAATTCCATTTTTCAATTTAAGGGTTGAAATTCACCCCCAAGTCCCCTTACAAAGTGAGATTTATTGACGAAAAAGTAAACGGAGTATGACTGAGAGTATTTCCTGAGAATTTGGTTGTGCTCAAAGAATTAATTCTCAATGAAATTTCATTTTTTAACTTGAGGGTTGAAAGTCACCCCCCAAGTCCCCTTGCGAAGTGAGATTTATCGACAAAAAAGTAAACGGAGTACGATTGAGAGTAATTCCTGAGAATTTCGTTGTGCTCGAAGAATTATTTCTCAATGAAATTCCATTTTTCAATTTAAGGGTTGAAATTCACCCCCTAAGTCCTCTTGCGAAGTGAGATTTATTGACTAAAAAGTAAACAGACTATGAACAAGAGTAATTCCTGAGAATTTGGTTGTGCTCAAAGAATTAATTCTCAATGGAATTCCATTTTTCAATTCAAGGGTTGAAATTCAACCCCCAAGTCCCCTAGCGAAGTGAGATTTTTTGACGAAAAAGTAAACGGAGTATGACTGAGAGTATTTCCCGGGAATTTGGTCGTGCTCGAAGAATTATTTCTCAATGAAATTCCATTTTTCAATTTAAGGGTTAAAATTCACCCCCCAAGTCCCCTTGCGAAGTGAGATTTATTGACGAAAAAGTAAACGGAGTATGACTGAGAGTATTTCCTGAGAATTTGGTTGTGCTCAAAGGATTAATTCTCAATGAAATTCCATTTTTTAACTTGAGGGTTGAAATTCACCCCCCAAGTCCCCTTGCGAAGTGAGATTTATTGACAAAAAAGTAAACGGAGTACGATTGAGAGTAATTCCTGAGAATTTCGTTGTGCTCGAAGAATTATTTCTCAATGAAATTCCATTTTTCAATTTAAGGGTTGAAATTCACCCCCCAAGTCCCCTTGCGAAGTGAGATTTATTGACGAAAAAGTAAACGGAGTATGACTGAGAGTATTTCCTGAGAATTTGGTTGTGCTCAAAGGATTAATTCTCAATGAAATTCCATTTTTTAACTTGAGGGTTGAAATTCACCCCCCAAGTCCCCTTGCGAAGTGAGATTTATTGACAAAAAAGTAAACGGAGTACGATTGAGAGTAATTCCTGAGAATTTCGTTGTGCTCGAAGAATTATTTCTCAATGAAATTCCATTTTTCAATTTAAGGGTTGAAATTCACCCCCCAAGTCCCCTTGCGAAGTGAGATTTATTGACAAAAAAGTGGAAATTTCGGGTGGAAAAGTGTAATGAGGTTTCTTTAGAGCACTCACTGATAATTTGGTTGAACTGGAAATTGTATTTCAAGACGATGGGAATTAAATTTATTTCGTACGCCACTGGTCAGCGCCTTCGGGCGTTGCCGGAGAAATTGACCGCTGAAAGTGGCCGCCAAATTCACAGCGGTAAAAAACCCAGGGTATCACATATCATACAAATAACTTCTTGTATGCAAAAGTTATTTTTGAAAAGCGGAACAAAAAAAAATTCAACTCCCTGTATATCCAAAACGAAGCATTTCCGTACACAAGTTTATATAGATTTTATTTTAAATTGTCTCAGGAATACGTTACTTGAATGTTTTAATGTACTTATGTTACACCCTGTATGTAACTATAGACGGTCTGATCTCTATGATCCGCCATGCAGCCTTCGACTTTCCCTTTCACATGATACCCATTGCCCATATCGAATCAAATATGAAATTAGAAATATTGACTCGAATATGAAATCTGTCATTTTGTGCAGGCAGCCATTTCAGATTTGATATTTGTTATAGCGTTAAAAAATCTGCTATTTTATTGGCGGTCATATTGTATTTACTTTTTTTATAGTATTTGAGCCCTCACGGAGGGTTTATGAAAAAGTATGTAACCTGTCAATTTGTTGGCCCAAGACAGTGGAGTCAGATGTAAAGATGACATGATGATTTAGAACGAGTCTGTTTATTAATTTCATCATACCTATACAGTGAAGTCCATAAAGTGTGCATCAAATGGGATATATCCAGAAATAATTCTTTGAGCAAAACCAAACTCTCAGGAATTACTCACAATCATACTTGGTTTACTTTTTCGTTAATACATCTCACTTCGCTAGGGGAACAGCGTGGTAAACTTCCACCCTTAAAATAGAAAATGGAATTTCATCAAGATATAATTCTTTGAGCACAACCATATTCTCAAAAATTACCCTTGATCATACCCTGTTTACAATGAATGAACTGAAGAGTGAATACAATGAATTTGCCTATGCTGATGATAGTTTTTCTACAGAATAATGCATGTTTAAAGGTTGAGAATATTTATATATATCAATTAACCGCACACAAAATGGTATTACTTATACTTGACGCGCTTTTGTCAATTTCAGGTTACATAATAAATTTTAGGATAAGGGTTTTTCGATCAGACAATCGAACAAAAATGAAAATTGCAACTACAAAGTAAATTTATCTGTCGAAGAATTCCTTTAGGCAAGTCTCAAATTACCTACACTGTAGGGTTTGGCTGGCACCTGTCAGAAAATAACTACTCCCCTGGCTAATACCACGAAGGGCGTTTGATTATTTCTTGATGGAATTCTATTTTTTATTTCAAGGGTTGAAATTCAACCCCCAAGTCCCCTTGCGAAGTGAGATTTTTTGACGAAAAAGTAAACGGAGTATGACTGAGAGTATTTCCCGGGAATTTGGTCGTGCTCGAAGAATTATTTCTCAATGAAATTCCATTTTTCAATTCAAGGGTTTAAATTCACCCCCCAAGTCCCCTTGCGAAGTGAGAATTATTGACAAAAAAGTGGAAATTTCGGGTGGAAAAGTGTAATGAGGTTTCTTTAGAGCACTCACTGATAATTTGGTTGAACTGGAAATTGTATTTCAAGACGATGGGAATTAAATTTATTTCGTACGCCACTGGTCAGCGCCTTCGGGCGTTGCCGGAGAAATTGACCGCTGAAAGTGGCCGCCAAATTCACAGCGGTAAAAAACCCAGGGTATCACATATCATACAAATAACTTCTTTTATGCAAAAGTTATTTTTGAAAAGCGGAACAAAAAAAAATTCAACTCCCTGTATATCCAAAACGAAGCATTTCCGTACACAAGTTTATATAGATTTTATTTTAAATTGTCTCAGGAATACGTTACTTGAATGTTTTAATGTACTTATGTTACATCCTGTATGTAACTATAGACGGTCTGATCTCTATGATCCGCCATGCAGCCTTCGACTTTCCCTTTCACATGATACCCATTGCCCATATCGAATCAAATATGAAATTAGAAATATTGACTCGAATATGAAATCTGTCATTTTGTGCAGGCAGCCATTTCAGATTTGATATTTGTTATAGCGTTAAAAAATCTGCTATTTTATTGGCGGTCATATTGTATTTACTTTTTTTTATAGTATTTGAGCCCTCACGGAGGGTTTATGAAAAAGTATGTAACCTGTCAATTTGTTGGCCCAAGACAGTGGAGTCAGATGTAAAGATGACATGATGATTTAGAACGAGTCTGTTTATTAATTTCATCATACCTATACAGTGAAGTCCATAAAGTGTGCATCAAATGGGATTATTTTGTATGTTTTACTCACAACTGAAATTGAGGTACCGCCAAAAGGTGGTGCATGTTCGATAACCAATTTACATGCAGTTGGATTGGCACCTGATCGAGTATACAGGGCAGGACTGACTTTGTACAAAAATGAATTACCTTCATTTTGAAACATATATATATATATATAATTCCATGAGGAAAGATGTTTTTTTAATAATCTCGTATGATGAATCCAAATCTGATAAGTACCTATAAAAAGTAGCAATAACCACATCACTTTCGAATAATTTTCAACTGATGCACATTTACAAATTTTACCCTTTTTTTTCTTTCTTTGCTTATTTGGTAACTTCCAACTCCAATAACTCAAGAATTTCGCAATAAACCTATTTAACAAGGCAAATGATTCACTAATAATACTGTGATTTGGTTATAGCTACTTTTTTATACATACTAATCAGAATTTTGATTCAACATACGGAAATAATTGGAAAAAAACATTTTTTTTGAATCTCAAGTTGAGATTTCATATTTAGTCAAAATTTCCATTTTTTCAACAACTCTTCCAATTATCCTATATTTGTCAAAATGGGGTACATTATTCTTGAACAAATTTAATATTTTTTGTCCTGCCCTGTATACTGTTTGACCAGGAGTCAATCTATATGCAAATAAGTTGGTTATAGAACATGCCCCAACTTCTGGCGATATCTAAATTTCGGTAGTACAACTACTGTTTCAATAGATATCAAAAAAACACCCACTAATGAAGCCTTTTCTGAAAATTTCATTTGAAAAATTATCAAAACCGCGACCCTGTGTCTTGTGGTTCTTTTCCTCCTAACTCTTGAATGGGAAAATATATAAAAGATAAATTAGTGTGATTTCATCCGTCCTGAAGAGGGAGTCATCAACCATCCTCTTCTTCAAATAGAAGGATTTTGTGACACCTTGTTGAAAAAAGCTTTTAATACTGAGTCAAGATTGAAACGATTCTTATGAACAGTTTTATTTTGTCTTTGGGGGTCTTCAAACACACAAGAAATGCCTTTGCATGTGAACCCTATCCTGTGTTGAGTAGGTGGTAGTAGTACTTCGTCAAGCAGTATGTATGTTCTAACATAATTGAGACATTTTCATTGATTTTTGCAGGAAACTGTTGTTGGTACCTTGTGAAAACCCCGTAAAAAGTGTTCCGGAAATAGCGGCCCGGTTCAGAATTCAGATAAAGATGTGTAGCAAATGATTCCAAATCGATAACACCAGTTTCTTGATATCATAAAATGTAGGTCTTTCCCAACATGGGAAAGATAATTTGTTTCAGTATTTAACCCAAAAATGAATTGTAATGGCCGGTACTCGATCTAAATCCATATTCAACACAAAATACTACAGTTAGTTGTATTATTGTTGATTATTAGTGAAAATGTACAGGAAACTAGGTTTTGTATCAACTCAAGAATTTCAGGAGCAAATTCAGATTCATTTGTACTGTTGAATACTGAATAAAGTACTCTCCGAAAAGAACCGTCAGTCATCAGTCAACATATTGTGCTATATACATTTTTCAGTAAGGAATGAAATTTGGGATGTATTTACTTCAAAACCAAAATGTAGGTAGGTACCCTATGTGCTCCCAGTAATCCTTGTACAAAACAAAATATGGCCGGCAAACATCCAAGTATTAAAGACGCCGACAGAGAGTAGAGACTACCCAGTTTCACATTAAACCTCTCTCTAGACTCTCTCTTCCTCTCTCTCTCTGTTCCACTTGATCCTTTTCTGATTCTCCCTGGCATTGGCTTTCCATCAGAGGGGTGGGGTGAACATGCTCAGATTCTCCTGTTGTCGGTTTTTCTCCCTACTTTTTCATCTCAAGTTAGGACATTGATTCATGTATTGAATTATTATTTATACAGTTGGTTCATTCTCATATACACAGCAATAAACAGCTCTTATCTGCATATTTCTAATAATTGATACTGAAATTATATTCAATATAGGTATAATACGTGCGTGGTACATTGATTTGCAATGAAAGTGGTCGATGGACAACCAACCATTCGTATATGACAGTGAGATACCGTATTTCATTGTGTCTTATATTTAGTTCAGAATAATGAAGTGAACTCGGACATGAAGAAAATAAGTCGATTAGATTCCCTTTTCTTGGTATTTTGTGAACTGTCTCTATGTTGATCATGTTAATTTTGTAGTCAATTTTGTAAATCAAATGTGGGGGTCTGAAGTTGGCTGTTTGGATGCAGAATGTGTTGTGCAGCCTAAGAAGAAACGGTGAGAATTACTTATCATAAATTTTTTAATGGAAACTTTCTTCATTGTCCTTTTTTTATGACTAGTTTTACACGAAAAATGAAAATTGGGAGAGAAACCTGTTAGTTGATCATACTTCAATATATTGCGGCCTTGATGCACTTCCGTCACTCGTCGCCGAGTTTTTTTTTTCAAATGGAAAGGATGCCTTGCGATACCTCGTTTGAAAGATCTTTTCAATTCCCTATCCAATCCTAATTTATTTTTGAATTCAAACTAGACGCTTTTGTCTAATTATTAGCATATCGATTTTCTATTTAAGAATCTCCAAACGTTATTTAACGGAATTCTGAAAGTTTAATCAAAACTTACTCCAATTCATCTAAATAGTTCGAGATGCTCAACATCTATTTTCTGAAAATATTAATATCTGTTTGTATTTTCACTATTTTGGTATCGAAGCCAATGACACTACCGCACTGTAAATTTATCCGTGCGGGCGCAAGGAAAAGGCCCACTTTCTGTGCGCTGAATAAGCATGCCAATACAGTGTTGTCAGATGGGTACTATTGGATGCAAATAACTCGAGAACAGCGTGTTATCCCATAACAAGATCATTTGGGGATTGCACGAAATAGCGACTTTTATTCTGAGGGGGAATCATATGTTTCAACCTTATCCCTTCCATCCTCTCTGCTGGGTGAGATTCAAACCTTAAACATAAAATGGGAATAGGGGTCATGCGATACGTCGTTTAAAATGTTATCAATTTCTCTTTTCATTGTTTTGTTCATTTTTGAATTTGATAGAGTTGTCAAAAGATGATACTGATGAATGCAAATGGAAATTTCTCTAATCCACTTGATATGGTACCAAGAATATCCAATTTTTACTCGCTCACAATTGATCATAGAATCATAGTATCGAATTGTCAATGCAATACTTGAACTGCATATCGTTGATCGAAAGGTAGGTTTGTTAACAGATGAAATATTCGAAGATCAATTGAAACTTAGTAATATTTCGCAACTCATGAGGAAATCATCAACTGTTCAGATGCTACCTGAACTGCAATGATTTTCGAAACGCCTTCATACAGTCTGGCCAAAAATTTCACTCTCATAATTATATCAAAAAGAGCATAACTCTTTTCTGGTATATTTCGAAATGAGAGAGTATCTGACCTAGCTGAATTTTTTTTTCTGAAATTCTTCAGGGAACCCTAAGTATTATTTGTTTTGCCAAAATTTTAATTTCTGGAAGGTATAATCCAGGATATAATAAAGGGTAGACAATATGTCTCAAGTAAAAACTGGATTGCAAAAAAGGCTACTGAAATACTTTCATCCCAGAAAAAATGTTTCTAACGATAGAAAAAAGTCCTTCATTCACTATGAATTAAACGTAATAGGCGCATAAAGGCACCTACGGTTCAAAAAAATAACTCATTTTTTTCCATGAGCATCGTTCGTGAGAGTTAACCACAAGTTTTAATTCATGATTTCTAACGTAGCAATAACCTCAAGTGGAATAGATCGATATCACTGTACAATGGGAAATGTCTACTACAATTTGTTTGAATGATATTAACTGAACTCAATTTGTATTCTTCCAAAGTTTGATTCGTGATATTGACACCTTGAAAAAGTTATGAAAGAGCGAGTTGCTTTTGTCCATAATGCATAATTCGGCAGGAGTTATTTTTTTCACAAAAACAAATACATATTAGGCGAACGGAAATGCTGCAATTTTGCGAAAAAACTGCTTGGGCCTGTATCTTCGTCACCGTGTACCCTCAATTGTAAGGACCTTCATTATAGATGATTTAATATCCTATCTTTTTTGTTCGATAATTTTTTTTGGTATCACTCACCGTTCACGATTTATAACTGTTTGTTCATTGACTTTTCTTCCGATATCTCTTCTAATAATTGTTTAAATAATAAATTGCTCCTAATCAAACTTTTTAGTCGATAAATTTTCCGCAACTTTTGATTTAAACTTTTTTCCTTGAATTAATATTTTCATAGAGCGTTAATTTCAAAAATCCTATGCCTGGACAATTAACGATTTATGAGTTTTATTATGAGCAATTTATTATTTGAAGAATTATTAGAAGAGATATCGGTAAAAAAGTCAATAAACAAACAGTAATAATCTTATTAATCGTGAACGGTTATTGATGCGAAAAAAATTATTGAACAAAAAAGATAGGACATCAGATTATCCAAGGTCACGGAGATACAGGCCCAAACGGTTTTTCGCAAGATGGCGGCACTTCCGTTCGCCTTATTTCTAAGTATTTTGTGTTTTTTGGTTCATTACGTCATACTGCACCTATTTGTGATATAAAATAACTCCTGCCGAATTATGCAAGACAAAATCCTCTATTTCCTGTACTAACCTGGAAACGCCATTGCATTTGCATATCTGTCACGTGTGCCGATGGTGTCATCATATTTTCCATACTAGCGACCGTCCCGAATTCGCACGAATAAAGAATGATTATTGTGGGTTATCGTACCTACCATCGCGGACTTTTTTTCAGACCTATTCAAGGTTCACAATACTGTAGTACATTACTTTGATCTATCTTGTAGGAATCAGCCAGCCTTTGCAATGTAAGCGTAAAAATGTGCTTATTTTCGACATCACGTGAGAAACCTCTAAAATTATCAGTCTC
Organism: Zygogramma bicolorata; assembly: GCA_032362365.1. Lineage (NCBI taxonomy): Eukaryota > Metazoa > Arthropoda > Insecta > Coleoptera > Chrysomelidae > Zygogramma > Zygogramma bicolorata. Next base: position 71,427 of record JAVJAQ010004525.1, on the reverse strand, counting down.
TCTCTGTTCTGCTATGTGTAACACATATTAACCTTCCTCTTGAATAAACATCTATCAAAAAATACCGCATCGAAATCCGTTGCATAGTTTTCAAGATCTAAACATACATAAGGGACAGACAGGCAGCCGGAAGTGAGTTTGTCTTATATTAGATGGTGAGGTAATTTTGAAAATGATATCCTGCCTATGAATCTCTCTTAGCTGATTCAATTTTGCAAAAATGCAAAGGTACTCCAAATAGGGTTGCTTTGTATCTCAATTCAGAAGTTATTAAGAAAATAACAGGGAGTGAATTAGACATAAAATAATTAATAAACATGATCTGAATCAATAACACAATTTAAAAATGCCAACAAGGAAAAGTGTTATTTAATCATTATTGGACATCGAGTGATGCTTCAATGAAATTTAAAGAATAGCTACAGATAATAGAAAAATGACGAATGCAATGATAAACTATAATAATCAAGCTTCATTCTGAGACAAGTAAGGACTTTCTAGCATTTAGTATAATTTAGGAATCAATTGTCAATCTTCCATAATAGCTACAATACTGATTTGTTGCTTAGTTAACTGTGTAGTCAACTGTTCATTTGTCAACAAGGGGGCAGAATGAATCTCCAAAAAGGGGACATGTACAAACTGTTTATAAGGAATTAATATGAGAAAATCCCTACATGAAGTTGATAAATTATTGTACCATATTTGAGTCATAATTGTGCAATATTGCTACGTGAGTGCTTTCAAGACGTTTTCTCCATATAAACGAGAACAAGTGAATGTGTGCCAAAGATCTCCCCAATGTCCCGAGTCGAATGCCATGTTGAATTTCCACTCAAGGCTGAGTCTACTGTAGTTTCCAGTTTGCTGTACATCCAGTGAAGGATAACCTGGTAACTCCTTACATATTCGTTGCAGCATATATTCTTTCCTCTTTTTCGTTTGAACACTCTTCGCGATACCGTATCGTTCGCGCTGCTGACTGACCCTCGTATAACGTATTCAGTTCAGGCGTGGGCAAATTCCACTTTCCTGTAAGTACTAGTGTTCTTCAATCCAGATCAGTGAGTTCAAGAAAAAACGTGAGAAGGCAGTATTAACCTCACTCGAATATATTTTTGAATCCCGGTATTTTGGAAAGCAGACTCCCTGAACAAAGACAAAACCTATTAGGTACTTGCTGCACACCCGAGCCATCGTCCATAGATATTCTAATAAGTCTGGTAACTCCTTTGATGTGGGTAAAATATGCCGCTTTTTTTGCGAGCGGTCGTAAATCATGCGGGCTACTAGCAAAAATACGTTATACGAGGGTCAGTCAGCAGCGCGAACAATATGTTTACTCGAAAGTGTGTCTACGAGGGTCAGGCGTCAAGTGTTGATCATATTCATTATATATTATTTATGTTTTTGTATGATCTTTCATTGAGATGATTATATAATATGAGATTCTAATAACAATAAATTGAGGAATATTTCATTGTAACAACTGGCATGAATTACCTGATTTCTTAAATTATGGGCAAGTCAAAAGGTGAGATACTTATAAAGGGACTCCACAATAAAGTAAAAATGAAGATGAATAATCTTTATTTACATATTACCTAATTGAATGGTGATTTGTTGTTTTCTTGAGTATACCCTAATAGTATAATTATAATCTATTCAGTACTTTGGCATATATATTTAGACACATTTCAAATATTTAGCTGGGGGTTGGTTGGAGTTAGGTCGAATAACTGAAACTACTATTATTTCTTTGCCGACTTTTCGACTTGTATAAAGTCATCGTCAAGGTACTACAAAGTTACAGTAAATCAGATATAAATACACACAAGGTAAAAAATTATTGAAATTTGCGACAAGAATCACTTCTGCGAATAAGAGGTCAAGATTGAGTAGATTAGTTTGGTACAATTCAATTGACAGTGAAAATGTAAAAAGAGACAAACAAAAATTGAAAACTGTAGGAAACGGTTGGACTCACATAAATTTCTGGTTCTCTTGTCTAATAAAATAAAAATTGAAGGACATTTACATAAAAATAAAAAGTCCCAGTATATATATAAATCAAAACTCTATTTGAGTGCAGGAAGTAAGTGAGTTCCTGATTTTATTTTCAACGGTCGCTAACACAGTGAACTTTTCGTCGGTCAGAAATATACTTCTGTATATTTCAGTATCAAAAACTGAGAATTTTTATGTAAATGTCCTTTTATTTTTATTCTAATAGACAAGAAACCAGAGATTGGGTTCTACCGTTTCCTACATTTTTAAAATTGTTGTTCATTTCTCTTTTTACATTTTCACTGTCATTTGAATTGTACCAAATTTACTCAATCTTGACCTCTCATTCGCAGAAGTGATTCTAGTCGCAAATTTTAATAATTTTTCACCTCTATGTGTGTATTTATATCTGATTCACTGCAACTTTGTAATGCCCTGAGGATGACTTTATAAAAGTCGAAACGTCGGCAACGATATTAGTGGTTTCAGTTATTCGACCTAACCCCAACCATCCCCCAGCTAAATAAATCTACTAAGGTCAAAAAACGACATCTAATATTTCAAATATTTACAAATTTCGCAAAATTTTAAGTTTCGAATGTTGTTCATTTAAGCATTGAGATCTTATTTGCCTGTTTGCAAATTTGATTGTGTAATTGATTCGAACTCTTGTAAACAATGAAAGGTAATAGTCTTTGGGAAAATTGCTACATGGATGGGTGAATTCTACATTGGAATATTCTTTTAAAAATATGTTTCCTACACCATCATATATGCAGTAATCCTTAAAATTCGAAACAAAAATATTCTCTAATTGTATTAAATACTTCGAAAAATCATTGGGAGGGACCAAATATATTTTTACTACCTTTGTAAGCTTTGAGCTCACAAAATGAGGTAGACTTGTCTCTCGGATGAAGAACAATATTCCAAACAAATATGACAAGAATGTTCAAAGAGACATCTACGTAAGAAATATCCAGCAACGTAGACCAGTGCATTTCCCTCCTCTGATATCGAATTCCTATAATCGGTTGATTCTATTTTTATAATTGGAGAAATATATTCGTAATTTTTTTCCTGAAAACTTTCAATATTTTTCAATGACTCCGATGTTATATTAAGCAAAATATCGCTACTGTCTTCCATAAAATTGCTGCCTTCTGTCTCGTGAAAATATCCTATAGCAAAAAGTTTTTAAAATGCTCTGGTAAACTGAATGGCAGTTGGATTACTAGCGTTTCCACAAGCATTTCTGATTTGACCAAAGTAATTCTCGAGACAATCCTGATTGAGATTACGCGTCAATAAAAATTTATAATTTTCAATTTTCATTTTTTTCCATAAATTCAAAACAGAGGAGATAGTAAGCCTCCAACCAAAAATAAATTCCAGAGAATTCGTAACTTTCTTTCCTCTTTAAAAAATGTTCAAATAACTACAAGAATAAAAGTTCCAATAGAATGTTTATTTCGCGCACTAAGTATAACTGGCCGGAACGATGCGAACTGTTCAATCGGAGACACTCTGTTAAACTGGCTCTCCCGTCAGACGGGCACTGACGACCGACCGGCCAGGCAAGGGACGCGCGAGGACGGACGGTGATGATTTGGGTCGCTGCTGAGAGTGAGCGGACTTATTAGAATATCTATGGACGATGCCCGAGCCTTTTGAGAAGTTTTTTTGGTACTTACGTATTTTGGTGCCTAGAACACGAAATCCCGAATGAGTCAAAATGCGTGAGATTGGTTTAACGGCCTGCTTTTTTACTTGAAGAAAGGAAGATAGAACCACACGTGTTTACTCGCCGCCCATTCATAATATTATTTTTTAGCTTTTAGTACATGAGCTATATCATTATTATCTTTTTTATGAAACCGTTTAATATGATTTTTTTCAACTAATTCATTTTCAAATTTATCAGTTCTTGATTTTGATTTTTAATACCTACCCATATAGGGTGTAACAGAAGCACGTTTAAGAAAAAAAGTATATACCTATAAACTTGCATCCGGAAATGCTTCCTTTCGTACGCTGTCATTGTTCAATTCAAATTGCCCTAACTTTCTTGACATTAACCTTTTGGTACTTTTCATGAAAAAACCTAATTCCTACATCTCTTTCAAGTGAAGAAGATACACTTCCACTAAGGCGCTAAGCGAGACGCTGAGTGAAGTTGGTGAGAACATTACAAAAACTCACTATGTGGTGGATTTCGTCAAAGTAAACAACTCTCCCCTATAAAATGTTAATCGAAGAATGATTCATTTTCGAGATACAGATTATTAAACTTTTTGAAAACATGGTTGATTTTTGTCATCAAGTTTTTTGCAATTTCAGTTATTTTCATCAAACTTTATACGTTAGTATTCGGACATAAGTACTTCTTTTAAACTGATCATTATCAAGCGGCTTAATATAGCCAAATTTGATCTCAATAATTTATGTCCCTCTCCGCTTGCGAATCAAAAATCGAGGAGGCTTTGAACGTTTTTTTCATCAAAGTAGAAGTTCGCTGTCACATTTTCAACTATTCATTAACAAATTCACAGTTCGGAGTTCATGCCCGATTTTACGAAGTCTGAAATGGCTGAGAAGGTTTTTGCATGCATACAGCTTTGCCGACTGAAATTCAAACGAGGTCAGACTCATCTATCAGGAGAGGTATCCCCATGTTTTGAGAAAATTCAATAATCTGTATTTCGAAAACGAATCTTTCTTCGATCAACATTTTATTGGAAAAAGTTTTATATTTTGTTTTTTATTTTCAAGTGATACTTTGTTTTTGTAATGTTCTCAGCAACTTCACTCAGAGCCATAGGAGCTAATCAAAATGAATCGATATAAAAAATTCCTTCCTTCATTTGTATCGACGAAAGCAAATGCAGGATTTACATCTGTGAAGAAACCTGAACTGGCACCGGTCGGATATAATTCAATGCCCTTCGTGGTATTAGCCTGGGAAGTAGTTGTTTTCTGACAGGTGCCAGCCGAAACCTACTGTGTGGGTAATTTGAGACTGGCCTGAACAGATTGTTCGAAAGATGATTTAAAAAATGGTAAATATCTCGGAAACGTTCACCTCCAGTATCACGTACCAATAAAACTAGGTTTTCAATAAGCTTGGCTGTGGGGAAGAGACTTATTAATAATAGAAAACCGGTTCAAATTCCGCCATCATGACCTTTTTTCCAATCAAATATATTTTTCATATAAAAACTACACGAAAACCTCGCGGAATTTCAAAGTGGATTTTTTCATGGAAAGAATATTTCATGAGAGAAATGACCCAATAAAGTAGAGTCTGATGTAAAGATGACGACATACTGATATAGAACGAGTCTGTATTATTAATTTTATTATACCTATACAGTGAGGTCCATGAAGTGTGCAACGAATTGGATTTTTTTGTATTAGGTACTCTACCTACAACTGAAATTCAGATACCGCCAAAAGTTGGTGCATATTCGATAACTAATTTACTTGCTGATCGAGGAGTATACAGGGCAGAACAGAAATATTGAATTTGTACAAGAATGAAGTACCTCCATTTTGAACAATATGGGATAATTCCACGAGGAAACATTTTCTTTTTTAATGTTCTCGTATGATGAATCCAAATCTGATAGAAGTCACTATAACCAAATCCCTTTCGCATGACTTTCATCAATTAAAAGCACATTTTTTTTCTTTGCTTATTTGGTAACCCTCAACTTCATCTTTGTTGCAACGATATCTAAAATAACTCAAGAATTTCGCATTGAACATATTCAAGAAGGCAAATGATTTACTAATAATACTGTGATTTGGTCATAGCTACATTTTCATACATACTAATCAGAAATTTGATTCAACATACGGAAGTAATTGAAAAAAACGATATTTTTTTGAGTTTCAGGCTAAGACTTCATATTGAGGCAAACCTACCATTTGTCAAAATCTTTTTCAATTCCCACATAGCAATCAAAAGCATATTCATAACTCGAGCACATGCTGAGGATATGTTTCAACTCATATTCCCCAAATAATATCCCTAGTATATTCCCAGCATAAGTAATTTACTGCTATGAATGTTCTTTTCATCATATCTGTCTAGGAATATTGTAGCATATTCTAGGGATCTTGGGACACATTCCCGTAAATACTACAAAGAATATTTGTTTTGAAAAATACGTACATAACAATTCAACATTTACATTTTTGTGAACTAACCACTCTAATCAACCCCGTAACCTTACTTTTTAGAATCTATTATATTACATTCTAATACATTTTCAACTTGACATTTAGTACAAACTGGCTAGGTTGAAATCCCAACTGTTAGTACTTCGACTTCGTTGAAATCTTCCTGGCAGCACTGCATGCATGCGTGCGTGGCAAGTCGCAAGCTAAGCTTCCATTTTCCAAGCTTCTTGTTCTTTGTTCTTGTTGAAATTGAATGTTATCTACAATCAGTTTACCAGTTAACTTGTTTATTTTCAAAGGAGACATTTTATCAGTGTGTGTTCAGTGTTCTCTGTTGTGGATTGTGCATATTCGATACCGATAGTGAAGTGTGGGGAAGTTATCGAAAAAAAAGTAAGGTTAGGGTAAGCTTTCTTCACAGCTCTTTTTATTCATAGAATAATATCTTGTATTTCTATCTTAGATGCTGTTCAATGTAATAAGAGAACACATAATGCCTGTGAATATGAAATTATCCAAGAAGTAAAGAGATGGTTAGCTAAAGCTAAAGAACGGGTTAAAAATGAATTTTTAACTGTCCCAGTATACCTACATGTTCCAATGGAATATCTCATAAACCAGAAGTGATTTCCCATATTTACATTGCTCAAAGCAATATGTATAATTATCTATATTGATTATTCAGAATTTTAAATTTTTATTTTTTCAAATAAATGAAATATTCCATTGTAACATGTATACCGGGACACCCGGTATATTTTTCTAATCCATTATATTTTCAGGTCCCAAAATCAGCAGCGTTCCCAGGACACTGAAATAGGATAAAAAACAATAACATGTGAATAAGAATTTCTTAGTTTTTCATAAATGTTTTAAAGGTATTTGATGTCTTTTGTTTGAAGGATGGCATTCATGCTTCAGAAAATGCCAAGAAACTAACTACTAGAACCTTTAATGTTGCATCTCCTAAAGTTCCTCACCAAAATATATATTCATCTTGGACATATCCAGTTTGCACATATAGGGTATATTGAGCATATATATAGCATATGCCATGTTGGTGATATAGGTATATTCTGAGGATATTTGAATATATTCAGGCTATATATTTCAATCATATACCTAGCATATACTACTTGTGGCCAAAAAAATATACCTAGCATATTCTCAGCATATAGTAACCATATTCTGTGTATATGCTAGGGATATAATCTCAATATTCTAATGCGTTTAGGAATATGTTTAGCACATACTTGGTATATAATTTTGCTATGTGGGTTATACTATATTTGTCAAAATGGGGGAACATTATTCTTGAACAAATTTTTTTGTCCTGCCCTGTATACTGTCTGACCAGAAGTCAATCCATATGCAGATAAGTTGGTTAGGTTAGGTTAGGTGAAAACCCCGTAAAAACAGTTCCGGAAATAGCTGCCCGGTTCAGAATTTAGATAAAGAAGTTGTAGCAAATGATTCCAAATCAATAACATCATTGCCTCGATATCAGAAAAGTTGGGTCTATCTCAACATGGGAAAGATATTTTTTTTTCAGTGATTAACTCAAAAATGAATTGTAATGGCCGGTACTCGATCAAAATCCATATTCAACACAAAATACTAGTTAGTTGTACGATCATTAGTGAAAATGTACAGGAAATTAGGTTTTGTATCAACTCAAGAATTTCAGGAGCAAATTCAGATTCATTTGTACAGTTGAATACTGAATAAAGTACTCTCTGAAAAGAACTGTCAGTCATCAGTCAACATATTGTGCTATATACATTTTTCAGTAAGGAATGAAATTTGGGATATATTTACTTCAAAACCAAAATGTAGGTAGGTACCCTATGTGCCCCTAGTAATCCTTGTACAAAACAAAATATGGCCGGCAAACGTCAAAGTATTAAAGACGCCGACTAGGGAGTAGAGATTACGCATTTTCACAATAAACCTCTACACTCTCTCTCTCTCTCTCTCTCTGTTCCACTTGATCCTTTTCTGATTCTCCCTGGCATTGGCTTTCCATAAGAGGGGTGGGGTGAACACGCCCAGATTCTCCGGTTGTCGGTTTTTCTCCCTACTTTTTCATCTCAAGTTAGGACATTGATTCATGTATTGAATTATTATTTATACAGTTAGTTCATCCTTATTTACACAACAATGAACTTATCTGCATATTATTTCTAATAATTGAAACTGAAGTTATATTTGATATTGTAATATCACGTGGTTCATTGATTTGCAATGAAAGTGGTCGATGGACAACCAACCATTCGTATATGACAGTGAGATACCCTATTTCATTGTGTCTAATATTTAGTTCAGAATTATGGAGTGAACTCGGAAGTGAAGAAAATAAGTGGATTAAATTACTTTTTCTTGGTATCTTGTGAACTGTCTCTGTTGATTATGTAGTCAATTTTGTAAATCAAATGTGGGGGTCTGAAGTTGGCTGTTTGGATGCAGAATGTGTTGTGCAGCCTAAGAAGAAACGGTGAGAATTACTTATCATTAATTTTTTAAAGGAAACTTTCTTTATTGTCCCTTTTTTATGACTAGTTTTAGTCGAAAAATAAAGATCCTCCTTACACATATAAAATCAAAATTGGGAGAGAAACCTGGTAGTTGATCATACTTCTGTATATTGCGGCCTTGATGCACTTCCTCCCTCGGTATATACAGTGAGGCCGTGAAGGTCCCCCCCTCCCCTCAATATGCAGTACCGTTCAGAGAAGAGATGTTCCAGACGTCACTCGTCGCCGAGTTTTTTTTCAAATGGAAAGGATGCCTTGCGATACCTCGTTTGAAAGATCTTTTCAATTCCCTATCCCATCCTATTTTATTTTTGAATTCAAACTAGACGCTTTTGTCTGATTATTAGCATATCGATTTTCTATTTAAGAATCTCCAAACATTATTTAACGGAATTCTGAAAGTTCAATCAAAACTTACTCCAATTCATCTTAATAGTTCAAAATGTTCAACATCTTTTTTCTGAAAATAATAATATCTGTTTGTATTTTCATCACTTTGGTATCAAAGCCAATGACACTACCGCACTGTGAAATTATCCGTGCGGCCGCACGGAAAAGGCCCACTTTCTGTGCGCTAAATAAGAAAGCGAATAGTGTTTTCAGATGGGTACTATGGAATGCAAATAACTCGAGAACAGCGTGTTATCCCATAACAAGATCATTTGGGGATTGCAAGAAATAGCGACTTTCATTCTGAGGGGGGAATCATATGTTTCAACCTTATCACTTCCACCCTCTCTGCTGGGTGAGATTCAAACCTTAAACATAAAAAGGGAATGGGGGTCATGCGATACGTCGTTTAGAATGTCATGAATTCCTCTTTTCATTGTTGTGTTCATTTTTGAATTTGATGGAATATCCAGATACTATATGAAGAATATGAAAAACCTATCAGAATTGTTCTCACCCTCAAGACTAATTTTGCATTGTAGTAGCTAGCACGGTGTTATTTCTCAAATTTTCAAGAACTCTGGCATAGACGTTGAGAACGTGAAGACTGGTGATGAATCAGATCATCTTCTGAAAAATTCATTCAGGTCAGACTCAACTTCCTACACATAGGGTTTACGGACCATTGTTTACAACCCTTCATTTTATATAATATTCCCAAGAGGGTTCTGAAAATGGAAAGCAAAATATGCTGTTCCATCGAAAAACTTTGATATCCCTCCAATCAGTACCTTGTATATCGGTAAATGATTCGAGGGCCGGATTTACTAGAGGAAATATGACGAAGCAATAAATTTGTCCTATATTCTAACAAGTAACCAGTGAGAGAACAGTTGTCAAAAGATGATACTGATGAATGCAAATGGAAACTTTCTCATAATAATCCACTTGGTATGGTACCAAGAATATCCAATTTTTACTCGCTCACAATTGATCATAGAATCATAGTATCGAATTGTCAATGCAATACATGAACTGCATATCGTTGATCGAAAGGTAGGTTCGTTAACAGTTGAACTATTCGAAAATCAATTGAAACTTGGTGATATTTCGCAACTCATGAGGAAATCATCAACTGTTCAGATGCTACCTGAACAATGATTTTCGAAACGCCTTCATACAGTCCGGACAAAAAATTCAGGCCAAAATATTTCACTCTTATATATTATATCAAAAAGAGCATAACTCTGACATAGCAGAAAATTTTTTTTTCTGAAATTCCTCAGGGAACCCTAAGTATTATTTGTTTTGCCAAAATTTTAATTTCTGGAGGGTATAATCCAGGATATCCAGGACAATAAGTCTCAAGTAAAAACTGGATTGCAAAAAAGGCTACTGAAATACTTACATCCCAGAAAAAATATTTTAAACGATAAAAAAACTTCTTTATTCACTATAAATTAAACGTAATAGGCGCATAAAGGCACCTACGGTTCAAAAAAATAACTCATTTTTTTCCATGAGCATCGTTCGTGAGAGTTAACCACAAGTTTTAATTCATGATTTCTAACGTAGCAATAACCTCAAGTGGAATAGATCGATATCACTATCCAATGGAAATTGTCTACTGCAATTTGTTTGAATAATATTAGCTGAATTTAATTTGTATTCCTCCAAAGTTTGATTCGTGATATTGACACCTTAATAAAGTTATAGAAGAGCGAGTTGCTCTTGTCCATAATGCATAATTCGGCAGTTGTTTTTTTTCACAGAACAGATACATATTAGGCGAATGGAAAGCTGCAATTTTGCGAAAAAACACTTGAGCCTGTATCTTCGTCACCGTGCACCCTCTATTATGAGGACCTTTATTATAGATAATTAAATGTCCTCTCTTTATTGTTTAAATAATAAATTGCTCATAATCAAACTTTTTAATCAATAAATTTTCAAACTTTTTTCCTTAAATTAATATTTTCGAATTCATAGAGCGTTGATTTCAAAAATCCTATGCCTGGGCAATTAACGATTCATAAGTTTGAATATGAGCAATTTATTATTTGAAGAATTTTTAGAAGATATATCGGAAAAAAAGTCAATAAACAAACAGTAATTATCTTATAAATCGTGAACGGTTATCGATGCAAAAAAAAATTAACAAAAAACATAGGACATTATATTATCCACGGTTACGGAGATACAAACTCAAACTGTTTTTCGCAAGATGGCGGCTCTTCTGTTCGCCTTATTTGTAAATATTCTGTGTTTTTTGGTTCATTACGTCATTCTGCACCTATTTGTGATATAAAATAACTCCTGCCGAATTATGAAAGACAAAATCCTCTACTTCCTGTACTGAGGCCAAAATCCTTTAAAAGTTATTGCATTTGCATATCTGCCATGTGTGACGATGGTATCATAATATTTTCTATACTAGCAACCCGCCCCGGCTTCGCACGATTGAAGAATGGTTATTGTGGGTTATCCTACCTACCTACCATCGCCGACTTTTTTCCAGACCTATTCAAGGTTTACAATACTGTAGTACATTACTTTGATCTATCTCGTAGGAATCAGCCAGTCTTTGCAATGTAAGCGTAAAGATGTGTTTATTTTCGACATCACGTGAGAAACCCCTAAAATCATCAGTCTCTATCTTCTATAGTGTGTATAGCACATATTACCCTTCCTCTTGAATAACAATCTATTGAAAAATACAGCATCAAAATCCGTTGCGTAGTTTTCATGATCTGAGCATACATAGGGACAGACGAGGACAGACAGGCAGCGGGAAGTGAATTTGTTTTATATTATGTAGTGAAGTTATTTTGAGAATTATATCCTGCTGATGAATCTCTCTTAGCTAACTCAATTTTGCAGAAATGCATAGGTACTCCAAATAAAGTTGCTTTGTATCTCAATTTAGAAGTTGTTCAGAAAATAACAGGGAGTGAATTAGACATGAGATGAATAATAAAAATGATCTGAACTTTTCAATAACACATTTTAAAAATGTCAACAGGAAAAGTGTTATTCAATTACCATAGGACATCGAGTGATGCTTCAATAAAATTTAAAGAATAGCTGCAGATAATAGAAAAATGACGAATGCAATGATAAACTAGAATAATCAAGCTTTATTCTGAGACAAGCGAGAACTTTCTAGCACTTAGTATAATTCAGGAATCAATTGTCAAACTTTCAGAATAGCTAGAATACTGATTTGTTATTTAGGAAACTGAGTAGTCAACTGTTAATTTGTCAACAAGAGGGCAGAATGAATCTTCAAAAAGGGGACATATACAACATTCTTATAAGCAATTTATATGAGAAAATCCCTACATGTAGTTGATAAATCATTGTACCATATGTGAGTCATAATTGTGCAATAGTGCTACGTGAGTGCTTTCAAGACGTTTTCTCCATATAAACGAGAACAAGTGAATCTGTGCCAAAGATCTCCAATGTCTCGAGTCGAATCCCATGTTGGATTCCCGTTCACAAGGCTGAGTCCACTGTAGTTTCCAGTTTGTTGTACATCCAGTGAAAGATAACCTGGTAACTCCTTACATATTCGTTACAGCGCAGCGTATATTCATTCCTCTTTTTCGTTTGAACACTTTTTGCGATATCATATTGTTCGCGCTGCTGACCGACCCTCGTATAACGTATTCAGTTCAGGCGTGGGCAAATTCCACTTTCCTATAAGTACTAGTTTCATTCAATCCAGATCAGTGAGTTCGAGAAAAAACGTGAGAAGGCAGTTTTCACCCCACTCGAATATATTTTTAAATCCCGGTATTTTGGAAAACAGACTTCCTGAACAAAGACAAAACCAGGTACTTGCTGCACACCCGAGCCTTTTGAGAAGTTTTTTGGTACTTACGTATTTTGGTACACGACATCCCGAATAAGTAAAAATGCGTGAGATGGGTTAACCGGCCTGCTTTTTCACTTGAAAAAAAGGAAGATAGAACCACACCTGTTTACTCGTCGTCCCATTCATAATATTATTTTTTAGCTTTTAGTACATGAGCTATATCATTATTATCTTTTTTTATAAAACCGTTTAACATGATTTTTTTTTAACTAATTCATTTTCAAATCTTCCAGTTCTTGATTTTGATTCTTAATACCTACCCACATAGGGTGTAACAGAAGTACGTTGGAATATTCAAGTGACTTATCCCTGAGACAATTTTAAGAAAGAAGTATTTACCTATAAACTTGCATCCGGAAATGCTTACTTTCGTACGCTGTCATTGTTCAATTCAAATTGTTCTAACTTTCTTGACATTAACCTTATGGTACTTTTCATGAAAAAACCTAATTCCTACATCTCTTTCAAGTAAAAAAGATACACTTCCACTAAGGCGCTAAGCGAGGCACTATGTGAAGTTTGTGAGAACATTACAAAAACTCACTATGTGGTGGATTTCGTCAAAGTAAACAACTCTCCCCTATAAAATGTTAATCGAAGAATGATTCATATTCGAAATACAGATTATTAAACTTTTTGAAAACATGGTTGATTTTTGTCATCAAGTTTTTTGCAATTTCAGTTATTTTCATCAAACTTTATACGTTAGTATTCGGACATGAGTACTTCTTTTAAACTGATCATTATCAAGCGGCTTAATATAGCCAAATTTGATCTCAATAATTTATGTCCCTCTCCGCTTGCGAATCAAAAATCGAGGAGGCTATGAACGTTTTTTTCATCAAAGTAGAAGCTCGCTGTCACATTTTCAACTTTTCATTAACAAATTCACAGTTCGGAGTTCATGCCCGACTTTACGAATTCTGAAATGGCTGAGAAGGTTTTTGCATGCATACGGCTTTGATGACTGAAATTCAAGGGAGGTCAGACGCATCTATCAGGAGAGGTATCCCCATGTTTTGAAAAAATTCAATAATCTGTATTTCGAAAACGAATCATTCTTCGATCAACGTTTTATTGGGAAAAGTTTTTATTTTGAAGTGATCCCGCACATACTTTATTTTTGTAATGTTCTCAGCAACTTCACTCAGAGCCATGGGAGCTAATTAAAATGAATCGATTTAAAAAATGGTAAATATGTCGGAAACGATCACCTCCAGTATTACGTACCAATAAAACTAGGTTTCTAATAGGCATGGCTGTGGCCGTTTAGCATGCTCGGTGATTGAAAAAATGTTCGAACCAAACTTCTTTTTTTTTGCGTTGAATATGAATCTGAAGTCAAAACTCGCCAGTTCTTTCTTTGTTCGTGAGCAATCGCCCTTCGAAAAAGCATTTTCAACTTTTTTCTCCATAAAACTAATGACACAGTCTTTCTTCATCAACAGATCGTCTCATCATCTAATTCCATCATTATGACCTTTTTTTTCCATCAAATATTGTCATTTTCCATAAAAAACTCTACTCGAAAATCCAAGACCGTTTGATATTTTTTCTCGCGGAATTTCAAAGTGGATTTTTTCATGGAAATAGGAATATTTCATGAGAAAAATGGACCAAGAAAGTGGTGTCTGATGTAAAGATGACATACTGATATAGAACGATTCTGCATTATTAATTTTATTATACCTATAGAGTGAGGTCAATAAAGTGTGCAACAAATGGGATTTTTTGTATTACTCTACCTACAACCGAAATTCAGATACCGCCAAAAGTTGGTGCATATTCGATAACCAACTTACATGCATTTAGATTGGAACTGATCGAGGAGTATACAGGGCAGGACAGAAATATTGAATTTGTATTAGAATGAAGTAATTCCATTTTGAACAATATGGGATAATTCCATGAGGAAACATGTTTTTTTAATGTTCTCGTAAGATGAATCCAAATCTGATTGAAATCAATTTTGAATAATTTCCATCAATTAAGAGTACATATTTTTTTTCTTTGCTTAGTTGGTAATTCTCAACTCCATCTTTGTTGCAACGATATCTAAAATAACTCAAGAATTTCGCAATAAACATATTCAAGAAGGCAAATGATTTACTAGTAATACTGTGAATTGGTTATAGCTACTTTTTCATACATACTAAGTAATCAGAATTTTAGTTCAACATACGGAAATAATTGAAAGAAAAAAAGAAATTTTTTTGAGTTTTAGGCTAAGACTTCATATTTAGGCAAACTTACCATTTGTCAAAATCTTCTCCAATTATCCTATATTTGGCAAAATGGGGTACATTATTCTTGAACAAATTTAATATTCTTTGTCCTGCCCTATATTCTGTTTGGCCAGAAGGCAATCTATATGCAACTGAGTTGGTAGAACATGCACCAACTTCTGGCGATATCTAAATTTCGGTAGTACACCTGTTTCAATAGATAAACGAAAAAATACCTACTGATAAAGCGTTTTCTGAAAATTTCAATTGAAAAATTATCAAAACCGCGACCTTGTGTCTTGTGGTACTTTTCCTCCTAACTCTTGAATGGGACAAGATATAAAAAATAAATTAGTGTGATGTCATCCATCGTAAAGAGGGAGGTATCAACTATCCTCTTCTTCAAATAAAAGTATTTTGTGACACCTTGTTGAAAAGAGCTCCTAACACTGAGTCAGGATTGAACCGATTTTTATGAACAGTTATATTTTGTCTCTGGGACTCTTCAAACACACAAGAAATGCATTTGCATGTGAACCCTGTCCTGTGTTGAGTAGGTGGTAGTAGTACTTCGTCGAGCGGTATGTATTTTCTATACAGCTGCGATGTTCTAACATAATTGAGACATTTTCATTCATTTTTGAAGGAAACTGTTATTGGTATCTTGTGAAAACCCCGGTTCAGAATTCAGGTTAAAGAAGGGTAGCAAATGCTTCCATATCGATAACACCATTGCTTTGATATCAGAAAATGTAGGTCTGTCTCGGCATGGGAAAGTTGTTTATTCAGTGATTAACTCAAAAATGAATCGTGATGGCCGGTACTCCATCAAAATCCACATTCAACATATAATACTGCACTTTCCTGTTTGATTATTAGTGCAAAGGTACAGGAAAGTGTAGTATTTTGTATCAAGTCAAGAATTATAGAAGCAAATTTCGATTTCTTTGTACAGTTGAATAGTGAATAAATAAAGTACTCTCTGAAATGAATTGTCAGTCCTCAGTCAACAGATTGTGCTATTTTTCAGTAAGGAAAGCAATTTGCGATGTATTTACTCCAAACCAAAATGTAGGTAGAAGTACCCTTCGGTCCCCCAATACCTTTCACAGCAAAATATGGTCGGCAAACATCAAAGTATCAAAGACGCCGACTCTATAGACTACGCATTTTCACAATTGGCATTGGCTTTCCACAAGAGGGGAGGGGTGAATACGCCCAGATTCTCCTCTTGTTGTTTCTTCTCCCTACTTTTTCATCTCAAGTTCACGATCAAAATCCATATTCAATACAAAATACTGCAGTTTCCTGTATGATTGTATTTTCTATCAAGTTGAGAATTATAGAAGCAAATTTCGATTTCTTTGTACAGTTGAATAGTGAATAAATGAAGTACTCTCTGTCAACAAATTGTGCTATAGAAATTTCTTCAGTAAGGAAATAAATTTGGGATGTATTTACTTCAAACCAAAATGTAGGTAGGTAGGTACCCTACGTGCCCCCAATAACACTTGCACAGGAAAATATGGCCGGTAAACATCAAAGTATCAAAGACGCCGACTTGACTACGCATTTTCACAATTGGAATTGTTTTTCCACAAGAGGGGAGGGGTAAACACGCCCAGATTCTCCTGTTGTTGTTTCTTCTCCCTACTTTTTCATCTCAAGTTAGGATTCATGTATTGAGAAGAATTAATTCATGCAGTTAGTTCATTATTATATATACAGCAATGAGTAGCTCTTACCAACATATTTCTAATATTTGAAACAGAAATTATATTTGATATCGTAATATCACGTGGTACATTTGCAATAAAAGTGCTCGATGGACAAAGAACTAACAATTCGTGAGTCTAGTAGTAGTAAACTCGGAAGTGAATCAAAGAAGTGGATTAAATTGTTTCTCTTGGTTTCTTGCTCGGTTTCTTGTGAAGTGTCTGTTGATTATGTAGTCGATTTGGTGAATCAAATCTGGGGTTCTGAAGTTGGCTGTTTGGATGCGGATGTGGATTAATTTTACGAGGAAACATTGAGAAAACTTTTCTTAATTATCCCCTATTTTTCAAATGGAACTACTTTTCTATACGAAAATTGAAGGTTTCTGTCCTGTCCCTATCATATCGTTGAGAAGTTTTAATCGAAATGATGAAGTTGGTTCTGTAATGTCCCTTGTATCATTTCGGTGTAGAAGTAATAGAAATTTTTTTTTTTGTTTTTATGAGAAAATCCATTGAATTTCCAACGCGTGCTTTAAAAAACTAACGGGTCTTGGAAGAGATATATTCGGCAGGTTTTGAAATTAACAGGAAAATGAAGATGGGCATATTTGTATCACCCACTACCAGTACCCACTCCTTTCACAGATAAAATAAAAGTTTGAAGTTGAACCTGTTCCTTGATCATAATTCAATATATTGCGGCCTTGATGCACTTTTCCCTTCGGTATATACAGTGAGGCCGTGAAGAGTCCCCCCCTTCAATTCATAGTACTCTTTAATGAAAAGATGTTTGGGACGTCACTCGTCGCCGAATTTTTTTCAAATGGAAAGGAGGCCTTTCGAAAGATCTTTTTAAGTTATAGGGCCAGTTGCACCGCTCTGCTCAATTTGTTGTTTATCTAAGACACGCTTTTTTACTATGTATTTGCTCCCTTGTTCCTTAACGATTAAGCCAAGCTCAGTTGAATCTTTTGTCAGTTGGAGCGGTGAAATTGGCCCATAGTATCAAACCATTCATTTACGGTGTCTGAGGATAATATTTGTTTGGTAGGAAGGTACCGTCAAACCATTCGTGAATGAAATGATATTGATAACATTAGGAATTTGTCTAGAGACCCTAACACCAAACTGATATTACTCTCACTCGATTTGTACACCAGCCCACGATTTCATGTGGGATTTCTGGATTTCAACGTGGATTTGCAAAATATCTAGTAAGTTAATGTTGCACTTCGGATTCGCGAACTGAAATACCTCTGTCGAACCTTTTGGTCATCGAAATATTTGAAGAAAACTTCAAATCATTCTTGCTTGCTTAAGCCATGATTGTCTGATTCAAATACGTTGTCACTGTTGTACTGGGAACGATTTCAAGTGAAAATCCCATTAAAAACAGTATTTCTCAATACATTTCCGTGTATTTTCATCAGTTTGATATCGAATCCTCGATCGATGCCAATGACACTAACGCACTGTAAAATTTTACGTGCGGATGCACGGAAGAGGCCGAGGGGTAAATCACTGAACAATCTCGTGTACACCGGACTGTCATTTATACTCGGACTGCAACTGGACTGCCACCGGACTGCCCGGACTGTGAATGTCGCTCGATCATGACAACAAATACTACTTCGTCTGTTTTTCAAATCCGTAATACACTTGACACAATAACAAAAAATTGGAAAACGAAAAAAAAATGCGGAATATTGCGAAATGATCTTCAGCGTATGGAGCAACGCCACGACCAAAAAAAAACACTTTCGATGAAGGACACAGTGACACACTTTCACAAACATTTTCATTCGACATCATGGACCAGAGTGAAAAAAATGAAAAAATAAGTTAATTGGCTTCTTTCGTAGTATTCGAAATTACGAAAGTAAAAATTCGACATTCAGTTTTTTTGTCTCTTGACTGCAAGAAAAACCTATAATGCACGTAGAACATCGTGCAAAAAAGTGGAGTATTATTTTTCCTAGAATTTGGAGGTTATAGACATCAGCAATTTCGCAGTTTGATAAAAAAAATCTTATAGGCAGATGTTCTATATAGGCAGGTTCCGAACTTGACAATAAAAGGGTGCGAGCTACTGACCAAGTTTGATTGTGACAGAGTTTCGTAATTCTGTGTCCGTGCTGAATTAAATGCCATCTCAACATTGGCAAAATTCTGATCAGGTACTTCCAAAGATATCCAGAAAATATCGAAATCGCATGTAATTGTTCAAGTTTTTTTGTAACCTCATTTCAAGAAATATTTTGAAACGAATGTGAGTTCATCATTACCACTATTTTCATGCTACAAGATGACGTTGTCATATTTGAAGTCTGACTTTTCATATTGGGTCCACGAGTGGGTCCACCATCAAATTTATTTTTTCAAATATGACTCTGTTTTATTTTGGATTTGGTTCCCTTTTGGTGTCCTGATAACTCGCCTGATAATGATGACGTTCAACAAACGTCAGAAAATTTATTGGATTTGAGAAAAATGTCAACGAATGTCATCTCTCTTTCATACATTTCGCTCCCAAACATATGCTGAGGCTCCTGGAATCTATCAAGAGGAAAGTAGTTCGTCTGGTTATTGATCCTGCACCAACGAACCCATTGACCTTACTAGAGCATCGCAGAAAAATGGGCAATCTTTATCTTTTCTATACATATTTTGATGGTCGATGCTCATCAGAAATCTATTACCTACACTATATACCACTACTGGCTAGCACGATGTTCCACCATGAACTTTATGAATTTTCCTCTTATGCAATCACAAGATAAAAACGCTGTTGACCTTGATAAAAAAGCAACATACTGAAAATCGAAAATAAGATTAAAATGGCGGACTGCCAAAGGACTGCCACGGACTGCAACCGGACTGCCCCAGTGGTTTACCCCTCGGAAAAGGCCCACTTTCTGAGCGCTAAATAAGCATGCGAATACAGTGATTTCGGATAGGAACAATGAAAAAAGTTGGGATGCAAAAAACTCGGGAACGGCATGTTATCCAATAACAGGATCATTTGGGGAATGCAAGAATTAGCGATTTTTAATCATATGTTTCCAACCCCTCAGCGGGGTGTGATTCAAACCTTAAACATGAAATGGGATTAGGGGTCATGCGATACGTCGTTTAAAATGTCATCAATTCCTCTTTTCGTTGTTGTGTTCATTATTGAATTTGATGGAGTACCCAGATAAGTACTATATGAAGAATATGAAAAACCTATCAGAATTGTTCTAACCCTCAAGACTAATTTCACATTATAGTAGCTAGCACGGTGTTTTTTCTCTAGTATTTGAAATCTTTAACATAGACGACGTTGAGGCTCGCGTTGAGCTCACATGAAGACTGGTGATAAATCAAATCATTTGAAAATTTGCATACTTTTCACGTGTGACGATGGACAAATTTTCCATACTAGCGAACCGCCCACCCGCCCCGGCTTCGCACAAATAAAGAATAATTATTGTGGGTTATCCTACGTCAAGACGATTCTGAGTAGTCCTTACTCCTAGTCCTACTTCACCGAAATTGAAACAGATTGTTCACAGCAAGTATGCAGCAAAATACCTATAACTTTTCAATTTCAAGTCAAATCACTACGAATTTTCAATTTTGAACTCGGAATTTAATAAAATTAAGAGGTTCAAGTCTTGTTCACGTATTTGTTTAAATCATTCAACGTTACTTCACAGTATCAAGGGAAAAAAGTTGCACGTTTACCGGTTACTAATTGAATTTCTTGAATTACGGTGCATATAATATAATAGACTAAGAACCAGTGACAGTTTTGCGTGATTATTTAGTTAATCCGTGAGGACAGGCCCTGAGCGCTGTTCCAAGCGGGTGGCGGTACGCCCCCAACTTGCAAAAAATTAGAAAAGGCAAAGGAAGCACGCAACTTGTTTACTCTGATAATAATTCAAATGACTGGGTGTGGTGAGGAGTTTATCTCCTTGAAAAAGTCAAGAACACAAACAGTCATTTCATAGTGAAATAGAAAGACTTGGATGATTGGAAATATGTTAAAATCAATAGAGCAGTTCTGGCGTGGGCAAATTCCACTTTTCTTTAAGTACAAGTTTTCTTCGATACAGATAGATCAGTGAGTTTGAGGAAAGAACGTGACAAGGCAGTTTTCACCACACCCAAAAATATTTCTAATTCCCGGCATTTTGAAAAGCAGCGTCTCTGAACAAGACGAAACGTACACGTACCTAGGTACTTGCTGCACACCCGAGCCTTTTGAGGAAGTTTTTTGGTACTTACGTATTTTTGGGCACGAAATCCAAATGAGCCCACTTTTTTACTTGAAAAAAGGAGAAAGAACCACTCGCCGTCCCATTCGCAATATTATTTTTAAGCTTTTAGTACATGAGCTACATCATTATTATCTTTTTCTTTGATAAAACCGTTTAACATATTCATTTTGAAATTTTTCAGTTCTTGATTTTGTAACCTAATACGTACCCATACATAAGTACGTTGGAATATTCAAGTGACGTATTCCTGAGAAAATTTTACGGAAAAAGTCATTATTCATTTCAAATTGCCCTAACTTTTTTGACATTAACCTGTTGGAACTCTTCATGAAAATACCTTATTCCTACATCTTTTCCAAGTAGAAAAGATACACTTCCTTATCAAGTCTGGAAGTGATAGTTTTCGCGATATTTAAAATTTTCTATATCGATGTATATTACTCAGCTTCTAAGGCGCTAAGTGAAGTTGATGAGAACATTACAAAAACTCACTAGGTGGTGGATTTCGTCAAAATGAACAACTCTTTCCTATAAAATGTTAATCGAAAAATGATTCATTTTCGAGATACATATTTTTTAACTTTTTCAAAACATGGTTGGTTTTTGTCGAAAGTTTTTTGCAATTCCAGTTATTCATCAAACTTTATACGTAGTATACTTGGACAGACTTCTGAACTGAACATATCGAGCGGCTTAATATAGCCAAATTTGATCTCAATAATTTCTGCCCCTCTCCGCTTGCAAATTAAGAATCGAGGAGGCTATGAACGTTTTTTTTTATCAAAATAGGAGTTCGCTGTAACATTTTGAACTATTCGTCAAAAAAATCACAGTTCGGAATTCATAAAGTGATTTTTTGGTACCATGCCCGACTTTAGGAATTCTGATATGGCTGATATTTTTTTTGCATGCATACGGCTTGGGTGACGAAAATTCAAGCGAGGTCAGACGCATCTATCAGGAGAGATATTCCGATGTATTGAAAAAAATTAAAAATCTGTATCTCGAGGAATCATTTTTCGTTCAACATTTTATAGGAAAAATTTGTTAATTTTCAAGTGATCCAGCATATACTTTGTTTTTGTAATGTTCTCAGCAACTTCACTCAGAGCAATAGGAGGGAGCTAATCAAAATGAATCGCTATAGAAAATTGTAAATATCTCGGAAACGATCACCTTCAGCGTTGCTGAGAAAGTGTACATTTTTCAATCGGAAAAAGTGTGGGAATTAGGTTTTTTCATGAAAAGTAGCAAAAGGTTACTATCAATAGAATCGGGGCAATTTGAAATGAATAATGACAGCGTACGCAGCGCCCTCTAAATTTCACATGAAGATCAATACGAAATTTGCAAAAGTTATTTTTAGAAAGCGAACAAATAAATTCAATTTCAACTCCCTGTTTCTTCAAAATGAAGCATTTCCGTACACAAGTTTATATAGATTTTTTTTAAATTGTCTCTGGAATACATAACTTGAATATTTTAATGTACTTATGTTACACCCTGTATGTAACTATAGACTGTCCGATCTCTATGATCTGCCACGCAGCCTTCGACTTTACCTTTCATATGATACCCATTGCCATATCGAAACGAATATGCGATTGGAAATATTGAATCAAATATGAATACTGTCATTTTGTCCAGGCAGCCATTTCAAATTTGATATTTGTTATAGCGTACTCAATCAGCTATTTTATTGGCGGCCATATTGTAATTACTTTTTTTTTCACATTTGTTTACTAATTGAGCCCTTATGAGGGGATTTGTGAAAAAGTATGTAACCTGTCATTATGTTTGCCGTCACATTGGCTTTTTATTTTTTTTATAAAGAATAACTTCTATTTCACCAGCTGAGCCCCTACGGGAACGCCTGTTTCGAATTCTTGTTCGACGCATCAAAATACGTACCAATAAAACTAGGTTTTCAATAGACTTGGCTGTGGGCAAAAGAGACTCTCCAACAATAGAAAACCGGTTGAAAATTTCGTTCAGCTTGCTCGGTGATTGAAAGAAATGTTTGAACCAACTTACGTACAAAAATATATTACAGTTTCCTGTATGATTTTCACTTACAATGGGTTTACAAAACCGCGACACGTGTTTCGCTATTACAATAGCTTCTTCAAGCAAGATAAATCAATCACTATTCTATAATACGCTATTCATATACAAGTATCGAACGTCTCTTACAATAAAGGTCCGACTTAGGTCCGATATTCGACCCGTGATTTGTCCAAATATTAATTAATTACATTGGAATATTATTCCTAGAAATAGGCTATGTTGATTATTGGTCGGGAACATATTCAACAATGGAGAGTTATTTAATTCAACCTGATCATTCAATAAATAATCTTAATTTTTCCCTCTATTGATTTCCAAACTTTCTAGAAGGTTGAGTTCCCGACCTTTCTGCTCAAAATGCCTCATTTTGAACTCGTGGTTGAACTCATGACCTTCAAGAATGAGGTGACTTGCATAAGTAGAATTTTTTTTCCATTCAAAAATTTAGTTCTGTGTTCTCTTAGGCGTGTGTTGAAAGATCTTTCCGTTTGACCTACGTAGTACATCGGACATGACCCACATGTTGATTCATAAATTCCTGATCTTTTTGACGATTCATTTTTGTCTTTATTATTTTTGATATATATCCCCGATTTATTATTTGTACGAAATGCTGTATTAATATCATCATTCTTCAAGAATCTAGAAATATTTACGCTTGATTGGCCTAAATAAGTTATGGTTCTGTAAAGGTACGCGTCCATAGGAACGCATCGTACGTATCGTACGGATCGTATGAAACGGATTTTAGAATTATTAGTATAGAAAGTTAGACATATGCGTCCACTGACCGGCAGCGGACGGATCGCACGTATCGGTCCGTCGGTAATGCCGATGAAATTTATCGAAGGGGCAACTTTTCCGACTGGTGCGAATGACGTCATGCGGATTGCCGATAAGTGGACGCATGTCACAATAGGTGGTCACTGATAGCCTCACAGATCATTTGAATTTTGTTACATTTCTACACTAAGTACACACACGTGCTTCAATTATAATTGTTATTACGCATATCATGGAGCAAATCAGTGAATAGTGTATGATATTCTTCAAATTGTGATCTTTTTTTGAATATGTCATGTTTCCACATTCTATGTCTTCTCTTATTTCCCCTTCTTTCTTCTTCATCTAATAACAAAGCAATAATGATAAATTCTTCATCACTTTCCATGATCGGAAACATTACACACTGTAATGTTTCCGATCGTCCACTCACAACGAAAATGCGAATGTTACTTAAAAGCCGACCGTCGCATCGGCAATCCGATCGCTACGGATACAGTGGACGCACTATCACAAATCGATCCGTTTTATACGATCCGTACGATGCGTACCTATGGACGCGTACCTTAATCCGGCTCGGTATTGACTACTCTGGATACACCAACTTGAGGGCTTGACTATGTAATTTCTTCCTCCATATCCATTGTTAATCGCAATCTGTTTTATTATATTAAGTTCATTAACATAATTCACATCAGATAAAGGGACATTCAACAGTCTATGAATCATACTATTGAATGCGGCCACCTTATGCTGATATGGATGACACGAAGTATTGTGAATAACAATGTCCGTGTGGGACGGTTTACGGTAAACCGAGAATGTGATAGTCAAACCCAAATAGTTAATTGCACTATTTTCTTCCATCTCCATAGTACAAACAATGGAAGAGTGAAGACAATCCATGAAATCGAGAAACTTGGTTAGCTGTCTGTTTTTACCTTTGAAACATACCAATATGTCATCAACATACCTATACCAGTAAATAAAATTTCCTATCAACGGATTACAGTGAATTTTACGCTTCAACGTATCCATGAAAATCTCTGCTAATAGGGGACTCAGAGGGTTCCCCATTATCAGGCCATTACAGGATGAGTAGTACGTGTCATTGAATTGGAAGTAATTCTGTGAAAAACACACTGTAAGTAGTTCCAGAATTTCCTGTTTTACTATTGGGTAGGTATTGTTTTTTCGAGCAATGTCTCGACCAAGTTAATCGTATTTTTATGCGTTGAATATGAATCTGAAGTCAAAACTCGCCAGTTCTTTCTTCGTTCGGGAGCAATCGCCCTTCAAAGAAGCATTTTCGACTTTTTTCTCCATAAAACTAATGACACAGACGTTCTTCATCAACAGATGTGGTCTCGGTAGAGTAGTGGTTAGCGTATCTGCCTATCAAGTGGAAGGCCAGGGTTCGAATCCTCTCCGGGCCACCGTGCTGGGTAATCACACGTTAAAAGGTAAGGCCTCGTTGATCCATTGCTCGCACAATTTTAGACTTCTGAGGGTTGACGTTCGTCAGCTGGTTAACGGAACGAACAATTTTAGAACAACAACAACAATTTTTAGATCATTTTATCATCTAATTCCACCATCATGACCTTTTTTCCATCAAATATTGTCATTTTTTTATACAAAATACTATTCGAAAATTTCGACCGTTTAGTATCTTTCCTCGCGGAATTTCAAATTGGTTTTTTTCATGGAAATTGGAATATTTCATGTGAAAAATGGACCAAGAAAAGAAATGGAGTCTGATGTAAAGATGACCTACTGATGTAGAACGAGTCTGTTTTATTAATGTAATTATACTTATACAGTGAGGTCCATAAAGTGTTCAACCAATTGGTTTTTTTTGTATTACTCTACCTACAACCGAAATTCAGATACCGCCAAAAGTGGGTGCATATTCCATAACCAATTTACATGCATTTAGCACATTTACGAATTTCACATTATTTTTTTGCTTTGCTTATTTGGTAACTGCCAACTCCTTGTTGCAAGGATATCTAAAATAACTCAAGAATTTTGCAATAAAACTATTTAACAAGGCAAATGATTTACTAATAATACTGTGATTTGGTTATTGTTACTTTTTTATACATTCTAATCAGAATTTTTATTCAAGATGTGGAAGTAATTATGAAAAACAATTTTAGGCTAAGACTTCATATTTAGGCAAACCTACCATTTGTCATCAACTTTTCCAATTATCCTTAATTTGTCAAAATAGGGGTATATTATTCTTGAACAAATTTAATATTTTGTGTCTTGACCTGTATTCTGTGTGACCTGTAGTCAATCTATATGCAAATACTTTGGTTATAGAACATGCACCAACTTCTGGCGATATCTTAATTTGAGTACCTAGTACAACTATTCCAATAGATATCGAAAAAATATATTCTGATACAGTGTTTTCTGAAATTTTCACTGAAAAAATCAAAACCGCGACCCTGTGTCTTGTAGTACTTTTCCTCCTAACTCTTGAAAGGGACAAGATATAAAAAATAATTTAGTGTGATGTCATCCGTCGTAAAGAGGGAGGTATCAACTATCCTCTTCTTCAAATGGAACGATTTTGTGACACCTTGTTGAAAAGAGCTTCTAACACTGAGTCAATATTGAACCGATTTTTATGGGCAGTTTTATTTTGTCTTTGGGACTCTTCAAACACACAAAAATAATGCCTTTGCATGCGAACCCGGTCCTGTGTTTAGTAGGTAGTAGTACTTCGCGAAGCGGTATGTATTTTCTGAAAAGATATTTTTTTTCAGTGAATAACTCAAAAATGAATTGTGATGGCCGGTTCTCGATCAAAATCCATATTCAACACAAAATACTGCATTTTCCAGTATGATTATTAGTGAAAAGGTACAGGAAACTGTTGTATTTTTTATCAAGTCAAGAATTACAGAAGCAAATTTTGATGTCTTTTTACAGTTGAATAGTGAATAATAAAAGCACTCTCTGAAATGAACTGTCGTCATCACTAAACATATTGTGCTATA
The DNA here is from genome assembly GCA_032362365.1 of Zygogramma bicolorata. Taxonomy (NCBI): domain Eukaryota; kingdom Metazoa; phylum Arthropoda; class Insecta; order Coleoptera; family Chrysomelidae; genus Zygogramma; species Zygogramma bicolorata. The sequence continues at coordinate 44,359 of JAVJAQ010004525.1, read as the reverse complement.
TGACTTTTTCGGTAAGGAATGAAATTTGGGATATATTCACTCCAAACTAAAATGTAGGTAGAGGTAGGTACCCTTCGTTCCCCAATACCTTTCACAGCAAAATATGGCCGGCAAACATCAAAGTATCAAAGACACCGACTCTAGACTACGCATTTTCACAATTGGCGAGTGTCCTATATATGAGAGTCTACGCTCGCACTTTTATTCACAAATCACTACTCCTAACGACTTGCTAGATACTCTCGATTCAAACAACCTGAAATCTCTCAAAATGATTGTGAATTACATTTCAGCAACCCTCAAGCTGCGCTCATTTATCATTAATGAATGATATTTTCTCTATCTCTTTCTCTCCGATATGTTTACCTTATGATATTTGTTAGTGTCGTCAATCTCGAATTGTAATTATCTCACTCAAGAACCAACCAAACTCTTTGTTATAAGAATTGTAATTCTTTTTATAAACAATAAATCTATCTATCTATCTACAATTGGCATTTGGCATTGGTTTTCCACAAGAGGGGAGAGGTGAACACGCCCAGATTCTCGTGTTGTTGGTTCTTCTCCCTACTTTTTCATCTCGAGTTAGGACATTGATTCATGTATTGAAGTATTTATGGAGTTAGTTCATTATTAAAAAATACACAGCAATGAGTAGCTCTCATCTGAATATTTCTAATAATTGAAACCGAAATTATATTTGATATCGTAATATCACGTGGTACATCGATTTGCAATAAAAGTGCTCGATAGACAACCGACCAACCATTCGTAGAGTCAAGAAGTAGTGAATGAAAGTAAGTGGCCTAATTTTTTTTTTCTTGGTTCCTTGTGAAGTGTCTGTTATGTAGTTAATTTGATAAATCAGATGTGGGGTTCTAAAGTTGGCTGTTTGGATGCAGATTGTGTTTGTTGGGCTGCCTGAGAAGAAACGGTGAGAATTACTTTTCATTAATTTTTCAATAAAAACTTTCTTAATTTTCCCTTTTTTATGACTAGTTTTACACGATAAATGAAGGTTCTGTAATGTTCCTATCATATTGTAAGAAGTATAGAAATGAGAATATCCGACGCGTTCTTTATAAAACTTACGGGTCTTGGAAGAGAGATATTCGGCAGGTTTTCAAATTAACAAGAAAATGAAGATGTAGATACCTACTCCTTACACAGATAAAATAATGGGAGGGGAACCTGTTCGTTGATCATAATTCAATTTATTGCGGCCTTGATGCACTTTTCCCCTCGGTATATACAGTGAGGCCGTGAAGAGTCCGCCCCTCGATTCAAAGTACTCTTTAGTAAAAAGGTGTTTGAGACGTCACTCGTCGCCGTTTTTTTTTTCAAATGGAAAGGAGGCCTTGTTATATCCCCTTTGAAAGATCTTTCCAATTTCCTATCAAATAATATTTTATTTTCAGAATCAAACTAGACGCTTTTGTCGTATTATTAGCATACCAATTTTCAATTTAGGAATCTCCAAACGTTAATTCATAAAACGCTCAAAATGTTGAACATCTATATTCTGAAAATAATAAAATTTGTTTATGAATTCATTTTTCACTTTATTGGATGTTTCTGGGCAAACTAAAGTGATGGTATCGAACCATTCATTCACGGTGTCGGAGGATAATATTTGGTAGGTAGGAACCGTCAGACCATTCGTGAATGAAATGATATTGATAACATTAGGAATTTGTTTAGAGATCAATGACCCTAACACCAAACTGATATTACTCGCACTCGATTTGTATACCAGCCCACGATTTCAGGTGGGATTTCTGGATTTTCGAAATGTCTAGTGAGTTGATGTTGCACGCCGGATTCGCGAATTGAAATACCTCTTTGTCGAACCGTTCGTTCATCGAAAAATCTGAGAATAACTTGATAACTTGAAATCATTCTTTCTTGCTCAAAGCTTTTAATGTCCATAGGGTAATTCGTTGTTACTGTACCGTCAACGTTTTTTTCAAAACATTTTCGTGTATTTTCATCAGTTTGGTATTAAAGCCAATGACACTAGCGCACTGTGAATTCATCCGTGCGGGCGCACGTAAAAGGCCCACTTTCTGTGCGCTGAAAAAGCATGCGAATACAGTGTGGTCAGATGGGTACTATTGGATGCAAATAACTCGAGAACGGCGTGTTATCCCATAATCAGATAATCAGATCATTTGGGGATTGCAAGAAATAGCGATTTTTATGCTGAGGGAGAAATCATGTTCCAACCTTATCACTTATATCCCCTCGGCGGGGAGAGATTCAAACCTTCTACGTAAAATGGGATTGGGGGTCATGCGATATGTCGTTTAAAATGTTATCAATTTCTCTTTTTATTGTTTTGTTCACTTTTGAATTTGATGGAGTACCCAGATACTATATAAAGAACATCTTCAAAAACCCATCAGAATTGTTCTCACCCTCAAGACTGAATTTGCATTGTAATAGCTAGCACGGTGTTATTTCTCAAGTGTTCAAAAACTTACTTGAAGACTGGTGATGAATCAGATCATCTTCTGAAAAATTCATTCAGGTCAGACTCAACTCCCTACACACAGGGTTTACGGACTGAAACCTGTCAGAATACAACTACCCCCCTGACCAATGCCTCGAGAGGCGTTGAATCAGACGATGAAATCATATTTCTCAAGATTCGTCATAACAAACTGATTTCTCTAAATGCGTTTCTGTTGAAAATAGGGACTGATGATAGGATTGTTTTTCTGTATTATTTTGTTCATTAAGTACTTCTGAACCGATCATTGTTTACAACCCTTTATTTTATACAATATTTTCAAGAGGAATCTGAAAATGGAAAGTTAAATATGCTGTTCCATCAAAAAAAACTTTGATATTCCTTCAATCAGTACCCTGTATATCCGTGAATAATTCGAGGGCCGGATTTAACAGAGGAAATATGACGAAGCTATGAATTCGTTAACAAATAACCAGTGAGAGAACAATAGTTGTCAAAAGATGATAGGTACTAATGAATGCAAATGGAAACTTTCTCAAAATTTAATCCACCTGGTATGATAGCAGAATATCCCATTTTTAGTGGCTCATTATTGATCATAGAATCATAGTATCGAATTGTCATTGCAATACTTGAACTGCATATCGTTGATCAAAAGGTAGGTTTGGTAACAGATGAACTATTCGAAAATCAATTGAAACTTGGTGTTATTTCGCAATTCATAAGCAAATCAGCATTGTTCAGATGCTACCTGAACCGCAATGATTCTAGGAACGCCTTCATACAGTGAGGCCAAAAATTTCAGTCAAATAATTGTGTATAAGAGATACACTATATCAAAAAGAGCATCACTCTTTCCTGGCATATTTTGAAATGGGACAGTATCTGAGCTAGGCATCGCCAATGAAATAAATTCTTTTTTCTGAAATTCTTCAGGGAACCCTATTGTTTGTTTTGACAGAATTTGTATTTCTGGAAAGTATAATCCAGGATATAATGAAGGGTTGACAATATGTCTCAAGTGAAAACTGGATTGCAAGAAAGTCTACTGAAATACTTACATCCCAAAAAATCTTTCAAATGATAGAAAAAATTCTTTATTCACGATACATTAAACATAATAGGCGCATAAAGGCACTTACGGTTGGAAAAAATAACTTTTTATATCCATTTTGTTTCATGAGCATCCTTAGTGTGAGTTAACCACAAGTTTCAATTTATGATTTCTAATGTAGCAACAACCTCAAGTGGAATAGATCGATATCACTGTACAATGGGAAATGTCTTCTACCATTTCTATGAAAGATATTAATGAAGTTGATTTGTATTCTTTCAAATTTTGATTCGTGATATTGACACCCGAACAAAGTTATAGAAGAGCGAGTTGCTCTTGTCCATAATGCATAATTCAACTGGAGTAATTTTTTTCACAAAAACAAATACGAATTAGGCGAACGGAAATGCCGCCATTTTGCGAAAAACCGCTTGGGCCTTTATCTTCGTCACCGTGCACCCTCAATTATAAGGACCTTCATAATAGATAGTTAAATGTCTTATCTGTCCTTTGTTCGATAATTTTTTTCGTATCACTTACCGTTCACGATTTATAACATCATTACTGTTTGTTTATTGACTTTTCTACCGATATCTCTTCTAATAATTGTTTGAATAATGAAGTGCTTATAATCAAGTTTTTCAATCGGTAAATTTTTCGCAACTCTTGCTTCAATTTCAATGTTTTCCTCAAATCAATATTCAATATATCAAACTAATATTTTCGAACTTATAGAGCGTTAATTTCAAAAATCCTATGCCTGGGCACTTAACCATTTATAAGTTTGGTTATGAGCAATTTATTATTTGAAGAATTATTAGAAGAGGTATCGGTAGAGAGTCAATAAACAAACAGTGAAAATCTTATGAATCGTGAACGTTAAGTGATGCGACAAAAATTATTGAACAAAAAAGATAGGACATTACATTATCCACGGTTACGGAGATACAGGCGCAAACGTTTTTTCGCAAGATGGCGGCACTTCCGTTGGCCTCATTTGTAAGTATTTTGTCTTTTTTTGTTCATTACGTCATTCTGCACCTATTTGTGATATAAAATAACTCCTGCCGAATTATGAAAGACAAAATCCTCTACTTCCTGTACTGAGGCCAAAATCCTTTAAAAGTTATTGCATTTGCATATCTGCCATGTGTGACGATGGTATCATAATATTTTCCTTACTAGCAACCCGCCCCGGCTTCGCACGATTAAAGAATGGTTATTGCGTGTTGTCCTACGTACCATCGCGCACTTTTTTTAGACCTATTCAAGGTTTACAATACTGTACAGTACATTACTTTGATCTATCTCGTAGGAATCAGCCAGCCTTGGCAATGTAAGCGTAAAAATGTGTTTATTTTCTACATCACATCAGAAACCTCTTAAATTATCAGTCTCTCTCTGCTATAGTATGTGTAACACATATTAATCTTCCTCTTGAATCAACATCTATTAAAAAATACGGCAGCGAAATCCATTGCGTAGTTTTCAAGATCTAAGCATACATAGGGACAGACAGGCAGCGGAAAGTGAATTTGTTTTATATCATGTTGTGAAGTTATTTTAAGAATGATATCCTGCTTATGAATCTCTGTTCATTGCATGCATAATAATGCTTCAGTGCAAGAGCCGATGCAATAAGACCATTAGTTAATTCAATTTTGCAAAAAAGCTCAGGCACACCAAATAAAGATGCTTTGTATCTCAATTTAGTAGGTAAGTAATTGAGTATTTGATGAATTCCATAATTCACTTGATAAGATCTTGATTGAATGTCCATATTCGTATCCAAAAAAGCACTTCGAAAAGTGAAAGGTGAAAATCCAAAATTCCATAACTTGAAACCCATTTACGTAAAATATCTGATCTGTATATAAGATTTCATCTACCAACCTACGCTTCATTATTAGCGATACCTTTCAAGTATCCAACTAATTAATAAAATCATTAAAATCGACTTCATTCATCATAACACACGATAGAGTTCTCTTTCAATAAATGATGAAATGGCGGAGATTTAGCCTGAGCTGGTACTATCCTAGTGATTTACAGACTTCGATTTTCAAATCGTCCGAAATGATACAATTTTGTGAAAATAGCTCATTCGGAATTACTTACATCCTTTTTTGAAAACTTTTAATTACATGGGGCGTTGACTGAAAACTATGTAGGTACGGAGTATTTCTGAAAGGGGTGGGTAGGTTTGCTCGGGTAATATCTGATTTCTTCATCCCCACCATTAGTCTAGTTTATCGTGGCAAGGCAAGAAATATAAATAAAATAGAAAATACCACATAATTGTGTACTGAGCTACGCTGTTTCATATAAGATTTCAAGAAGTATATGATTGATATACTACAGTTCCAAAATAGTAGGCACTGAATTTTCAGAAATGATTGTGAGGTATTTGCATCAATCGGTCTCTTCCAATGGCGTGCGGAAAATAATGTAAACAAGTGAGACTGAGCTACTTAAGAATAAATAAATTCAATAATACTAGGCACTTAATTTCCCGGCCATATTACTCATCTCATCAAAACAAAAAATTGTCGGGTTGTGTTTGTATATATTTTAGCATCTTCTGAATTCCTTCACATGCAGCTAAATGGTCATAAAATAACGGACAAAGTGTTAACCTTGCATCACCCACGTCAAAAAAATTTAACCGAAAACATACCTGGGGTATACCATACCCCATTTTCAATTTATTTTTAATTCATTGTTTTTTTTTATATTTTATTGCTAATGGCTTCTCAGGTGACCGAATTAGCAGATGAAGGAACAGTTTTATCCAATAGATTATTTATTCCATAAAAATCGGAAATCGAACCTTTTTATTCAAGCCAACAAAAAACACATCACCTATACAACCGAGAAAAAAATGAGGCCTACAATTATCGTTTTCATTAACAAAGATACATTATAACTACGTGATAACACGAGAATAACAAAACGTGGTATGCGGTATACTCGAGAGCACTCCTAACAGGTCCAAACCACAGAACAGTTGGTCCTTTACTGGTACCAATAATTCAAAAAATTAACGTGTTTTTAAGGGAGCGATAGGCAACCAACACTATGGACAAATAAGAGAAATATTGACATTTGAAAACATCTGGTTTATGTCACACCCCACATGTGACGAAGGGTTAATGGACGTTACAATTGTTTTCTAAGAATTAAGTGCCTTTTATTTTGAAATTGTGAAGAGTGTGTGGCTATATTGAATGATTTCTTACAGCAAAAGTGACCAGTAATTATTTACGTGACTAATAGCAATCGCGATAGTTGCTCATCATCCGAAGAGTTTTCTTCAGATGGTAGTGAATAATATTAATCATTTCTGGGAATTCAATTAGAATATATTTGATTTCAGTAAATGAATTGAAATCAATACGTATTTACTTAACGTATTATTATTCAACAGATGTTACGCTTAGGCAGAATATGAATAGAAATTCGTATTTTCTCACTTCCATATTTGGTACTTGGTTATTCAAACAAAATCGCTAAATAGCTGAATAGTATCCCCACAATTTTAATATACTACTGTAATATTCCAGAGTATTTGAACTCGAAAACAGTTTTGAAATTTACTAAAGTACAAAGGACAATAAACAATACCCTGCAAATTTTCGAGTCTAAGTACAAAAGTAAAAATCCATTGTCCGAAAAAAGTATTCAAGTACAAAAACAAATGAAAAGGATTTGTACTTGCATTTCAAGTTCTTATCCCAAGTACTCCCCAGCTATACGCTCTACGCTTATTCATATCTCTCTACCTCATGGCAACTTCAATCTGCCGTTCTCTTCTCTGTCTCACAATCATCTCTGTGTACGCAGCGTTGCCATTTATAAATTTTATACGCCGAATATCACTGTTTTTTTTTGATTATTTAATGAACATTGATACTGCTGGATACTTTTCATTAGTAGGAAGTTTCTTTGATGAAAAATACTTTGTCCGTCATTCTATGAGCATTCAGCTGCGTGTGCATGATTAAAGTAGAAGATGCTGCAACATATAGAATCAAAACCTGACAACAATGTGTTCGTTTTGATGCAATACCATTTCTGAGAATTTAGTGTCTACTATTTTGGAACTAGAAAATAGATCGCATAAGGTGTCATCAGTGTAAAGTATATCTTGGTTCGTACCAAGTTGGCCACCCCTGTCATAAAGTAACATTTCGATTGTTCATTGAATCTTTTTTATTTCTGTTGCTGATCCCGGCAACGCTGCTTCTCAAATTCGTCTTGCCATCTACCTACCTGCTGAGTAGGGTGACTGTGGCCCTTCTCGATAAGCGCCAGACATCGACGCAACGCAAGGAAGACAAGTCTCAGCGTTCAAGCAAGCAATAGGAATGTTTGGAAAACAAAAATTCTCATGTTTATATAACTATATTCACATATATAGGTACCTGATCGCGTACCTATATATATATATATATATATATATATATATATATATATATATATATATATATATATATATATATATATATATATATATATATATATATATATATATGTATGTATATATAAAGAAAGGCAGGAAAAATTGAAATTCGTCATTGATGATATCACCTTCATAATTTGATCGTTGATTACTCAAAAACGATTTAGAAAGCCACCTGGAAAATCTTGCAGAATATGTAAAATATCATGATCTTTTCGAATAATAATAATACGGAATTTTTATATCGGATGGAAAGCCAGGAAAAGTTGAGAATTGTTATTCATGGTATCACTTTCATAATTTGGTCGTTTATTACTCGAAAACGAAAAAGAAAGTCACCTGGAAAATCTCTCAGAATACGTGAAATATCATGGTCTTTCCGAAAAAAGTACTTAGTACGGAATTTTCAGATCGGACGGAAAGCCAGGAAAAGTTGAAAATCGTTATTGATGGTATCACTTTCATAATTTGATTGTTGATCTCCTACTCTTAGATCACCCACTCAGAGGGATTTTTCGCGTATACCGCACTTATCGACAGTTGAGAATTCAATCTCCTCCGAAACCGTTAATGGCTTCATCGGTACGATTCGATTCGAGTATTTATAATATATTGAGCTCAGGTCAGACTCCAGTCTGGTTAAAAAATACTTTGGCAGCATCCGCCCCTCGATATAGTACAAATTTGAAGAATCATTCATCGAAAGAGCAATAAATTCGGTATGCGAATGAGTAAGGTTCATGAATGAATGATTTATTCGTGAAAGAGCGAGTAGGATCCGGTTCATTTGTCTGTATAGGGTTCCTGGCTTCCCCTCCGATCTGAAAATTCCGCACTATTTTTTTATTGATACTATAACAATTTTCAATTTTTCCTGGCTTTCTGTCCGATCTGAAAATTCCTTATTATCATTTTATTAAAAAAAAAGATATTTTGTATTCTGTAAAAAGTATTTTCGACTTATGGTAGTTATATAACTTAAAATTTATTGGGAAGTGATACATGAATTTTTTTCACCAGTTCCATCCTATTCAAAAGTCCTTTAGTAACTTTTGTCAATGTTTGAACTTTTTTGGAACTTAACCCGTTCATATAATTACGATTCATGTCTAGAAAACTACGATGTCCATGAAATCATGTTGATATCATTGCATGAAATTTGCACTATGGAATCGTTGCTGGCAACGAATTTCACAGAAACGTTGCTACATTTCCGTTGCTAACTTCAAACACAAATAAGTCCGCTCACTCCCGCCAGCGACACAAATCATCACCCTCCGTCCTCACGCGTCCCTTGCCTGGCCAGTCAGTTCCCGTTTGGCGGGCGAGCTACTTCAAGTGTCCACGATCGAACAGTTCACATCGTTCCGGCCGGTTATACTGAGTGCGCTAAATAAACAATTTGATCTTTCATTCTTGTAGTGATTTGAACATTCATTTTTGTTATGATGACTCATCACCGTACCTATTGCAGTTTGGATTCATGTGATAGGTTACTTGAAAATATTTCATTTTTTCGATTTTCTAAATATGCTACAAGGTAATTTATCATACATAATTTCGATTATACTTATTGGTTGAAAATGTTACGGTAGTGGTATGATTTAGATACTATTCTATACAATGTTCAAACTTTATGTCGCAACAAAACATTTTGACGATGAATCGTTTACTTCCTCAGGAAAACATTTACTAATCACCGCTGTGCCCTCGAAGTTTCCAACGGAATTGAAAAAAAATGGACACGCTTTTTTCGAACTTGAAAGTTTTAAACGAGTGGATAGAATGTTACGAATTCTCTGATATTTATTCTGGGTTGGAGGCTTACTATCTCCTCCGTTTCTAGTAGAGGCTCACTCATTTCCGATGACTGAACGTTTGGATTTCTTAAGGCGTATTTATATTGATGCCGGTAGTCTGGAGTTGTTTGATTACTTCTGTCGGGTTCGCGGAATAATCATCATTATTAGTTGCCGTACTACCTGCCGTGATTGCATTAGTTATTCTTGATTTCCTCAGAATGGGATTCTAGATTCTGTTTGGACTCAACGCTTCTTCTTTTCTGTTGAAATTGTCCGTATGTTTTCGGATCTCTATCGCCTCCCGGCTATGGTAACCCTGTGGTTACCTGTAAAATTTGCTCTGTGCGGTCGTCGAGGTCTCGTTGCTTCATATATATAAACAAATGAAGGGGAAACTAAAGGATAAAAAGTGTTATCTTGGCTCCTAATTATCGTGGAACAAAAGTAAGGTTGTCAAAATTCGCAGAAAAATAGCAGCTTTCCCATGCATTTTGTCGCATTCTGATGCGACCATTTTTTTCAAATTGTTTTTTAGTTTGAAAAACGTCGTTTTTTTGACGCCATTTTTGAAGGTATCACATTGAAAAAATCAATTTTCCAAAAACGATAGTTTGTAGTTCAACTCTTTGACTATCCAAAATCGTTTCGATCATTCCTCTACGATTATCCGTAGGGCAAGAAATAACAATCTAGTGGGACACTTTTTTTAGTAACGAATTATATTGTTGCTAACCTATCAACTTTTTCTCAACCAAATTGTAACTGTAGTCTCAACTAGTGGAAAGCTTCCCAAATTCACAGTTGCAACCCCCAAATGCATTTCAACATTTTTTAATTGAGTAATGGAAAAAATGCCTTGTTTCAAATTCCGAGAGCAATAGTTAGGCAACAAATTAGAATATCGACATCGTGCCAACGCTAATCGATAGATTTTTCAAATATCTACAACTTTCAATTTAACTTCTCTTCGATCCGACCAATAGTTTTTATTATATAAGCAAAAAAAACAAAAAAAAATGATTTCCGGCATTCAACCGCTAATTGTTGCTAAACGCACGGACAGAATCTGGCGCAAACTTTAGGAAATAATAAGGACACATGTGTCTGCCGGAATCCACAGCTACTTTTCGGGTAGGCGAAAATCGTCATTTTGGGCTCTTGGACAGTTAATTTGATTGGATTATAATTCATATTAGAATAATTGAAGATTTGAATATTTCTAACCCTAAAGGAAATAATTCTCAAAAATCGAATTCTAATTCAATAAAAAAATCATAGTTGCAGGTGGGTGGAGATTGATAGATGAAACTAGTAATATCGATTTTAAATTAATTAACATTGATAAACATCGAAATTCATCACAGCAACAAAATATTATGTTGGGTACCTTTATTGTTTACAGAATAAGGTCAATGTGCCTATTTATTGTATTGTCAGTCTGATCTAGAAAAATTTTGGAATGGTCATATAGGAAGAAATCATCGTGGCACGTATACTATGAAAACTAGAAAGGATATGTCGAAACAATCACTCATTTTGTGGAAAAAGTAAACAAGCACCAGGTACCTACAAATGTCCATAATAATTTGAAAAATGAATGAGGTCGGTCGGTAAACAATTGAGGTATCACGCAAATTGTTTACTCTGATAATAATTCAAATGCCTTTGTGTGGTGAGGAGTTCATCTCATTGAAAAAGTCACTAACTGAAAAGGTCATTTCATAGTGAAATAGAGAGACTTATGGTCGTGAAATATTTAAAAATCAATAGAGCACTTCAGGCGTGGGCAAATTCCACCTTCCTATAAGTAGGAGTTTTCTTTCGAAATGTATATGTAATTTCTTTGGTGAGTAATTTATTCAGGTAATTTAGATTCACAAATGTGGTACCTAGGTACCTACTCGCTGCACACCCGAGCTCAACTAATTCATTCTCAAATTTCTCAGTTCTTGATTTTGTTAATTAATACCTACCCATATAGGGTGTAACAAGTGTAACATTGGAATATTCAAGTGACGTATCCCGGAGACAATTTTAAGAAAAAAAGTCTATATGTATAAACATGTATCCGGAAATGCTTCCTTTCCTACGCTGTCACTATTCATTTCAAATTGAATTTCAATTGATCTTTTCTGACATTAACATTCTTTTCATGAAAAAAACCTAATTCGTACATCTTTTCCAAGTAAAAAAGGTACACTTCCTTATCAACGCTGGAAGTGATCGTTTTCGAGATATTTACAATTTTCTATATCGATGCATATAACTTGGCTTCTAAGGCGTAAAGTTGGTGAGAACATTACAAAAATTCACTATGTGGTGGATTTCGTCAAAATGAACAACTCTTTCCTATAAAATTTTAACCGAAAAATGAATCATTTTCGAGATACAGGTTATTCAAGTTTATGAAAAAATGGTTAATTGTTGTCATAGGATTTTTGCAATTTCAGTTATTTTCATCAAACTTCATACGTAGTATACCCGGACAGACTTCTAAACTGAACATTATCAACCGCCCTAATATAGCCAAATTTTATCTCAATAATTTCTGTCCTCTCCGCTTGCAAATTGAAAATCGAGGAGGCAATGAACGTTTATTTTTTATCAAAATAGAAGTACGCTGTCACATTTTAACTAAACTGTTCATTAACAATTTCTCAGTTCGGAGTTCATGCCCGACTTTACGAATTCTGAAATGGCTGATATGGTTTTTGCATGCATACGGCTTTGCTGACGGAAATTCAAGCGAGGCCAGGCGTATCTATCATGAGAGGTATCCCCATGTTTTAAAAAATTCAATAATCTGTATTTCGAAAACGAATCATTTTTCGATCAACATTTTATTGGAAACATTTTTCATTTTGAAGTGATCCAGCACATACTTTGTTTTTGTAATGTTCTCTGCAACTTCACTGAGAGCCAAAGTAGCTTATTAAATTGAATCGATAATAAAAATGGTAAATATCTCGGAAACGATCACCTCCAACGTTGCGAGGAAGTGTACCTTTTTTACTTGAAAAAAGAGTGAGAATTAGTTTCTTTCATGAAAAGTAGCAAAAGGTTACTGTCAAAAGAATTGGGGCAATTTGAAATGGATGATGACAGCATACGCAGCGCCCTTTAGATTTCACATGAAGATTAATACGAAATTATTATTTCCCACGTCAAAAATCCAGGATATCAAATATCGTACAAATAACTTCTTTTATCCAAAAGTTATTTTTGAAAAGCGGAACAAAAAAATAAATTTCAACTCCCTGTATATCCGAAACGAAGCAATTCTGTACACAAGTTTATATAGATTTTATTTTAAATTGTCTCAGGAATACGTTACTTGAATGTTTTGATGTACTTATGTTACACCCTTTATGTAACTATAGACTGTCCGATCTCTATGATCCGCCATGCAGCCTTCTACTTTCCCTTTCACATGATACCCAATGCCCATATCGAAACAAAAATGAAATTAGAAATATTGACTCGAATATGAAAACTATCATTTTGTGCAGGCAGCCATTTTAGATTTAATATTTGTTATAGCGTAAAAAAATCCTCTATTTTATTGGCGGTCATATTGTATTTACTTTTTTTCATAGTATTTAAGCCCTCACGGAGGGTTCATGAAAAAGTATGTGTAACCTGTCAATTTGTTGGCCCAAGACAGTGGAGTCAGATGTAAAGATGACATGATTTAGAACGAGTCTGTTTATTAATTTCATCATACCTATACAGTGAGGTCCATAAAGTGTGCAACAAATGGGATTATTTTGTATGTTTTACTCACAACCGAAATTGAGGTACCGCCAAAAGGTGGTGCATGTTCGATAACCAATTTACATGCAGTTAGATTGGCATCTGATCGAGTATACAGGGAAGGACAAAAATATTGAATTCGTACAAGAATGAATTACCTTCATTTTGAAACATATACAATAATTCCAGGAGGAAATGTTTTTTTTAATAATCTCGTATGATGAATCCAAATCTGATTAGTACCTATCAAAAGTAGCTATAACCAAATCACTTTCGAATAATTTTCATCAACTGATGCATATTCACGAATTTCACATTATTTTTCTTTCTTTGCTTATTTGGTAACTTCTAAGAATTTCGCAATAAGCCTATTTAACAAGGCAAATGATTCACTAATAATACTGTGATTTGGTTATAGCTACTTTTTTATACATACTAATCAGAATTTCGATTCAACATACGAAAATATTTGGAAAAAACCTTTTTAGGCAAAATATCCATTTGTCAACAACCTTTTCAATTATCCTATATTTGTCAAAATGGGGTTCATTATTCTTGAACAAATTTAATATTTTTTGTCCTGCCCTGTATACTGTTTGACCAGAAGTCAATCTATATGCAAATAAGTTGGTTATAGAACATGCACCAACTTCTGGCGATATCCAAATTTCGGTAGTACAACTGTTTCAATAGATTTTTTTGGATTGAGGTGGCCTTTACTTGATGGAAATCCATAGTTATTACGCTATAAGGTAGACACGATTAAATTTCCACAAAATTTATTGTCTTCGCGACATGTTTCGATACACTGTATCTTTATCAAGCGAATGTTTTTAAACACTAAATTATTCTTTGTTAAAAGCTCCTTGAATACATCAGGGTCTACTCTAATTATCTCTGATTCCTAGAATAATACAACTGACACTGATGATGATTCCTAAACTTATTACCTGATGCTAATAACTGATACTGATTCCTAGAATTATACTGATAATCTTCATCAGTTAAGTTATCAAGAAAGCTAATACATTTAATAACAAACTATTCTAAATTTGAACCGAAATTCAGCCTTAAAAATTATTATGATTTGACAAATAAAATACAAGATAAAACTGTTCCAGTAACGCAAAATTAATATCATTTGACGTTCAAAATCTTTTTCCTAGTATACCTCCACAAGATACCATACTCTTAGTCGAAGGTTTACTAGATAAAAATCATTTTAATCCGCTTATTAAACAAGAGATATTAGACCTTTTATCGATATGTCTTGAACAAAATTACTTTCAATTTGACAATAAAGTATACTCTTCATCTGACGGTTTGATCATGGGAAATCCGCTGAGTCCTCTACTGGCAGAAATTTTCATGGACAATCTGGAAAATATAATTCATTAGCATCCACTCTCGCAACAGTTTTTGTATTGGTACAGATATGTAGATGACGTTATAGTTTGTTTTAAAGGTACCAACAGGCAATTAGATACATTTCATAAATATATTAACACTATTCATCCAAATATTCAATTCACAATAGAGATGGAAACAGAAAATTCAATTAATTTCTTAGACTTGACAATAAGTAAAGCCAACAGCAAACACCACTTTGCTATTTTTCATAATCCTTTCCACACTGATATCACTATTCATAATAATTCGGTACATCCATATAAACATAAAATATCAGCATACCATAGTATGATACACAGATTAGTAAACATTCCTCTTTCTGTGGACAATTTCAACAAAGAATTAAATATCATAAAACAAATAGCAGTTAACAATGGATATCAAGTCAAATTAATAGAAAATATTCTTGCTAAAAAACTACATAGAAAAGCTATCCAAGAAGTGTACCCCACTTTGAGGACCCAGGACAATAATTATAGAATCTTAACTTATTCAGGACCTGCTACGGAAAAAGTAGCTTCATTTTTGCATAAACGAAATTTAAAAGTAGCATATAGAACAGATAGCACGTTAGGAAGGTTCATCAAGAATAACACAGATAAAACAATAAAAGATGAAAAATCGGGAGTTTATAAATTGAATTGTGGATCTTGCTCCAAAGTATATATTGACCAGACAGGTAGACCATTCAGAAGCCGCATACGTAAACATCGTATGAATTATGAAAAGAAAACAACTCATTCATCATATGCCAATCACATTTTGGAGGAAGGCCATGACTTCGATAAAAATTTCGAAATTCTGCATGTTGAAAATAAAGGCATTAGACTTAATTATTTAGAATTTTTGGAAATCAATAAATTAAAAAATTCAAATTGTTTGCTAAATGATCAATTGGATCTCAATAGTTCCCCTTTGTTGAACTTATTCAATTAATAAGTAACTATGGTCCGATATCATAACATTATCAGTATAATTCTAGGAATCAGTATCAGTTATTAGCATCAGGTAATAAGTTTAGGAATCATCATCAGTGTCAGTTGTATTATTCTAGGAATCAGAGATAATTAGAGTAGACCCTGATGTATTTAAGGAGCTTTTAACAAAGAATAATTTAGTGTTTAAAAACATTCGCTTGATAAAGATACAGTATATCGAAACATGTCGCGAAGACAATAAATTTTGTGGAAATTTAATCGTGTCTACCTTATAGCGTGTTTCAATTGATATAAAAAAAATACCCACTGATAAAGCTTTTTCTGGAAATTTTATTTGAAAAGTTATCAAAACCGCGACCCTGTGTCTTGTGGTTCTCTTCCTCCTAACTCATGAATGGGAAAATATATAAAAAATAAATTAGTGTGATGTCATCCGTCGTAAAGAGGAAGGTATCAACTATCCTCTTCTTCAAATAAAAGGATTTTGTGACACCTTGTTGAAAAGAGCTCCTACACTGAGTCAGGATTGAACCGAATTTTATGAACAGTTTTATTTTGTCTTTGGGACTCTTCAAACACACAAGAAATACATTTGCATGTGAACCCTGTCCTGTGTTGAGTAGGTGGTAGTAGTACTTCGTCAAGCGGTATGTATGTTCTAACATAATTGAGACATTTTCATTGATTTTTTGCAGAAAACTGTTGTTGGTACCTTGTGAAAACCCCGAAAATACAGTTCCGGAAATAGCGGCCCGGTTCAGAATTCAGATTAAAGAAAGGTAGCAAATGCTTCCACATCGATAACATCATTGCTTTGATATCAGAAAATGTAGGTCTATCTCAGCATGGGAGAACCCGAATAAAAGTAGTAATACTCAGCATGGGAAAGTTTTTTTATTCAGTGATCAACTCAAAAATGATTTGTGATGGCCGGTACTCCATTAACCTTCTGTTAGGCGCGCCACCATAATGTAACGTCGTTAGTCGCACTGGGACTGCCAGTCCCATATCAACAACGCAGCCTTATTTTTGGTCATATGAATTATTTTGGCTTAAAATGTTTTTGGTGAATTAGTTTATTACTAAAGCGAGATAAATTGCAATTGCATTATAATTTTATTGTGTTTTATAACTAGTGTTTTTATTGTTTATGAATTATTTTTCATATTTATACCTCTTATAGTAGTAATTGTGGATACGACTTTACACAATTCACGTGAAAATATTCAGAGAATAGAAAAGGAAGTAAGTTATAAATGGCATCAATCCGATTTTATTGTAGTTTCATTTATTCAGATTCACCAGCTGTTTCCTCTTCAGTTATATTTTCTAAGCAATTTTTACATATTACTTGGACATGTTTTCTCAAACATATATAGTTATCACACTTTTGACATGTATAGGTTGTTCTGGCGTCCTTTTTAGATTCGTTATAAAAAGGTTCGCAATGTTTTCTCTTGACCGCTCTTCGGCTCGTCCCAGGTTGAAAGCTAAACGATTCAATTCTTCCACCTCAGCGGGGTTATCAAAATTATAACGCTTTGTGTCCATAATTATGCACTTTGTTTCGAAAATACACGGCACAGTAACAAATGAACAAGAAAAAATAACCTACAAACAACGAACCCTACAAATACGGTACTGAGACGGTTGTTCAATGTACGCAACAAAAATGAGTCGTAGCCAGTCGCGCTGGGACTATCGGTCCCAAAGCAGGTACCTGACGCACTCTTTGCAAATTTTCTTAGAACTAAAACTATTCCTTCGCATGAAACTCAGGCAACTGGCTTCTAGAAGTTTACTGTGAGTTGTCATAAAGTTACGACGCTGTAGCTATAATAGTTTTAATATAATTGAGAAAATTGTAAATAATGGGACTGCCAGTCCCATGCGCGACTAACGGAGGGTTAAAATCCACATTCAACATACTGCACTTTCCTGTATGATTGTTAGTGCAAAGGTACAAGAAGTAGTCGTAGTATTTTTTATTAAGTCAAGAATTTACGCTATAAGGTAGAACACGATTAAATTTCCATACAATTTATTTTCTTCGCGACATGTTTCGATACACTGTATCTTTTTCAAGCGAATGTATTATAAAAACTAGAGTAATACATTCGCTTGAAAAAGATACAGTGTATCGAAACATGTCGCGAAGACAATAAATCGAGCAATAAATTATGTGGAAATTTAATCGTGTTCTACCTACCTTATAGCGTAATAACTATGGATTTCCATAGAGTAAAGGCCACCTCAATCCAAAAAAAAGTCAATAATTATAGAAGCAAATTTCGATTTCTTTCTAAAGTTGAATAGTGAATAAATGAAGTACTCTCTGAAATGAATTGTCAGTCATCAGTCAACAAAAGATTGTGCTATTTTTCAGCAAGGAACGCAATTTGCGATGTATTTACTCCAAAGCAAAATATAGGCAGAGGTACCTTCGTTCCCCCAATAGGTACCTTGCACAGCAAAAAATGGCCGGCAAACATCTTAAGTATCAAAGACGCCGGCTCTATGGTCTACGCATTTTCACAATTGGCATTGGCTTTCCACAAGAGTGGAGGGGTGGATACGCCCAGGTTCTCCTGTTGTTGTTTCTTCTCCCTACTTTTTCATCTCAAGTTCACGATCAAAATCCATATTCAATACAAAATACTGCAGTTTCCTGTATGATTATCAGTTAAAAGTTACAGGATACTGTAGTATTTTGTATCAAGTCAAGAATTATTGAAGCAAATTTCGACTTTGTACAGTTGAATAGTGAATAAAGTTCTCCCTGTCAACAAATTGTGCTATAGGAATTTCTTCAGTAAGGAATGAAATTTGGGATGTATTTACTTCAAACCAAAATGTAGCTAGGTAGGTACCCTACGTGCCCCCAATAAGCCTTGAACAGGAAAATATGGCCGGTAAACATCAAAGTATCAAAGACGCCGACTATATGACTACGCATTTTCACAATTGGCATTGGTTTTCCACAAGAGGGGAGGGGTAAACACGCCCAGATTTGTTGTTGATTCTTCCCTCTACTTTTGCATCTCAAGTTAGGTTTCATGTATAAGATCGAAGAAATAATTCATGCAGTTAGTTCATCATTATATACACAGCAATGAGTAGCTCTCACCAACATATTTCTGATAATCGAAACTATAATTATATTTGATATCGTAATATCACGTGGTACATTGATTTGCAATAAAAGTGCTCGATGGACAAAAAACTAACAATTCGTGAGTCTAGTAGTAGTAAACTCGAAAGTGAATGAAAGAAGTGGATTAAATTGTTTTTCATGGTTTCTTGTGAAGTGTCTGTTGATTATGTAGTCGATTTGATAAATCAAATGTGGGGTTCCGAAGTTGGCTGTTTGGATGCGGATGTGTTGTGCAGCTTAAGAGGAAACGGTGAGAATTACCTTTCATTAATTTTTCAATATAAACTTTCTTAATTGTCCCCTTTCCATGACTAGTTTTACACGAAAAATGAAGGTTCTGTAATGTCCGTATCATATCGTGAGAAGAATAGAAATGAGAATTTCCATCGCGTACTTTAAAAAACTAACGGGTCTTGGAAGAGATATATTCGGCAGGTTCTGAAATTAACAGGAAAATGAAGATGGGCATATATGTATTACCCACTACCACTACCCACTCCTTTCACAGATAAAATAATAAAAAATAAAAGTTTGGAGTCATACCGGTTCCTTGATCATGATTCAATATATTGCGGCCTTGATGCACTTTTCCCTTCGGTATATACAGTGAGGCCGTGAAGAGTCCCCTCCCCCCTTACAGTACTCTTCAACAGGGTTGGGCTTATTAAAATCATTATTTAATCAATTTTTGTTTTTTTTTATTCAGAACCAGATAAGAACATGATATAAAAGTTTTCTCGAAGATCAAAAGGCGTATCTGCTTTCAGCAACAACAAAAAAGTACATAATTCCAAATTCTTGAACTAAACGTTACACCTAATTTTTATTGCTGTATATTATCAGTCTATTCATTTTCGTTATACGATTTAAACAAAAACACGAGTTTTCCTTCTTTTTCTATGCCTAATCCGTGTCTAATATCCGAGTGTACAACTAGCGAAATGCGTGAAATTGTTGGGCAACGTCAATTTATAGGTTGAGAAGAAAAACAAGCCTCGACAGGAATATTCTTGCGAAGAGCACAACAAACGCGTTCGTGTTCGTGCCTCACTGGGCACTGTATAGCGAGTGTATAATAGGACAGAAGGAAAACGAATCGCGACAAGAATTTCCTTGCAAGAAGCGCGACAAATGCGTTGTCACAATTTTTTGAGCCGCAAATTGTATTGAAATTTTCAGACTTATACATTAAAATAATCAACAATAATTATCAAAGAATCAAAATATTCAAATTTTATATTTAAATTTAAAAAATCAAAAAAAAAATGAATCGTGATAGAAAAAAATGCTCACGTTGTGAGGGTTATCGGGAACCGAGTCGGGAACTAATGTTTGAACTTTTTGAATATGTTCTAGACCGAGGGGTTGACCACTGAGGAAAAATGTAATTCCCGTAAATCAGAATTCCCTCGGAATTCCCCGGAATTCCTACAAAAAAAATATGTCAATTTGAAGAAATATCGATAAAATTTTAAAACTAAATGACGGAAATACTGGGAATTCCGGGGAATTCCGAGGAAACCCCACGAAATATGAAAGATATAATCGGAACTTTCGCACAAAAGTTTTTTTTGAGATTTCTGAGTGGAACATAAACTTGAGACTTTCAAGTAGACCATGTCATGATTATGACCCAATCTGAATAATATCGGATTTTACATATCAAAACTTTTCACATTTTCATTGAGGATGGTATTTATTATATCGGAAAACAAAATAAATCATCTATATAATGCAAGTCCCAATCGTAAAATAAAGGGAACGGATCGTCTGAATCCACTCAGGTTTGTTTTAATAGCATCATTTTTACTGGAATTTTTTCTCATAGAATCAAGTTCTGAATCCGTCAGAATAAATAAGTATCGAAAAAATACAATTTGTCATTGAAAAAAATACGGGATTTTGTGGTCTATTGACTAAGTTCTATTATTTTCAACAGCTAAATGATTACGGGATACTCAATCTGTGGAGGAAATCCTTTTTATATACATTTTTGTCATCGCTTATATAGCGAGAATAAACTGTTTCCTAAAAACGTATATTCCATAATATCAAAAATTATTGATAACCCTTCAACATTTAGTAACTACTAGGAAAATAAAAAAATATTTTTCACCGGTGTGTTCACCCTGTATAAACTCAAATGAGAACAGTTGACACTGAACTACAATATATCCGATCATCTTTCTATTACAAACCGATAAATTATATAAAGCCGTCCAAATAACATGATGGAGCTGTAAAGAAACTTCAGAAATCATACAAAGACTGCAGTCATTGACTATATAACTCAGATCGTATAACGCGAGCTATAACCGTCTTATTTCAATTTCGCTAACCGCTGGCAACAATGTAGACAACCTGTTTTGTCTGCCAATTATGATCTAGTCTCTCTTCCACAATCAAGGGCGTCCCTTCGTCTTGTAAAGTGAAATATCAAGACACGTCATTTTTGAAATATTGAGGAAAATAATGGCAGTCGCAGAGGTTGACCCTAAAAACAAACACACAAACTACGACACAAAATTTTTTTGGGCTGTTTCACATGCCCAATTCATACATATTCGAATCAGAAATAGGTTCTATTCCATTGAAAGAAGTTTTCGGATTACTTGAAAAAACTACCCCCAACCACACCCCTCTCGAGGCCGCACAAACTATAAAACAAAGTTTTTTGGGTTGTTTCACATGCCTTATTTATCTATTCGAATCAGAATGAGATACTATTTCACTGAAAGAAGTTATTGACTCATTTGCAAAAACTTCCCCAACACACCCCTCCAGGGACATATCAGATGTCTATCAGATCGTGAAGATTGTTGTCATCAGGCTTATTTGTCGCTAACAAAATGTATTTCAAATTGAAAATTCGCCACAAACTCTTTCAAAACGAAGGTCCCAACTTTCTTCGTCCAGTGGAAGTGGATTACTTCACAACGGTGTTTTGTGTTTGAATTATGATTTCATATAAATATTGAAATTTTACTGTGAGCTTTCTTATTATTGTGCGAATAAATTGAAGTTACCTAATAATAATCTCTATAGTTCCTTTATTAAATTTTTCGGAATTCCCTCGGAATTCCCCGGAATTCCTATCAATTGTTCACCAGAATTCCCATGTGGTCAACCCCTCGTTCTAGACTTTCCATCGTTTCCTTGCTAAATAATGAAAAGATGCGCGATTTTTTGCAAGTTGGATGCGTTCCGCCACCCCCTTGGAACCGCGCTCAGGGCCTGTCCTCACGGATGGCACTCAGTTCGGCCCTCCACAACACTTTCTCAAAATATAGACCTCAACTGAATAATCACGCAAAACTGTCACTGGCTCTTAGTCTACTCGTATAACGTATTTCTGCAAGCAGTTGCATGATTTACGACAGCTCTTGAAGAA
This sequence comes from Zygogramma bicolorata, assembly GCA_032362365.1. NCBI lineage: Eukaryota > Metazoa > Arthropoda > Insecta > Coleoptera > Chrysomelidae > Zygogramma > Zygogramma bicolorata. The sequence goes on along the minus strand of JAVJAQ010004525.1, from coordinate 21,922 downwards.
CACGTCACATTTCTCCAACATCAGAGGAGTTAACAGACTTATTAGTTTATCTATGGACGATGACATAACCTGAGCCGAAATGATCACTTATGAATGATCACTCATTCAATAGTGTATGATAGAAGTCGAAAATGTTATAAACACTTTTTTACCCCGTTGAGCGATGAGTTAGTTCATTCAATATTTGAATTAGATTGGACCAGGTTGTCCCATACGAACTTTGACCCCCGTTTTTCACCCCCTTCGGGGGGATTATGGAAACCCCCCCCCCTTTCGGATGCCTACTAGGTTTCAGATCTCTGCGATCACCCTGTGTGTTGATCCTTCAGTCAGTTATTCAGGACAAAGCATTTTTTATAGGTACAGATAAATGGAAAAATTTTGGTAGTGATTCAAATATATAAACTAGCTCCAATGACTTTTTGTTGAGCGTTATGTTCATATACCGAACAGTTCGAGTCAGCGCACACCCTTAAATCACACCCCGCCCAATTTTCTCAGACCTAATATACATTTACTATTAATTCCCATTGAATTTTGTGTTCGATCATATTAAAATATAGCCCATGTCAATCCTGAAGAGTGTAGCTTCCTGTTAGTGAAGTAATTTTTAGGATCGGATCAGTATTTCTGAAGATTACCCTCTACAAACAAAGAAATAAACAAACCTCTTAATAGATGCATTTTCTTTGCTTTGACCAGGTATACTTGGCAACTTTTGATTCAGACTCTCCTCTAATTCTCCCGAATCGATCGAATGAAAGCTATAGGAGTCATTTATTTCAATTATGTTTTAATATCCTTTGTGCTTCTCAACTTGGTATGTAACAAGTAGTGTGGTGATTAATCCAATCAAATTACCTATTCAAGAGCCCAAAATGACGATTTTCGCCTACCCGAAAAGTAGCTGTGGATTCCGGCAGACACATGTGTCCTTATTATCCCCTAAAGTTTGCGCCAGATTCTGTCTGTGCGTTTAGCAATAATTTGCGGTTGAATGCCGGAAATCATTATTTTTTTTTTGCTTATATAATGAAAACTATTGGTCGGATTGAAAAAAAAGTCGAGTTGAGAATTGTAGATAATTAAAAAATCTATCGATTAGCGTTGGCTCGATGTCGATATTCTAATTTGTTGCTGAACTTTTGCGCTCGGAATTTAAAAAAGGCGTATTTTCCATAACTCTATTCAAAAATTTTGAAATGCATTCGGGGGTTGCAACTGTGAATTTGGGAAGCTTTCAACTAGTAGAAACCACAGTTTCAATTTGGTTGATAAACAATTGATAGATTAGCAACAATCTAATTTGTTACTAAAAAAGTGTCCCACTAGATTGTTATTTCTTGCTCTACGGAAAAGCGTAGATTAATGAACGAAACGGTTTTGGATAGTCAAAGAGTTGAACTACAAACTATCATGTTTGGAAAATCGATTTTTGAAATGTGATACCTTCAAAGATGGCGTCAAAAAAACAACGTTATTCAAACTAAAAAACAATGAGGAAGAAATGGTCGTATCAAAATGCCACAAAATGCATTGGATAGCTACGATCTTTCTACGAATTTTGCCAACTTGACTTTTGTTCCAAGATGATTACGAGCCGAGATAACACTTTTTTTAATTGAATTCCCCCTCCCTTTGTTTATTTATATGAAGCAACGAGACCTTGACGACTGCACAGAGAAAGAGTCATATTATCCATAGAAACCAGCAAAACTTGTTTTCCATAATAATTTATCGTATTTATTGATGGGAGCATTGGAGGTTCTCCCGGAACCGTTCGACGCGCCGCGTGGAGGGGGAAGCAGGAGGGAAAGATACAGCGCTAAGCGGCCAAAAGATTCGATCGCGTGAAATAAACTGATCAGAGCTCAAAATGACATTGCGCTCTGTAATCTCGGGAGCTACTGGACGGATTTTAACTATTTTTAATTTCTACTAGTGCATCGAGATATGATCGAATATCACTATGGCTTGACGGATTGTTTTCGGAAATCCCTCAATTAACAAATTATTCAATTTTTACACTGCAAATTTAGTGAATAAATATATTTTTTGGTTGATAACGTCGTGACATAGGGAGTGAATGTTGACTTGTAATAGGATAGTTTCGTAGAAGGATTAAATAAGTATAAAAAATGTATTTTACATTTGTGAATGGTTTGCAGCTTGTTTACTCAACCGAAAAGCTTTTACCTGAGGATATGTAGGGACAAATTAGTTGTCGATGCACAAAAGGATGCAAGAGAGCTACGTGAGGTTGTAGAGAAAATGGAGTCTTTGTTATAGTTGCCGTAGTGAAACATGCACGAACGTTGAAAAAAAAGTTGAAAACTCAGATATTGATCAAGAATTTTTGGACGAGCATAAAATCTTTATAGATGAATCAAATGTTCCAGTACAAAGCTACAGTTTGATTGATTATGGCGAATGTGTGCTCGACAGTGCAACTGATGAGGATGAGAGCGATGCGTGCGAAATTGAATATACTATCGCAACTAAGCGACCAAAATTGTAATGAGAGTACACAAATGTTTTCAATGTATGTATAGTAAGGACATGTGAATATTTGCGAATGTGATAAGTATAAATTTTTTTATTAGAATCAATATATATTTATACTTATTCAATCCTTCTACGAAACAGTCCTATTTCAAGTCAACATTCACTTCCTATGTCACGATGTTATTAAATTTCCAAAAAATATATTTAATCCCTAACACTAAATTTGCAGCGTTAAAATTAAATAATTTGTGATTTGATGAATTTCCGAAAACAATCCGGGCAAGCCACAGTAATATTCGATCATATCTCGATGCACTAGTAGAAATTAAAAAAAAGTTAAAATCCGTCCAGTAGTTCCTGAGATTACAGAGCGCGATGTCATTTTGGGCTCTGATCAGTTTATTTCGCGCGAACGGCAAGTCGAACGGTCTCAGAAGAACCTCCACTGCTACCACCAATAAATATGATAAATCATTGTGAAAAACAAATTCTGCTGGTTTCTATGGATAATACGAGGGGTTGACCACTGAGGAAAAATGTGTACACTGGAATTCCTGTAAACCGGAATTCCTGTAAACCGGAATTCCCTCGGAAATCCCCGGAATTCCTCGGAATGGGAAGTTCGGGGAATTCCTACAAGAAAAATATGTCAATTTGAAGAAATATCGATAAAATTTTAAAGCTAAATGACGGAAATACTGGGAATTCCAGGGAATTCCGAGGAAACCCGACGAAATATGAAAGATATATTTCGGAACTTTCGTACAAAAGTTTTTTTTGAGATTTCCGAATGGAACATAAACTTCAGACTTTTAAGTAGACCATATAATGATTATGACCCAATCTGTATAATATCGGATTTTACATATCAAAACTTTTCACATTTTCATTGAGGCTGATATTTATTATATCGGAAACAAAATAAATCATATGTATAATGCAAGTCACAATCGTAAAATAAAGGATACTGATCGTCTGATTCCACTCAGGTTTGTTTTATTAGCATCATTTTTCCTGATATTTTTCGTTATAGAATCAAATTCTGAATCCGTTAGAATAAATAAGTATCGAAAAAATACAATTTGTAATTGAAAAAATACGGTATTTTATGCTCTATTGAGTAAGTTCTATTATTTTCAACCGCTAAATGATAACGGTATACTCAATCTGTGGAGAAAATCCTTTTAATACGTTTTTGTCATCGCTTATCTAGCGAAAATAAACTGTTTCCTGAACACGTATATACCATAATAAAAATAATTGATAATCCTTCAACATTACCTACTAGGAAAATAAAAAAATATTTTTCACCTGTGTGTTCACCCTGTATAAACTCAAATGAGAACAGTTGACACTGAACCACAATATATCCGATCATCTTTTTGTTACAAAACGATAAATTATATAAAACCAACCTTCCACATAACATGATGGAGCTGCAAAGAAACTCAAGAAATCATACAAAGACTGCAGTCATTGACCACATAACTCAGATCGTATAACGCGAGCTATAACCGTCTTATTTCAATTTCGGTAACCGCTGGCAACAATGTAGACAACCTGTGTTTTGTCTGCCAATTATGATCTAGTGTCTCTTCCATAATCAAGGGCGTCCCTTCGTCTTGTAGAGTGAAATTTCAAGACACGTCATTTTTGAAATATTGAGGAAAATAATGGCAGTCGCAAAGGTTGACCACAAAAACAAACACACATACTACGAAACAAGTTTTTTTTGGGCTGTTTCATATGTTCAATTCATATATATTCGAATCAGAATGAGGTACCATTTCATTGAAATAAGTTATCGGATTATTTGAAAAAACTACCCCCTACCACACCCCACTCGAGGCCGCGAAAACTATGAAACAAAGTTTTTTGGGTTGCTTCACATGTCTTATTTATATATTCGAATCAGAATGAGGTTCTATTCCATTGAAAGGAGTGCCGCACAAACTATAGAACAAAGTTTTTTGGGTTTTTTTCACATGCCTCATTCATATAATTGAATCAGAATGAGGTACTATTTCACTGAAAGAAGTTGTTGACTCATTTGCAAAAACTTTCCCAATACATCCCTCCAGGGACATATCAGATGTCTATCAGTACATGAAGATTGTTTTCATCAGGCTTATTTGTCGCTAACAAAATGTATTTCAAATTGGAAATCTGCCACAAAATCTTTCAAAACGAAGGTCCCAACTTTCTTCGTCCAGTGGAAGTGGATTTCTTCACACCGGTGTTTCGTTTCTGAATTATCATTTTATATAAAAGTTGAAATTTCAGGTACTGTATGCTTTTTTATCATTGCGCAAATAAATTGAAGTTACCTGATAATAATCCCTGCAGTTTCTTTAGAAATTTTTCTGAATTCCCCTGGAATTCCCTTGGAATTCCTCGGGATTCCTATTATTTGTACACCGGAATTCCCATGTGGTCAACCCCTCGGGATAATATGACTCTTTCTCTGTGCAGTCGTCAAGGTATCGTTGCTTCATATAATCAAACAAAGGGAGGGGAAATTGAATTAAAAAAAGTGTTATCTCGGCTCGTAATCATCTTGGAACAAAAGTCAGGTTGGCAAAATTTGTAGAAACATCCTAGCTTTCCAGTGCATTTTGTGGCATTTTGATACGACCATTTTTTCCTCATTGTTTTTAAGTTTAAATAAAGTTGTTTTTTTGACGCCATTTTTGAAGGTATCGATTTTCCAAAAATGCTAGTTTGTAGTTCAACTCTTTGACTATCCAAAATCGTTTCGTTCATTACTCTACGATTATTCGTAGGGCAAGAAATAACAATCTAGTGGGACACTATTTTTAGTAACAAATTAGATTGTTGCTAATCTAACAATTCTTTTTCAACCAAATTAAAATTGTGGTTTCTACTAGTTGAAAGCTTCCCGAATTCACAGTTGCAACCCCCAAATGCATGTCAAGATTTTTCAATAGAATAATGGAAAAAACGCCTTTATTAAAATTCCGAGCGCAGTAGTTAAGCAACAAATTAGAATATTGACATCGGGCCAATGCTAATCGACGTATTTTTCAACAATCTACAACTTTCAATTGAACTTTTATTCGATCCGACCAATAGTTTTCATTATATAAGCAAAAAACCAAAAAAAATAATGATTTCCGGCATTCAACCGCTAATTGTTGCTAAACGCACGGACAGAATCTGGCGCAAACTTTAGGGCATAATAAGGACACCTGTGTCTGCCGGAATCCACAGCTTTTTTTCGGGTAGGCAAAAATTTTACGAAAAAGTTTATTTGATTGGACTAGATATGAAGAAATACATTTTATGTTGAAACAATCACAAACAGTGAATATTAATTGAATCTGAAAATAGAAATTCAAGGACAATAAAAGGAGACTACTGATTTGTTATTATTTCCAATTCTTTCAAGTACCTCTCATAAATTTGAAACTGATAATATCACATAAATGTCAACTATTAAGGTGTGGGGGAGGGGGGGGGAAAAACGAAAAAAACGGGGGGAGGGGGGCCCATGGATATTTGTTTTGAGTTTGTCTTTTTTTTTTATAAAACCGTTTAACATATTCATTTTGAAATTTTTCAGTTCTTGATTTTGTAACCTAATACCTACCCATACATAAGTACGTTGGAATATTCAAGTGACGTATTCCTGAGAAAATTTTACGGAGAAAGTCATTATTCAATTCAAATTGCCCTAACTTTTTTGACATTAACCTTTCGGTACTTTTCATGAGAATACCTTATTCCTACATCTTTTCCAAGTAGAAAAGATACACTTCTTTATCAACTCTGGAAGTGATAGTTTTCGCGATATTTAAAATTTTCTATATCGATGTATATTACTGAGCTTCTAAGGCGCTAAGTGAAGTTGATGAGAACATTACAAAAACTCACTAGGTGCTGGATTTCTTCAAATAAACAACTCTTTCCTATAAAATGTTAATCGAAAAATGATTAATTTTCGAGATACATATTTTATAACTTTTTCAGAACATGGTTGGTTTTTGTCAAAAGTTTTTGCAATTCCAGTTATTTTCAGCAAACTTTATACGTAGTGAGTATACCTGGACAGACTTCTAAACTGAACATATCAAGCGGCTTAATATCATATAGCCAAATTTGATCTCAATAATTTCTGTCTCTCTCCGCTTGCAAATTGAGAATCGAGGAGGCTATGAACGTTTTTTTATCAAAATAGAAGTTTGCTGTAACATTTTGAACTATTCATCAAAAAAATCACAGTTCGTAATTCATAAAATGATATATTGGTACCATGCCCGACTTTACGAATTCTGAAATGGCTGATATTGTTTTTGCATGCATACGGCTTGGCTGACGAAAATTCAAGCGAGGTCAGACGCATCTATCAGGAGAGATATTCCGATATTTTGAAAAAATTTGAAAACCTGTATCAAGAGAAAGAATCATTTTTCGTTCAACATTTTATAGGAAAAATTTGTTAATTTTTATGTGATCCAGCATATACTATGTTTTTGTAATGTTCTCAGCAACTTCACTCAGAGCAATAGGGGGGAGCTAATCAAAATGAATCGCTATAGAAAATTGTAAATATCTCGGAAACGATTACCTCCAGCGTTGCTGAGAAAGTGTACATTTTTCAATCGGAAAAAGTGTGGGAATTAGGTTTTATCATGAAAAGTTGCAAAAGTTTACTATCAAAAGAATTGGGGCAATTTGAAATGAATAATGACAGCGTACGCAGCGCCCTCTAGATTTCACATGAAGATCAATACGAAATTATGATTAACCACGTCAAAAAATCCCGGGTATCTAATATCCGAGCAAATATCGTACAAATAACTTATTTTTTGCAAAAGTTATTTTCAGAAAGCGAACAAAAAAATTCAATTTCAACTCCCTGTTTCTCAAAATGAAGCATTTCCGTACAAAAGTTTATATAGATTTTTTTTAAATTGTCTCTGGAATACATAACTTGAATGTTTTAATGTACTTATGTTACACCCTGTATGTAACTATAGACTGTCCAATCTCTAAGATCTGCCATGCAGCCTTCGACTTTACTTTTCATATGATACCCATTGCCTTATCGAAACGAATATGAAATTGGAAATATTGAATCAAATATGAATACTGTCATTTTGTGCAGGCAGCCATTTTAAATTTGTTATTTGTTATAGCGTACTTACTCAATCAGCTATTTTATTGGCGGTCATATTGTAATCACCTTTTTTTTCACATTGGTTTACTAATTGAGCCCTTATGAGGGGATTTGTGAAAAAGCTGTCATTATGTTTGCCGTCACATTGTCTTTTTATTTTTTCCATTAAGAATAACTGCTATTTCACCAGTCGAGCTCCTACGGGAACGCGTGTTTCGAATTCTTGTTCGACGCATCAAAATACGTACCAATAAAACTAGGTTTTCAATAGACTTGGCTATGGGGAAGAGACTTACCAACAATAGAAAACCAGTTAAAAATTTCGTTTAGCTTACTCGGTGATTGAAAAAAATGTTTGGACCAACTTCCGTATTTTTATGCGTTGAATATGAATCTGGAGTCGAAACTTTCTGCGTTCGCGAGCAATCACCCTTCAAAGAAGCATTTTCAACTTTTTTCTCCATAAAACTAATGACACAGACGTTCTTCATCAACAGATGTGGTCTCGGTAGTGTAGTGGTTAGCATATCTGCCTATCAAGCGGAAGGCCAGGGTTCGAATCCTCGTGCTGGGTAATCGCACGTTAAAAGGTAAGGCCTCGTTGATCCATTGCTCGCACAAGTTTAGAATTCTGAGGGTTCACGTTCGTCAGCTGGTTAACGGACCGAAAAATTTTAGAACAACAACAATCATTTTATCATCAAATATTGTCATCTTTCATAAAAAATACTATTCGAAAATTTTGACCGTTTAGTATCTTGCCTCGCGGAATTTCAAATTGTTTTTTTTCATGGAAATTTGAATATTTCATGTGAAAAATGGACCAAGAAAGTGGAGTCTGATGTTAAGATGACATACTGATGGAGAACGAGTCTGTTTTATTAATGTCATTATACCTATACAGTGAGGTCTATAAAGTGTTCAACCAATTGAATTATTTTGTATTACTCTACCTACAACCGAAATGCAGATACCGCCAAAAGTGGGTGCATATTCCATAGCCAATTTAGATGCATTTAGCACATTTACGAATTTCACATTCCTTTTTTTTTTCGCTTATTTGGTAAGTGCCAATTCCTTGTTGCAAGGATATCTAAAATAACTCAAGAATTTTGCAATAGACCAATTTAACAAGGCAAATGATTTACTAATAATACTGTGATTTGGTTATTGTTACATTTTTATATATTCTAATCAGAATTTTGATTCATGATGTGGAAGTAATTATAAAAAACAATTTCAGGCTAAGACTTCATATTCAGGCAAGCCTACCATTTGTCATTAACTTTTCCAATAATCCTTAATTTGTCAAAATAGGGGTATATTATTCTTGAACAAATTTAATATTTTTGGTTTGCCCTGTATACTGTGTGACCTGTAGTTAATCTAAATGCAAATACGTTGGTTATAGAACATGCACCAACTTCTGGCGATATCTAAATTTGAGTACCTAGTACAACTATTTCTGATACAGCGTTTTCTGAAATTTTCACTGAAAAAATTATCAAAACCGCGACCCTGTGTCTTGTTGTACTTTTCCTCCTGAGTCTTGAAAAGGACAAGATATTAAAAATAATTTAGTGTGATGTCATCCGTCGTGAAGAGGGAGGTATCAACTATCCTCTGCTTCAAATGGAAGGATTTTGTGACACCCCGTTGAAAAGAGCTCTAAACACTGAGTGAAGATTGAACCGATTCTTATAAACAGTTTTATTTTGTCTTTGGGACTCTTCAAACACACAAGAAATGCCTTTGCATGTGAACCCTATCCTGTGTTGAGTAGTTGGTAGTAGTACTTCGCGAAGCGGTATGTACTTTCAAAAAAAATTTTTTTTCCGTGAATAACTCGAATATGAATTGTAATGGCCGGTACTCGATCAAAATCCGTATTCAACACAAAATACTGCATTTTCCTGTATGATTATTAGTGAAAAGGTACAGGAAACTCTAGTATTTTGTATCAAGTCAAGAATTACAGAAGCAAATTTTGATGCCTTTGTACAGTTGAATAGTGAATAAAAAAAGCACTCTCTGAAATGAACTGTCGTCAACAGTAAACATATTGTGCTATATACATTTTTCAGTAAGGAATGAAATTTGGGATGTATTTACTCCAAACTAAAATGTAGGTAGAGAGGTACCCTTTGTTCCCCAATACCTTTCACAGCAAAATATGGCCGGCAAACATCGAAGTATCAAAGACGCCGACTCTAGACTACGCATTTTCACAATTGGCATTGGCTTTCCACAAGAGGGGAGGGGTGAACACGCCCAGATTCTCCTGTTGTTGGTTCTTCTCCCTACTTTTTCATCTCAAGTTAGGACATTGATTCATGTATTGAAGTATTTATGGACTCGTTTATGGAGTTAGTTCATTATTATATACACAGCGATGAGTAGCTCTTATCTGCATATTTCTAACAATTGACTCTGAAATTATATTCGAAATCGTAATATCACATGGTACATCGATTTGCAATAAAAGTGCTCGATGGACAATCAACCAACCATTCGTAGAGTCTAGAAGTAGTGAATGAAATAAGTGGACAATTTTTTTTTTCTTGGTTTCTTGTGAAGTGTCTCTGTTGATTATGTACTTAATTTGGTAAATCAAATGTGGGGTTCTGAAGTTGGCTGTTTGGTTGCAGATTGTGTTTGTTGGGCAGCCTGAGCAGAAACGGTGAGAATTACTTTTCATTAATTTTTCAATAAAAACTTTCTCAATTTCCCTTTTTTTACGACTAGTTTTAACCGAAAAATGAGGGTTCTGTAATGTTCCTATCATATTGTGAGAAGAATAGAAATGAGAATATCCAACGCGTTCTTTATACAACTAACGGGTCTTGGAAGAGAGATATTCGGCAGGTTTTCTAATTAACATGAAAATGAAGATGTAGATACCTACTCCTTACACAGATAAAATAATGGGAGGGAAACCTGTTCGTTGATCATAATTCAATATATTGCGGCCTTGATGCACTTTTCCCCTCGGTATATACAGTGAGGTCGTGAAGAGTCCCCTCCTCAATTCAAAGTACTCTTTAGTAAAAAGATGTTTGAGACGTCACTCGTTGCCGTTTTTTTTCAAATGGAAAGGAGGCCTTGTTATATCCCCTTTGAAAGATCTTTCCAATGTCCTATTCAATCGTATTTTATTTTCGGAATCAAACTAGACGCTTTTGTCTTATTATTAGCATACCGATTTTCCATTCAGGAATCTCCTAACGTTAATTGATAAAATGTTCAAAATGTTCCACATCTATTTTCTGAAAATAATACTTAATATTTGTTTATAGATTCATTTTTCACTTCATTGGATGTTTCTGGACAAACTAAAGTTATGGTATCAAACGGTGTCGGAGGATAATATTTGGTAGGTAGGTACCGTCAAACCATTCGTGAATGAAATGATTTTGATAACATTAGGAATTTGTATAGAGATCAATGACCCTAACACCAAACTGATATTACTCGCACTCGATTTGTACACCAGCCCACGATTTCAGGTGGGATTTCTGGATTTTCGAAATTTCTAGTGAGTTAATGTTGCACGCCGGATTCGCGAATTGAAATACCTCTCTTTGTCGAACCGTTCGTTCATCGAAAAATCTGAGAATAACTTGAAATCATTCTTTCTTGCTTAAAGCTTTTAATGTCTAAAGTGTAATTCGTTGTTACTGTACTCTCAACGATTTTTTCAAAACATTTTCGTGTATTTTCATCAGTTTGGTATCAAAGCCAATGACACTAGCGCACTGTAAATTTATCCGTGCGGGCGCACGGAAAAGGCCCACTTCGAGGGAGAAGCAACTTACCTAAAATATGTACACCATAATTAATTATTTGGTAATGAAGATGGAATGAAAGAAATGAAGGGATATTTAAAGTAATGAACGTATTTAAAAAATATTTTAAATATTGAAGACATAATGAAAAATTATTAAGGAATACCTATTCAAAGTAATGAACATATTCAAACAATATTTTCAAATATTAGACATGTAATGAGAGTAAAGAAGAAATATTTGAAGTAATGAACATATTGAAAAAGCTTTCAGATATTGGCATCGTATTGAAAATATTTGTATTCATTTCATATTGTATTTTATGCTATAAAATATTAAAATTATTAAAGATATTCAAATCATATATTTGAATTATCTAAGGCATATTCAGGATATTCCAAGTGAAGCCACAGCATTGACATATCATTTCCAACTATGCGTAATACATTAAGTATATGCCCTTATATATTATTGAATTTGCTAGAAGGTTTGCAACCATTCAGTGATCATTATTGATCGAGTTATTGATATTCTACCGAGTATTCTACACTTTTTACTACAGGAGCTTTTAGAATAAAATCGAGAATAGAATGGTAACTGAAGTCTTGCTGAGAGTACTACATATTTCTCGCAAAACACGATCATGAGATCCTTTACGTTAGTTAAAAAATAATATATCATGCAACAATCATAAAATGATGGTTATTAATACACAAGCATTAACCGGGATACGACGAGTCGAAGGCGAGTTTCATACGGTTTGTGCACATACACCTGATAAATAATGGAGAACTATAAATATTATTTTTGTTTTGTGGGTCCCACCAATATGGAAGCGGAAGGAATATTTACATTCATTTTAATATTGCTAGTCTCAATAGGATTCAATATTGTATTATGGAAATGCTAATTTGATGTTACAAGTAGTTGAAAAGAGGTGAATGCTACAAAAAATATGTGAATATTATTCGTTTCTACAATGAATAAAAAACAATAACTCCGTTACAAAATAATTTCCTTTCAAAATGAAATTCATTAAAAACTTGATTGAATCCAAGAATTCGTGAATTACAAATCACAAACTTGATTGGAACTCAAGAAATGTATTGGAAAGAAATGAGTATTGGTGATTTTTTCTTCTGGAAAAATCGGAATTTTGTAACTACAGAAATAAATGCAACAATAACTCTCATCTGGTAGAACAACATGAAAATTAAGAAGTCACATCATGACATCAAAAAACATTGAAAATTAAGTTATGGATTCTTCTATATTACTCTAGAAAGACAATCGTCTACAGAAATTGTATAGGTATGTCATTTGTCAGCTTATATACTGTTGAGTCCGCTCAGTATGAATAAGTGGCACTTTCAGTCCGGCGAATGTTCAGTTTTTTTGTATTCAGTCAAGAATTTTTTACACTTATTATTCCACCATGAATTCCACAATATATTTGTTTCATTTTCCCTTACAGAATATATTTGTATTCGAGCAATTGATCGAGAATGTCTGGTAGAATATGATATTGAATAAAATAATGATAATACTGCGTTTCCCTTGGCATTTTCTATCTATTCTATTATCAACTCGGCGGCTTCTAGAGAAATAAAAAGGGATACTTTTGTGGTTTTTGTTGGGAGATAAAGTGATACTTTGTATTGTGAGCCATGTGATTTTTTCTTCGGTAGTATAATATGCAAATCCTTGAGAGTATTGAATCCAACCTGAATGCTAAAGAGTGCTAAGTATTTGGAAAGTGTTCTCAGATAATTTTTGAGGAACATCATTAATTCGTTGAAATTGATTTGAAAGTGGTTACTTTTTTATCGAAAATGAGAAAATCGGGGAGAAAATTAATAATGGACCGACTAGCAAAAAAAGTTCTGGTCATCATTTCATCTGAGGGCATAATAAATGAACAGGTGGCACTGATGATTTTAAAAGCTAAAGCCCATACTGGAAAAATTTAGTATTCTGATCCCACCTTGACGAAATTCAAAGTAAATCAAAAGACTGAATAGACATTATGTCCTTCGTTTCTATAACATTCAAGCCTTATATGAAACCTACATTACACTCAGCGTGTCTATACAATATATACAATGTATATACTATCTATCCATTAACTTTCTCAAGAAGGCAAGATCACTTTCTCCATTATTATATTATAATATATATGATGCAACGCCCTTCGTGGTATCAGCCAGGGGGGTAGTTCTCTTCTGACAGGTCTTAGCCAGAAACCTACTGTGTAGGTAGTTGGGACTGACCTGAAAGAATTGTTCTAAAGATGATTTGGAATAGCTTCTCGGTTTATTTTTAATTTCTGTAATCACACTATTACCACTAATTTTTTTCTATTTTAATCAATAGCATAGTGGTTGAGGAAATCGCGAAAGTATTACAAATTCATCACATTATCCTTAGAAAACCATTTCAGCTTATTGCGTGAAGGTTCATGACACGACATTTTATCTAATTATCAAAAATTGAATGGGAAGTTTCGAAAAATTTTTATCTCGTATTCTCCATTTTGAACTGGCTATAGATAATGGTTGAAAACACAGTTTTATCATTATACAATTATTCTCCGTGCTACCCACTTTTAAATCATATCCCTAATCCACACCGGCCCTATCTTCACAATGTTCACCCCATTGACACCTTCTGAATCTGTACCAATCCATGAATTTGTCAAATAGCATTCGCGCCTTGCCGACATAATTTCAGAGGAAGTATGCTGTGGACTGATTTCCGCGAACCAAACATACCCCCTTCCCTACCTTTTCTATATGTGGTCACGAAAAAAGATAAGTATAAAGTTTACATGATACCTACCTGTCGTCTCCAATTTGCCTATTCAAGACTTTCGCACAATCAAAATGAAAATCACCGGCTTTGTAATTCAATACACAGCCAGCTCAATACAGGTGATTTCTTGACATTAAGACACTGGCTATTGTTCTTCCTTCAAAAAACTGCATGAGCATGTTGAGAATATCCCAATATTCCTAATATTAAAGACCATATTGAACGGTTAATGAAGTAATGAATACATAATGAAACATAATTTTATAATGAAAACAATATTTAAGTATTGAAAATCATATTGAAAGAATGAATTTTGTATTTAAGGATAAAGTAATGAATGGGATAATGAAGAAAATTTGGAATATTGAAAGTATTTAAAGCGTAATGAAATAATGAAAACTGCGTGTACACTTAGTGAAAGGGTTGTTTGCCCCTCGGCCCACTTTCTGTGCGAGTGCGCTGAATAAGCATGCGAATACAGTGTTGTCAGATGGGTACTATTGGATGCAAATAACTCTAGAACGGCGTGTTATCCCATAATCAGACCATTTGGGGATTGCAAGAAATAGCGATTTTGATGCTGAGGGATAAATCATGTTCCAACCTTATCACTTGTATCACCTCGGCGGGGAGAGATTCAAACCTTTAACGTAAAATGGGATTAGGGGTCATGCGATACGTCGTTTAAAATATCATCAATTTCTTTTTTCATTGTTTTGTTCACTTTTGAATTTGATGGAGTACCCAGATACTATATAAAGAACACCTTCAAAAACCTATCAGAATTGTTCTCACCCTCAAGACTAAATTTGCATTGAAGTAGCTAGCACGGTGTTATTTCTCAAGTGTTCAAAAACTTTGACATGGACATTTAGCTTACTTGAAGACTGGTGATGAATCAGATTATCTTCTGAAAAATTAATTCAGGTCAGACTCAACTCCCTACACACAGGGTTTACGGACTGAAGCCTGTCAGAATACAACTACCCCCCTGACCAATGGCTCGAGAGGCGTTGAATCAGACGATAAAATCATATTTTTTAAGATTCGTCATAACAAACTGATTTCTCCAAATGCGTTTCTGTTGAAAATAGGGACTGATGATAGGATTGCTTTTCTGCATTATTTTTTTCATTACTTCTAAACCGATCATTGTTTACAACTAGTGGGGTCGTGTGGGGGTTTTAATTTTTTTTTTTTTTTTTTAGAAAATTATGTACCTTGCAACTATCAAGATCCAAAGGGTAATAGTTAACTTGAGTTGATTTAACTAATCAAAGCATATTCCACTCATCTAGTTATTCAAATGTTACGCTCCAACACTCATCACAAATGTAAAGTCTAATTTTTCAAATACTGGCCAAAGTCCAATGAGCACTGTCAGAAATTTCTTGAACTTCTCCTCTAACTGCAGTGTCAATTTTCTTTAGTGTCATGAAAAATTAATTTTTAAAAAAAAAAATTTATTTACTATTCTATTTTTATTTTATGCTTTCCGTCTGCCTCAAAAAAATTTTATTTCCTTTTTTTTTTTGTATTTTTTTTTTATATATATATATATATATATATATATATATATATATATATATATATATATATATATATATATATATATATATATATATATATATATATATATATATATATATATATATATATATATATATATATATATATATATATATATATATATATATATATATATATATATATATATATATTTTTTTTTTCCTTCATTTTATACAATATTTTCAAGAGGAATCTGAAAATGGAAAGTTAAATATGCTGTTCCATCAAAAAAAAATTTGATATTCCTTCAATCAGTACCCTGTATATCCGTGACTATCCGGATTTACCAGAGGAAATATAACGAAGCTATGAATTCGTCCTATATTTTAACAAATAACCAGTGAGAGAACAGTAGTTGTCTAAAGATGATACTAATGAATGCAAATGGAAACTTTCTCAAAATTTAATCCACCTGGTATGATAGCAAGCATATTCCATTTTTACTGGCTCATAATTGATCATAGAATCATAGTATCGAATTGTCATTGCAATACTTGAACTGCATATCGTTGATCAAAAGGTAGGTTTGTTAACAGATGAACTATTCGAAAATCAATTGAAACTTGGTGTTATTTCGCAGTTCATAAGCAAATCATCATTGTTCAGATGCAACTTGAACCGCAAGGATTCTAGAAACGCCTTCATACAGTGAGGCCAAAAATTTCAGTCGAATAATTTCACTCTTATACACTATATCAAAAAGAGCATCACTCTTTTCTGGCATATTTTGAAATGGGATTGCAAGAAAGTCTACTGAAATACTTACATCCCAAAAAAATATTTCAAATGATAAAAAAAATTCTTTATTCACGATAAATTAAACATAATAGGCGCATAAAGGCACTTACGGTTGGAAAAAAATAACTTTTTATTTTCATTTTGTTTCATGAGCATCCTAAGTGTGAGTTAACCACAAGTTTTAATTTATGATTTCTAATGTAGCAACAACCTCAAGTGGAATAGATCGATATCACTGTACAATGGGATATGTCTACTACAATTTCTATGAATGATATTTATGAAGTTAATTTGTATTCTTTCAAATTTTGATTCGTGATATTGACACCTGAACAAAGTCATAGAAGAGCGAGTTGCTCTTGTCCATAATGCATAATTCAACTGGAGTTATTTTTTCCACAAAAACAAATACAAATTAGGCGAACGGAAATGCCGCCGTTTTGCGAAAAACCGCTTGGGCCTTTATCTTCGTCTCCGTGCACCCTCAATTATAAGGAACTTCATAATAGATAATTAAATGTCTTATCTGTCCTTTGTTCGATAATTCTTTCGTATCACTTACCGTCTCGCTTACCGTTCACGGTTTATAACATCATTACTGTTTGTTTATTGACTTTTCTATCGATATCTCTTTTAATGATTGTTTAAATAATGAAGTGCTCATAATCAATTTTTTTAATCGGTAAATTTTTCGCAACTTTTGCTTCAAATTAAATTTTTTCCTTAGATCAATATTTAATATATTAAATTAATATTTTCGAACTTCTAGAGCGTTAATTTCAAAAATCCTATACCTGAGCATATAACGATTTATAAGATTGATTATGAGCAGTTTATTATTTGAAGAATTATCAGAAGAGGTATCGGTAAAGAGTCAATAAACAAACAGTGAAAATCTCATAAATCGTGAACGGTTACGGAGATACAGGCCCAAACGTTTTTTCGCAAGATGGCGGCACTTCCGTTGGCCTCATTTGTGAGTATTTTGTGTTTTTTGGTTCATTACGTCATACTGCACCTATTTGTGATATAAAAAAACTCCTGCCGAATTATGAAAAACAAAATCCTCTACTTCCTGTACTGAGGCCAAAATCCTTTGAAAGTTCTTGCATTTGCATATCTGCCACGTGTGACGATGGTGTCATCATATTTTCCATACTAGCAACCCGCCCCGGCTTCGCACGATTAAAGAGTGGTTATTGTGGGTTATCCTACCTACCATCGCGGACTCTTTTTTTAGACCTATTCAAGGTTTACAATACTGTAGTACATTACTTTGATCTATCTCGTAGGAATCAGCCAGTCTTTGCAATGTAAGCGTAAAAATGTGTTTATTTTCTACATCACATCAGATACCTCTAAAATTATCAGTCCCTCTCTGCTATAGTATGTGTAACACATATTAGCCTTCCTCTTGAATCAACATCTATTAAAAAATTCCGCAGCGAAATCCATCGCGTAGTTTTCAAGATCTAAGCATACATAGGGACAGACAGGCAGCGGGAAGTGAATTTGTTTTATATCATGTTGTGAAGTTATTTTAAGAATGATATCCTGATTATGAATCTCTCTTCATTGCCTGCATAATAATGCTTCAGTGCAAGAACCGATGCAATAAGACCATTAGTTAATTCAATTTTGCATAAAAGCTCAGGCACTCCAAATAAAGATGTTTTGTATCTCAATTTAGTAGGTAAGTAATTGAGTGTGTGATGAATTCCATAATTCACTTGATGAGATCTTTTCGATTAAGGGCCAGTTTTTCAATACAAGGATACATGAGTTATTTGTCAGATAGATAGAGGAAATGAGAGGGTACGCGTGAGTATTAATTGGCAGTGACAAGGACGAAAACTGTTGGTTATTTTCATCTGATAGATAACTTGCATTGAAAAACCGGTCCTGAATGTCCATATTCGTATCCAAATAAGAAATCACTTCGGAAAGTGAAAGATGAAAATCCAAAATTTCATAACATAACCCATTTACGTAAAATATCTGATCTGTATATAAGATTTTATCTACCTACCTACGCTTTATTATTAGCGATACCTCTCAAGTATCCATCCAAGATAAACGATGAAATGGCGGAGATTTAGCCTGAGCTGGTACTATCCTAGTGATTTACAGACATCGATTTTCAAATCGACTGAAATGATACAATTTCGTGAAAATAGCTCATTCTAAATTACATCCTTTCTTTGAAAACTTTTAATTACATGGGGCGTTGACTGATAACTATGTAGGTACGGAGTATTTCTGAAAGGGGGTGGGTAGGTAGGTAATTTTTTTTTATCCAACTACAAATTACTTCAGGTTTGCTCGAGTAATATCTGATTTCTTCATCCGCACTATTAGTCCAGTCGATCGTGGCAAGGCAAGAAATATAAATGAAATGGAAAATACCACATAATTGTGTACTGAACTATCCTGTTTTATAGAAGATTGCAAGAAGTATATGATTGGTACCCTACAGTTCCAAAATAGTAGGCACTACATTCTCAGGAATGATTGTGACGTATTTGCCTCAATCGGTCTCTTCCAGTGGCGTGAGGAAAATAAACTGAACAAGTGAGACTGCTACTTGAAAATAAATAAAATTCATAATAATCGGCACTCAACTTCCCAGGCATATTACTTATCCCATCAAAACGAAAACATTCTTGTCGGTTTGTGTTTGTATACATCTCCTAAATTCTTTCAGCTAAATGGTCATAGAACAACGGAAAAAGTGTTAAGCTTGCATCACCCACGTCAAAAATTTTTAACCGAAAACATACCTGGGGTATTTTCAGTTTATCTTCAATTCATTGTTTCCTTTTTTTTTATAATTTATTTCTGATGGCTTTTTGGGTAATCGAATAAGCAGATGAAGGAATAGTTTTTATCCAATAGATTATTTATTCCTTTATGATAATCAGAAATCGAACTTATTTTATTCAAGCCAACAAAAAAAGGACATCACCTAAACAAGAGGAAATAAGGGAGGCCTATAATTATTGTTTTAATCAACAAACATATATTATAACTACGTGATACCAGGAGAATAACAGAACGTGGTATCAGGAAGACAACAAATAAAAAAATCGAGAATTTACATGGTATACTCGAGGTCCAAACTACAGAACCGTTGAACATCTGCGGTATGTCACCACATACGTGACGAAGGGTTAACGGACGTTACAATCGTTTCTGAGAATTGAATGCCTTTTATTTTGGAATTATACGTGGGGAAAAATTAGTTTAAATTGTGTGACTATATCAAGTGATTTCTCACGAAGAGGGGTGGGGAAACAGCAAGAGTGACCAGTAAATATAAACGTATAACTAATAGCAATCGCGATAGTTGCTCATCATCCGACGAGTTTTCTTCAGATGGAATATATTTGATTTCAATAAAAGAGTTGAAATTAATACATATTTACTCTACGTATTATTAGTCATCAGATGTTACGCTTGGGTAGAATATGATTAGAAACTCGTGTTTTCTTACTTCCTCATATGGTATTACTTCTTCAACCGAAAATTTGCTAAATAGTATCCTCACAATTTTAATATACTAATGTAATATTCCAGTGTATTTGTACTCGAAAACAGTATTGAAATGTACTAAATTTCAAAGTGCAATTCCTTTACGAATATTCGGATCTGAGTACAAAAGTAAAAATCGTTTGTCCGAAAAAAGAATTCAAGTCCAATAACAATTTCTTTTCCCAAGTACTCTCCAGCTATTCACTCTACGCTATATTCATATCTCTCTCTACCTCATGGCAACTTCGATCTGCCGTTCTCTTTCCTCTCTCACATTCCATCTCTGTGTACGCAGCGTTGCCATTCATAAATTTTATACCCAGGATAACACTGATTTTTTTCAGATTTTTTATTGAACATTGATACTGCTGGATACATTTCATTAGCAGGAAGTTTCTTTAATGAAAATCACTTTGTCCGTCATTCTATGACCAATCAGCTGCATGTGAATGATTAAAATAGAGGATGCTGAAATATATAGAATCAAAACCTGACAACAATGCTTTCGTTTTCATGTAATACTATTTTTGAGAATTTAGTGCCTACTATTTTGGAACTAGAGTATAATAGATCGCAGAGGGTGTCATCAGTGGAAAGTATATCTTGGGTCCTACTGAGTTGGCCACCTTTGTCATGAAGCAACATTTCGATTGTTCATATCTTTTTTATTTCTGTTGCTAATCTCGGCAAGGCTGCTTCACAAATTCGTCTAGCCATCCACCAACCTGCTAAGCAGGGCGATCCTTTTCGATAAGCGCGAGACATCGACGCAACACAAGGAAGACAAGTCTCAGCGCTCAAGCAATCATTAGGAGAATGATTTTCACATCGATTGTTTGAAAAATAAAAATTCTCATGTTTATATATTTTCACATATATAGGTAATCGCGTACCTATCTGAAAGGTCTAGTGGGCGTCAAACACAATCGATTAGAGAAATGAAAGGAAGAAGCTACCGAACGAAAATAATGAAATATTTCTGAAATAAGCCATCAAGTTTTACAAAGAACCCCGCACCAAATACATTCTTTCAGCCAATTTTGATAATTTTTTGGGATATTGTAGTATAAGTCACTAGAAGTTACACATGCAAGTTCAAATTAGTTCCTGTGTCCAGTTTCGGAGATACGAATTTTTGAAAATAATAAAAATTGCTGTTTGACCAAAACATAACAAGGTTCACTCATCCGAAAGTATTACTTTCTAGTAACAAAATAGTAGCATTGTTGGTTTGAAGAAAGTCGAATAGCATGAGTGACATGGTCGTTGCGATAGAAGAAGCCGCCTATTATACAGGGTGAAGAAGAAGATTTTCTCTAAAAGTTTCAACTTTTTTACAACACAGTTTTTTTTTCAAATGTTTGTTTTCTATACTTCATGTTTATAACAATAGCCACACAAAAAAGCCTTTTTGAGTCATTGATTCCGCTTTGGAAAACTATTTGAGAAAGACTCACAGTAATTGTTCAATTATACGGGGGCTGTTTACAAATATCAGTTGAAATCGGTTTTGGATCTCCCAATTTGGATCATATTTTTCAGTTATACTTCTAAATGAATTACCCTACACTCGGGTAAGTTTCAATCATTTCCTATGTCTGGTTTTTGAACTATAAATTGAAACTGATATTCTATAGAAGATATTATCCAATCTTATTTCTCGATGAGAATTCGGTGTCCAGATCCATATAAATCGTTCTTTACACCTCGTAAATATTCCGTGAATAGCTATAAATAGTAATCATGATAGTGTTTTGTCAACACAAGATTAACAGCTAATGAATTATTGTCATTTTCAACTAAAGAACTCTACAGAAATAATAACAGATTCTCGTAAACGACA